>CM059203.1:31235031-31806852 GCA_030323885.1 Branchipolynoe longqiensis | reverse complement strand
CTGTTCTCCCTTATTGACTAACCCTGGTAGGTGCTACCTCCACTGTTCTCCCTTATTGACTAACCCTGGTAGGTGCTACCTCCACTGTTCTCCCTTATTGACTAACCCTGGTAGGTGCTACCTCCACTGTTCTCCCTTATTGACTAACCCTGGTAGGTGCTACCTCCACTGTTCTCCCTTATTGACTAACCCTGGTAGGTGCTACCTCCACTGTTCTCCCTTATTGACTAACCCTGGTAGGTGCTACCTCCACTGTTCTCCCTTATTGACTAACCCTGGTAGGTGCTACCTCCACTGTTCTCCCTTATTGACTATCCCTGGTAGGTGCTACCTCCACTGTTCTCCCTTATTGACTAACCCTGGTAGGTGCTACCTCCACTGTTCTCCCTTATTGACTAACCCTGGTAGGTGCTACCTCCACTGTTCTCCCTTATTGACTAACCCTGGTAGGTGCTACCTCCACTGTTCTCCCTTATTGACTAACCCTGGTAGGTGCTACCTCCACTGTTCTCCCTTATGACTATCCTGGTAGGTGCTACCTCCACTGTTCTCCCTTATTGACTAACCCTGGTAGGTGCTACCTCCACTGTTCTCCCTTATTGACTAACCCTGGTAGGTGCTACCTCCACTGTTCTCCCTTATTGACTAACCCTGGTAGGTGCTACCTCCACTGTTCTCCCTTATTGACTAACCCTGGTAGGTGCTACCTCCACTGTTCTCCCTTATTGACTAACCCTGGTAGGTGCTACCTCCACTGTTCTCCCTTATTGACTATCCCTGGTAGGTGCTACCTCCACTGTTCTCCCTTATTGACTAACCCTGGTAGGTGCTACCTCCACTGTTCTCCCTTATTGACTAACCCTGGTAGGTGCTACCTCCACTGTTCTCCCTTATTGACTAACCCTGGTAGGTGCTACCTCCACTGTTCTCCCTTATTGACTAACCCGTAGGTGCTACCTCCACTGTCTCCCTTATTGACTAACCCTGGTAGGTGCTACCTCCACTGTTCTCCCTTAATGACTAACCCTGTTACATGCTACCTCCACTGTTCTCCCTTATTGACTAACCCTGGTAGGTGCTACCTCCACTGTTCTCCCTTATTGACTAACCCTGGTAGGTGCTACCTCAACTGTTCTCCCTTTTTGACTGACTAACCCTGGCAGGTTCTACCTCCACTGTTCTCCCTTATTGACTAACCCTGGTAGGCGCTACCTCCACTGTTCTCCCTTATTGACTAACCCTGGTAGGTGCTACCTCCACTGTTCTCCCTTATTGACTAACCCTGGTAGGTGCTACCTCCACTGTTCTCCCTTATTGACTAACCCTGGTAGGTGCTACCTCCACTGTTCTCCCTTATTGACTAACCCTGGTAGGTGCTACCTCCACTGTTCTCCCTTATTGACTAACCCTGGTAGGTGCTACCTCCACTGTTCTCCCTTATTGACTAACCCTGGTAGGTGCTACCTCCACTGTTCTCCCTTATTGACTAACCCTGGTAGGTGCTACCTCCACTGTTCTCCCTTATTGACTAACCCTGGTAGGTGCTACCTCCACTGTTCTCCCTTATTGACTAACCCTGGTAGGTGCTACCTCCACTGTTCTCCCTTATTGACTAACCCTGGTAGGTGCTACCTCCACTGTTCTCCCTTATTGACTAACCCTGGTAGGTGCTACCTCCACTGTTCTCCCTTATTGACTAACCCTGGTAGGTGCTACCTCCACTGTTCTCCCTTATTGACTAACCCTGGTAGGTGCTACCTCCACTGTTCTCCTTATTGACTAACCCTGTAGGTGCTACCTCCACTGTTCTCCCTTAGTTCTCCCTTTGACTAACCCTGGTAGGTGCTACCTCCACTGTTCTCCCTTATTGACTAACCCTGGAGGTGCTACCTCCACTGTTCTCCCTTATTGACTAACCCTGGTAGGTGCTACCTCCACTGTTCTCCCTATTGACTAACCCTGGTAGGTGCTACCTCCACTGTTCTCCCTTATTGACTAACCCTGGTAGGTGCTACCTCCACTGTTCTCCCTTATTGACTAACCCTGGTAGGTGCTACCTCCACTGTTCTCCCTTATTGACTAACCCTGGTAGGTGCTACCTCCACTGTTCTCCCTTATTGACTATCCCTGGTAGGTGCTACCTCCACTGTTCTCCCTTATTGACTAACCCTGGTAGGTGCTACCTCCACTGTTCTCCCTTATTGACTAACCCTGGTAGGTGCTACCTCCACTGTTCTCCCTTATTGACTAACCCTGGTAGGTGCTACCTCCACTGTTCTCCCTTATTGACTAACCCTGGTAGGTGCTACCTCCACTGTTCTCCCTTATTGACTAACCCTGGTAGGTGCTACCTCCACTGTTCTCCCTTATTGACTAACCCTGGTAGGTGCTACCTCCACTGTTCTCCCTTATTGACTAACCCTGGTAGGTGCTACCTCCACTGTTCTCCCTTATTGACTAACCCTGGTAGGTGCTACCTCCACTGTTCTCCCTTATTGACTAACCCTGGTAGTGCTACCTCACTGTTCTCCCTTATTGACTAACCCTGGTAGGTGCTACCTCCACTGTTCTCCCTTATTGACTAACCCTGGTAGGTGCTACCTCCACTGTTCTCCCTTATTGACTAACCCTGGTAGGTGCTACCTCCACTGTTCTCCCTTATTGACTAACCCTGGTAGGTGCTACCTCCACTGTTCTCCCTTATTGACTAACCCTGGTAGGTGCTACCTCCACTGTTCTCCCTTATTGACTAACCCTGGTAGGTGCTACCTCCACTGTTCTCCCTTATTGACTAACCCTGGTAGGTGCTACCTCCACTGTTCTCCCTATATTGTCAAATTAACCCTTTCCCCACACAGGTGTAGGTGGCGCCCTCTATATTGTCAAATTAACCCTTTCCCCACACAGGTGTAGGTGGTGCCCTCTATATTGTCAAATTAACCCTTTCCCCACACAGGTGTAGGTGGCGCCCTCTATATTGTCAAATTAACCCTTTCCCCACACAGGTGTAGGTGGCGCCCTCTATATTGTCAAATTAACCCTTTCCCCACACAGGTGTAGGTGGCGCCCTCTATATTGTCAAATTAACCCTTTCCCCACACAGGTGTAGGTGGCGCCCTCTATATTGTCAAATTAACCCTTTCCCCACACAGGTGTAGGTGGCGCCCTCTATATTGTCAAATAACCCTTTCCCCCACAGGTGTAGGTGGCGCCTCTATATTGTCAAATTAACCCTTTTCCCACACAGGTGTAGGTGGCGCCCTCTATATTGTCAAATTAACCCTTTCCCCACACAGGTGTAGGTGGCGCCCTCTATATTGTCAAATTAACCCTTCCCCACACAGATGTAGTGCGCCCTCTATATTGTCAAGTTAACCCTTTCCCCACACAGGTGTAGGTGGCGCCCTCTATATTGTCAAATTAACCCTTTCCCCACACAGGTGTAGGTGGCGCCCTCTATATTGTCAAATTAACCCTTTCCCCACACAGGTGTAGGTGGCGCCCTCTATATTGTCAAATTAACCCTTTCCCCACACAGGTGTAGGTGGCGCCCTCTATATTGTCAAATTAACCCTTTCCCCACACAGGTGTAGGTGGCGCCCTCTATATTGTCAAATTAACCCTTTCCCCACACAGGTGTAGGTGGCGCCCTCTATATTGTCAAATTAACCCTTTCCCCACACAGGTGTAGGTGGCGCCCTCTATATTGTCAAATTAACCCTTTCCCCACACAGGTGTAGGTGGCGCCCTCTATATTGTCATAACCCTTTCCCCACACAGATGTAGGTGGCGCCCTCTATATTGTCAAATTAACCCTTTCCCCACACAGGTGTAGGTGGCGCCCTCTATATTGTCAAATTAACCCTTTCCCCACACAGGTGTAGGTGGCGCCCTCTATATTGTCAAATTAACCCTTTCCCCACACAGGTGTAGGTGGCGCCCTCTATATTGTCAAATTAACCCTTTCCCCACACAGGTGTAGGTGGCGCCCTCTATATTGTCAATTAACCCTTTCCCCACACAGGTGTAGGTGGCGCCCTCTATATTGTCAAATTAACCCTTTCCCCACACAGGTGTAGTGCGCCCCTATATTCAAATTACTTCCCCACACAGTGTAGTGGCGCCCTCTATATTGTCAAATTAACCTTTCCCCACACAGATGTAGGTGCGCCCTCTATATTGTCAAATTAACCCTTTCCCCACACGGTGTAGGTGCGCCCTCTATATTGTCAAATTAACCCTTTCCCCACACAGGTAGGTGGCCCCACACACAGTAGTGGCGCCTCTTATCAATAACCCTTTCCCCACACAGGTGTAGTGGCGCCCTCTATATTGTCAAATTAACCCTTTCCCCACACAGGTGTAGGTGGCGCCCTCTATATTGTCAAATTAACCCTTTCCCCACACAGGTGTAGGTGGCGCCCTCTATATTGTCAAATTAACCCTTTCCCCACACAGATGTAGGTGGCGCCCTCTATATTGTCAAATTAACCCTTTCCCCACACAGGTGTAGGTGGCGCCCTCTATATTGTCAAATTAACCCTTTCCCCACACAGGTGTAGGTGGCGCCCTCTATATTGTCAAATTAACCCTTTCCCCACACAGGTGTAGGTGGCGCCCTCTATATTGTCAAATTAACCCTTTCCCCACACAGATGTAGGTGGCGCCCTCTATATTGTCAAATTAACCCTTTCCCCACACAGATGTAGGTGGCGCCCTCTATATTGTCAAATTAACCCTTTCCCCACACAGATGTAGGTGGCGCCCTCTATATTGTCAAATTAACCCTTTCCCCACACAGATGTAGGTGGTGCCCTCTATATTGTCAAATTAACCCTTTCCCCACACAGGTGTAGGTGGCGCCCTCTATATTGTCAAATTAACCCTTTCCCCACACAGGTGTAGGTGGCGCCCTCTATATTGTCAAATTAACCCTTCCCCACACAGGTGTAGGTGGCGCCCTCTATATTGTCAAATTAACCCTTCCGCACACAGCTGTAGGTGGGGCCCTCTATATTGTCAAATTAACCCTTCCGCACACAGGTGTAGGTGGCGCCCTCTATATTGTCAAATTAACCCTTTCCCCACACAGGTGTAGGTGGCGCCCTCTATATTGTCAAATTAACCCTTTCCCCACACAGGTAGTGGCGCCCTCTATATTGTCAAATTAACCCTTTCCCCACACAGGTGTAGGTGGCGCCTCTATATTCAAATTAACCCTCCCCAAGGGTAGGGCCCTCTATATTGTCAAATTAACCCTTTCCCCACACAGGTGTAGGTGGCGCCCTCTATATTGTCAAATTAACCCTTTCCCCACACAGATGTAGGTTGTGCCCTCTATATTGTCAAATTAACCCTTTCCCCACACAGGTGTAGGTGGTGCCCTCTATATTGTCAAATTAACCCTTTCCCCACACAGATGTAGGTGGCGCCCTCTATATTGTCAAATTAACCCTTTCCCCACACAGGTGTAGGTGGCGCCCTCTATATTGTCAAATTAACCCTTTCCCCACACAGATGTAGGTGGCGCCCTCTATATTGTCAAATTAACCCTTTCCCCACACAGGTGTAGGTGGCGCCCTCTATATTGTCAAATTAACCCTTTCCCCACACAGGTGTACCTGGCGCCCTCTATATTGTCAAGTTAACCCTAGCTCGCTTCATCATGCAAACGGCCTCACTGTGCATGGTGAGGACCTTCCTCATGTTCGCGCAGTAGGCGCATGTATGCCGCTGCCTGGCCCACCGCCTCGCCGTGGGCATCCCCGGCAGCGGCCCGTTCGCATGAGGTGGGCTCAAGGTTCCAGGCGGAGCACGGGGCCCCGTGGAGGTCCCTGCTATAGGGTACCCGGGCGTCGGCTCGGGTCCGTGGCTGGCGTCGCGCTCGGGCTGGGTCTGTGGCTCAGAAGGCTGGAACGGAGGGGGCGGCTGACACGGTGGGCATGGTAAGAACCTCCATTCGCACCATGTTGATGGCGATTGGGTCGTGCCAACCGTGGGGAAGCCTACAATCTCCTATCCAGGTAAATATGGTCTCGGAGTAGCGGCGGATGGTAGGCCAGGGATAGACGAGGTTATCGCGGAGGAAGCCGTGGGTGGAACAGTCCCCCATTGGGACCGTTCTTGTCAGCGTGCTGCCACCTGTCGATAGTTCTTATTGACAGAGGTCAGACCAGATCAATTTTCACTTACTGGTTTCCGATTTCTTTTAATTAATTTGATTTAACTATTGAATATGGTATGATGGATTTGGTTGGCTCTCCCCTCAGGGTGAGTTGTTTGGTTGTTGGGCACTTTACTGTCCTGGCAACACCTAAGGTCATATCAGGACAGCTTCCCTCACGGTGATATCCCTGCCTGTACACCCAAATGAATCACTACAAAGTAAATATCCTTATAGGTAACTACTAAATGTAATTTAACCAAATTAACAGTTTAACAAATAACGTCAACTAACATTAAATAACAAATAACTACAATTTAAAAAAATACATGTTATGCATGCATATATGCTATGTGATATATAAGTGAACATGTATAAGATAATCAAGTTGTGGACATAAATTTAATAGAAGGGGTTTCATAGCACATAAAAATACAGAAATACATAAAAATATATATAAGTACATACAGTATAACCCTGTTAAACCAAGCTCGGTTAAACCAAACGATCGGTTAATCCAAACTTTTTTCGTCGGCTCGGCAAAATACTACCATTTATCATATACAAAATTTGGTTAAACCAAAGTCTGTTCATCCAAATTATCGGTTAATCCAAACAAAATTGTCGGACCCCAGGCAAGTCCAGTACGGTTAAACCAAACTTTCATCTGGTTATAAGGTCATCTCAGACCCCACCAACTTTTTTATATAATAAATGGTAGTATTTTGCAAGGCCGCCGAAAAAAGTTTGGATTAACCGATCGTTTGGTTTAACCGAGCTTGATTTAACAGGGTTATACTGTATGTACATAAAAAACAATAATCAAAGTGTCCACATACATTATTGTATATTACATGTGCAATACATGCTTACTCAAAGTCAAAGTCGAAGCCAAAGATTGGTTAAACCAATGATCGGTTAATCCAAACAAATTTCGAGGATCCCTTCAAGTTTGGTTTAACGGGGTTGTGCTGTATTATATTAGGCACGATGCAAGAGTCAGTAATACCCCTGTCACACTACGACGTAATGAGCCAACGTGAGCCTAACGTGGTGATATTTCGTCATTATGTTGATGTACGTTGGATTACGTTATGATGACGTCATAATGACGTTAGAGTGACGTCGAGCTACGTCACATTACGTCGTGTTACGTCGAATTACGTCGAGGTTTTGGACATGTTCAAAAGTTTCGACGTAGGTCGAACGTAAGGGTTTACGTTTGCCGTACGTTCTGTTCACGTTCAGCGAACGTCAATGACGTTAAACGGACGTTATTCCAACGCTCCTCACTACGTTCAACTACGTTCCACTACGTTGACCCCCATTAAACCAAGTGCAAATGCCCACGGGGCGTAATGGGAACGTCAGGACAACGTCAGGAGAACGTCAGGAGAACGTCAGGAGAACGTGCATTCAACGTACGTTCAACGTATCATGACGTAGCAAACGTCACGTAACGTTCTTCTGACGATTGAATAACGTTCATAACGTTCCGTCAGCGTCATTACGTTGACCTCTCTCGTCGAACGACGGTATCACTACGCTTTACCGACGTTGCTCTCTCGTCCACTACGCTGCATCCACGTTCAACTTGTGCCCAAATTTACATACTACGCCGAGAAGTTCAACGTTCTTCACGTTCTCCCTACGTTGACGTCGTTACGTCGTAGTGTGACAGCCCCATAAGGCTCAATAGATTTAGGTCTGGGACGAGAGGGGAGTTACGGTGATGTTTTGTGGTTGAGATAAGATGGAATCCTGGCTATTAATGTTATAGGTATCTTTTTTAAGTTCTTGGTTCTCCCTTTAAAATGAATAGCAGGTGCGGTGGACGAATCAGTAGAGCTCGAGCCTCACGTGCGGGAGATCGTGAGTTTGCTTCGTGGTCGAGTCAAACCAATGACTTGTCAAATTAATACTTGTCGCTTCCTAGCCTGACACTCGGCATTAATAGGATATAGCAAGGACTGGGTTAGCTCAGTGTCAGGAAAATGTGACTGAGTGGGATATCGGGTCATGGTGCTGGCAGCCTGATTTCCAAGTGGGGCAATGCTATTAAGTCGGCATGAGTGTGCATTTCCAGAAGCCAGTACCCGTCCTGATATGACCTTAGATGTTGCCGGGATGCAAAACTCCCACAACCAATTAACCCTTTAAAAGGCTTAGTCACGATCTTTTGATGCTGGTAGTCTAACAACATGGATATATATGAAAACATATAGATTGATTGATTGGTGGTTTCTTTACGCCATATCGGCAGCATAGGTTATATTCACGGTAAGAATTGTATAGTTTTTTTATTCAACCATCGCTTTTACATATAATGTAAAAGCATACAATCAATTAATGTGTCAATAGACAAAAATATATAGAAGTACATATACTCTGATCTTTCTGGAATGTGAACATCTTGTTAAGATTACAACGACAAGTCGTGTATAGCCTAGGTCACACCTACCCGGATCAGGGGTCGGACGAGCCCCGGACCATGATCCGTGGGTCATCCGTGGCTGGTCCTTGGTGATCTTTGGTGATCCTTGGTGATCCTTGGCTCGTCCGGCCTCATCCAGGGTCGGCCCCTGATGTCTTAAAATGTTAAAAACATCCGGGGCGATCCGGATAATATTGCAATCCGGGCTCGATCCGGCATCATCCGGCATCGTCCTGGTGTAATCCGGAGGTGGTCCGGGTATTCCGGGGGTGCTCTGGAGGTCGTCCGTGTACCGTCCGGGGCAGTCCAGGTGTTTTTAAAACCGGATGAGCCACGTTTTAGCCACGGTTTAACACGGACCAGCCCCGTTCTAGCCCAGACTAGACGCGACATAGCAACAGACCACTCCCGTACTGCCCGGATAAGACCCGGACAAGCCGGATGAGCATGGATTAACCACGGATCCCCACGGATATCCCGGTTTACCACGGATCAGACCAGGATGAGCCCCGTTTTTGTATATATAAAGCAGGAGCAAGTCCAGGACCGATCCATGACTACTCCGTGGATACACCGGATAGTCCGGTGGTGATCCGGCTCAATCCCGGGGTGATCCGGCTCAGTCCGGGGGTGATCCGGCTCAGTCCGGGGCGATCCGGACTCTGGTCCATGGTGAGACCGTGGCGCGTCCTGGTAGGTGTGAGAGCGAGCCAAAAAACTACCAAATATCCGGGTCTCTCCGGGACAGTCCTGGGGAATGGTCCAGGGGTGGTCCGGCTAAAAATCTGGGGCTAGTCTGGGTTGGGGGTTCGAGGCTGGCTTGGGACGGGGTCACTTAAGGCTGAGGAGGGGAGGGTGGTGACCTTTTTTGGTGGGTGGTGGGTGGGGGGGGGGCTGGGTCATCTTTCGTTATCAACCTGACAATCAGTGACATTAAACGACAAACAACCAACTCAATAACGAAGAATAAAAATAACACTTTATACCAGTTGCGGAACCACCTTAGTGAATTACACAAACGGGGATCTTTGTGCTATCTTGCAGGCGGGAAATCTAACATACATGTATTCTCACTCGAGATTTTCTCTTTTGCAGCAGAATGATGAGAGGGAAAACTCTCCTAAATTGCCATCCGATTTTACGGATGCATAGACAAATTAAAAAACAAAATCCCCTACGCTGGCGCCATATTGAAATTATGTTCACACAGATATAAATGGAGGGGGGGGGGGGTGGCTGGGTCATCTCTCCTAATCAACCTGACATTAAATGACAAACAACCTACCTCAACAACGAAGAATAAAAATAACACTTTATACTACTAATTGTGCTTCCGCCTTAGTGAATTACAGAGATGGGGATCTCTGTGTCGTCTTACAGGCGGGAAATCTAACATACAGGTATTTTCACTCCAGATTTTCTCTTTTGCAACAGAATGATGAGAGGGCAAACTCTCCTAAATTGCCATCCGATTTTACGGATGAATAGACAAATTAAAAACAACCAGGTATTCCCACTTGAGATTTGTCTCTTTCGCAACAGAATGACGTCCTAAATTCCCATTCGATTTCACGGCTGCATTGAACAATTTTAAAAGTTTTTAAATCTCCTTTGCCGGTGCCATATTGAAATTAGGTTCACACGGATATAAATTTCTGCAAACAATGTTATTGTGGTGTTCTCTGTGGCGGAGTGGTTAGAGTGTCTGACTTTTTTCTAGGTCAGACTACTAATCTGAAGGTCGGTGGTTCGTTTCCCTGTGCCCCCACCTCTGCCAATTTGGATTTCTACCGCTGTGGATAACTTACAGCATCATCAAAGGCCAGTTGCTCTCATACCATGTCTATGTGGTGTGGGAGGTTAAAAATCCCTTGGGTCGGTAAAAGTGTAGGCTCGGGCTTTCTATCGACAAACTGTATAATGGTGAAAACAAGTCTATTCAGGCTTATCCATAATAGGCAGTATAAATCTTCAAGAAAAAAAAAAAAAAATTCTTCCCTTAAAGCAAGTCAGTGTGGCTTTGAACATGACCAAGTGCAGAATGTAACATGTGTTTCAGGCTGAGACAAAAACCCTCATTATGTAATATTTATACCAAGACCCTTATTATTTCCTAGTTAGGTTTTGAACAGCAGTCACTAGGAGTAACTAAGTGCAATTTTATGAGTGTTTGTCCACTTGACAGTAGAACAGAGAACATATAAAAATGTGACACTGAAACATACGTTACATGCAAAGGAAAAGTTTCATGATGTGACTGACGCGTTATGCTCACTTTCAAGCGTCGTTGTTTTACGCACACACTCAACAGTCCTAAAATTAGTTTTCTGACATGTTTGCATGTTACAACTTTGCAAATAAACTAGCTATGTTTGAATATTTTGGTCTACAATGAAGTAGTTTTCAACACAAGCAGTACAGTTTCACCATTCCCATTTTTAGCTGTCAAATTTGCATGACAAATGAATCTATTTTTGCAATAACAAATAAACCAAACATTTTTTTCTCACTGGATTGATGTCATTGCTTCTTTGGGGTATAATGAAAGGAATTTTCTTCATTTGGTATGAAAAGGAGAATTAATTTAGAAGAAAACAGTTACAATGTGAGGGACCAACCAATTAGGACCAGCACTGTAGAAGAACCCTTCTATTCATGCACTAAAGCCTGTCTCCTTACTTACCTTATATAATTATATGCATTGTATATCCGAACATGTATATCTGCATATCTTATACTGTAGTATGTCCCAACAATACCATTGTAACCATATTGTAACTCCCTAAACCGACCACCTCCCTAAATGGACCACTTAAAGTCGGTCCCAAGCTCAGTCGATTTAGAGAGGTTTTACTGTATATATAATTTAAAATCTGACCATCCAAACAGGCCTGGAGGCGGTAGTGACCAGACACAGCTGGTATCAGGGTGGTCAGGAGCTACTCACAGGTGGCGCCATAGTGGCAGAAGAAGGAACTAACTCACATGACAGTAGGATGGTAGGTAATAACTAATATATAGAAGAGAACTGATAAGTGGTAGTGTCCTTGTTTATATTCCCATAATAGATTATAGAGCATATATATATGTATATATATATATATAAATGTGCCTACATACAAAGGAGGAAAGCGTACTTGCGATGGGATGGACAATCGTTTGAAAACAGGACCAACACACGATTTCTGCGACGCATGCGCAGAGCGTAATCCAGACTAGATTTGTGGGTCACGGCATCTGTGGAGAGGCAATTGAGGGGCTGTTAACACCGGCTTCATATTGAGCAACTGCCACAGTCTTTTCAGCACAAATGTGGATTTATAGAGAAAACATACTTACCATTTTTTAATCATTTTTGATAATTATAGCTGGATCATATTGATTGATTGATTAATTGAAAAGCTTGATTGTCAGTGTAAAACAACAGAGTGACACACTGTCGACCCACTACGAGTGTCGTTGCCTATCACCAGGTGTCGTACTAGTCGTGGAAATATGGCAGCCAGGCAGCGGAACCCGGCGATGGCCCCACTGTCGAGCAGTCCTGGGCTTGGACATTATAGATATTACCAAAAATATATAAAACCTCATCCAATATATGTTATTAATACATGTTGATTCCACCCATTTATATAAGTATAATATATTATACTCCTTATGTATCTCAGCAACAACCAATTCATATGCAAAATTTCAAAATGTTCATATCATATCTATTCATGAACCAAATTCCTCTCTAATTACCCGGCCCAAATGGCGCTGGCCAGCCAGGGTTTACGAAGCGTGTTTATCTACGTAAATTGAACCAGCTAGGACGTAGAACTATTACTAACATTACCGCTTCCAGATAAAGTAAATCTAGCGTCATTCCAACTTAATTTATCTGAAAGCAGAGAGCGTGTATATAAACAGATGAGAGGGACAACTCCCATACTAGACCGTGTAACAGCTGCCGAGTGTGGTGCTCCAAGTGGTGGTTGTTGAACAGATTACGCATATTGGCAAACTCAAGGCATTGTCAATGGTCTTATGCAATCTTCATACAGAAAAAGTGAAATATCTCTAAAACTACACCACATAGAAACAAACTGTTTGGAACACATATAGAAAACATATTTAACGATGAGACTATATTAATTCATATGGCTAGGGTTCTGTATTTCTATTAATTTTGAATAAAATACACATTTTGCACTACACGTACGGCAAACTCAAGGCATTGTCAATGGCGGTGAGCAATCTTCATACAGAAAAAGTGAAATATCTCTAAAACCACATGACCTAGACACAAACCGCTTGGAACACATATAGAAAACATGTTTACCAAAAGGATTATATTAAATTGATAAGGTTAGGCTTCTGCGTTTCTATTAATTTTGAATAAAACAAATGTTTTGCACTACATGTACCATCATACTCAAAGCTTGTTCAACAATAACCGCCAGGAACGGCACTGTAGCCTGTGTTACCGATTTTCGCGGGAGTTGTCCCTCTCATCTGTCTATATACAAGCTCTCTGCTGAAAGCCATGCAAAAACTACCACCACTCAGGGCGGACGCGCAAATAGGGACACCGGAAGTGGCCCTCTGAGGTCACGGATCAGTCTCCATCATCCTTAGGACTGTTGATACTGTTAATTAATTGCTTGGTTTAATAGATCGAGTTTTGCTTTAAGCCCCTGTCACATTATGATGTTTGGCGCTGGCGTGTGCGTAATGTGTTGAAATAAATTTCAAATCAAAATAGGTTTGCATGCGCCGACCGTTTCGCGCTGTGAGGGATAAAAATGGTCGTACACACAATGTATGCGAGTACCTATCTGCTAATGTAATGCAGTAGCTATCTGCTAAAATACCTCAGGGAGTTTGACGCCCCTGCCTTGCAAAGTTATAAACCACTGCCTTGTGGTGTACAGGTTCTTGATAGAACCAATGGCTAAGGGAGCAAACCCTAACAGAAACCATGCTTCCATGGCAGCATTAAGGGCGGTGATGAAGGGAACTCCCAAGATCTGCCGGCCATCTACTGCAGGGACAAATAGTTTGCGCCTGTCTTGACGTGTTCTTGCCGGTGTGAGACCTCTATTTGCTCCCAGAGAGAGTGCTGCTAGTAACTTGCAAAAGCCAGCAGCACTTCAACACTTTGCAAGCAGCTTTTATGAGGTGCACAACCGCACGAAATAGCAGTGGTTAAGAAATAAAAGCAGTCTTTGTCGCATTGCGACCGACAGCATGATGATGATGATGACACACAATGTACACACAACGTACACACAACATACGTAACGTATGCAGAACGTATCTCTGACCTATTGAGAGCGTTCATGTGCCTCACAAGACATTCACAAAATGTTTGCATACGCTGACGGTGCGCTGACCAATGTTAGGTACATTACTCCATTGCTAGAAATATGGCGCATACGTTAAGTACACTGGAGATACGGCAGGCATATGTTCGAAGTACGTTTGGAGTACATTATGTATCCATTGGCTGTATGTGGACTGCACTTTCCCAACAGGCTGAACATATGGCTAACGTGTTCCAACCTATCCCGACCTACCCCTAACGTGTGCATAACGTATGCCGACGTATGCCAAGCGTACACCGAGCATATGAAAAACATATGAGCCATATGGCGACATACGTTGACAATTTTGAAAATGCACACAAATATTTTAGCGGCTCAACCTATGCTGACCTATGATGACCTATGATGTTGTATCCCGAGCATACTCGACGTATGCCCAACATATACATAACATATGATGCCATATGCGGACGTGTTGGTAGAAAATCGCATATGTCGGCATACGCTAAGGCCATACATCATAGTGTGACAGCCCCTTTACGCTTCTCTATTTTATATACATGGAAGCTTAAAAGCTACGCTCCATGCAAACTTCACAGGTTGCTCCTGTGGAGGGCTACTTGGGCCTTCCGTCCATATAACTAAAGGCCTTGTCCACAGTACGGCGTATGGCGTCAGCTTGTGCTCAACATTAGAAAATTTGCCAGTACGTCGGCATTTGTCAAACTTTTCAGTGGCAGGGGATAAAAATGGGTGTATACACAACGTACACACAACGTATGTAACATATGCAGAAGGTATCTCTGACCTATTGCTAGCGTATGAGAGCATTCATGTGCCTCGCAAAAAGTTCACAAAACACTAGCACACGCTCAGGGAAGGCTGACCAATGTTACATACCTTACTCCATCGCTAGAAGTATGGTGTATATGTTAAATATGGTGGAGATACGGCAGGCATACATTCGAAGTACGTTAGGAGTATGTAATGCATCCGTTGGCAGTACGTGGAATGTACATTGCCACCGGCTGAACGTATGGCTAACGTGCAGAAATGTACACAAATGTATCCCTAACATACTCCCAACGTATGCCAACGTGTCCCGAATGTACACGCAGCATACGTTCAACGTACGAGCCACACATCGACACACATTGGAAATTTTGAGCATGCGCAACCAAATTTCGGAGCCTCGACGCACGGTGATGTAAGACGACGTATAATGACGTACCCGGAACGTACCTGACATATGCCCAATGTATATAGCAATACCTCAGGGAGTTTGACGCCCCTGCCTTGCAGAGTTCTAAACCACTGCCTTGTGGTACAGGTCCTTGACAGAACCAAAGGCTAAGGGAGCAAACCCTAAACAGAAAACCATGTCACTGTGGCAGCATTAAGGGCGGTTGATGTATGGAACTCCCAACATCTCCCGACCAGCCACTGCAGGGACAAATAGTTTTGCGCCTGTCTTGACATGTTCTTGCCGGTGTGAAACCTCTATTTGCTCCCCGAGAGAGTGCCGCTGGTAACTTGCAAAAGCCAGCAGCACTTCAACACTTTTGCAGGCAGCTTTCATGAAATGTACAACCGCACAAAACACCATACCGGCTTGGTCGTCGCCCAGGTCAGACCAACTCATGGACGCAACTCTCACATCAGAGAGCTAAATGGAGAGCGGCAGTCAAGTAATGAAAGCAGTCTTTGTCGCATCGCGACCGACAGCATGATGATGATGATATGTAGCGTATCACGACATACCCCAACGTGTTGGTCGAAAATCACACCACAATGCAAACCACAACCCACCCATCAGTTGATATACTTCACCGAACCAAAGAAGTTCTTCTAGGGAATAAGGACTGCCACTCTCAGTGGTACACTCGGCACCAAAGAGGTTCTGGGATACGTTTGTTTGTTTGTTGTTGTTTTACGTCCTAGCAACATCTAAGGTCATATTAGGACGGTCTGGGATACGAGAACAAACACTTTTAATGTCTCCAATTATATACCAAATCTCTTTCTAATGTTGCTGCTCGCATACCTACCCGGTACTCTAGTGTGATTTTTTTTTTAATTTATTTTTTATTGAGGCTGTATTTATACTGTCCATAGCATATAAGCCCGGGTACCCAGGCTTGTTTTCAATGCTGGCCAGTTGTAGTGTTGGTGTTATCTTACCACACAGTGGCTGCTGATAAGGTATTTGATTGCCTGCATTTCAGTAGCAGATAGATAATTGGTTGGTATGGTTAGTAGCCTATGTTAGTTTTTTTGGATTTTCTTGGTATATATGTATTTATTTTTCTACTCTTATTACTAGGCTAGCCTACTCCTATTTACATATCATAGGCTTGTACGTAGCTGTGTGGTGTGTTATCTGGCTACTTTTGGCACGGTTACCTTCCATTGGGATCTACTATTAAATTCTAACTGGTGCATCCTTACTACATAAATATGGATGATCTGCGAGCTGCTATGAAACTTAAAGACACCATTAGCACAAGAGGTAGTGAAAATCAAACACATGAACTAAATGAAGAAATACTACACGCTATTAGCTCTTCCCTGTCAATTATTCACACTTTCACTCAAAATAACAATGCTGATTCTCTTTGCAAAAACATGAGTGATGATCTGTCTCAAATTGTAAAAATGCATGAGCAATTAGAAGACAAACGCAAATACCTGGAAGGCATTATTAGTGAGAATGAGCAACAACTTTTCTTTTTTTTTCTTGGTCCATTAATTGTTTAAGCAGGGGAAATTTCAGTCAGAGACGACTGGTCTTCCTCATTCCACTGCTGGTCGATAGAAAACCCGAGCCTACACTTTTACCGACCCAAGGGATTTTTAACCTCCCACACCACATAGACATGGTATGAGAGCAACCAGCCTTTGATGACGCTGTAAGTTATACACAGCGGTGGAAATCCAAATTGGCAGAGCTGGGGGGATGGGGAATTGAACCGCCGACCCGCAGATTAGGTTTGTTTGTTTGTTGTTGTTTTTACGTCCTAGCAACATCTAAGGTCATATCAGGACGGGTACCGACTTGTGACAGTGCACACTCATGGCGACTTTATAGTGCTGTCCCACTGGGAAACCAGGCCGCCGGCACCATGACCTGGTATCCCACTCAGTCACATTATCCTGACACTGAGCACACCAGTCCTTGCCCTATCCTAATAATGCCGAGCGCCTGGCTAGGAAGCGACAAGTATCAATTTTAAAGTCATTGGTTTGACTCGACCGGGACTCGAACCCACGACCCCACGATCTACCAGCACGGGAGACGGACGCTCTAACTCATTCGGCCATCCCGTCTGGTTCTCAGATTAGGAGTCTGACCTAGAAAAAAGTCAGACACTCTAACCACTCCGCCACAGAGAACGCCACAAACTTAAAGAAGTAACACAATTCAAGGAAGCCCAGGCACTCCTCCATCAGAAACATGAATGTATAGCGGACAAAATGCGGCTTGATGTAATTATGTTGGAAGATAAATGTGACTTGCTCTCTGAGCAGGCCATGAGGTTGGATTACTGCATTAGAAAGAACACTTTCATCATCGATGACATACGTGAGTCATCTACTGAATCATGCTATGACACAGCACTTGATCTGATTGTAACCCTTTGTAAAATTGTCCGATATAATACATGTGAACCGAGGTAAAGTTACTATAATAAATTGCAAACTGTCTATATAATGATAAATGTTAATATATAAAAACCCAAAGGCATATGAGGGATGTGTGAAATTGGTAAACTATTATTCATTGAGTATAGAATTTGTATAATTGAATAGTCTTTGGAGGGAGTGTCACTTCCGAGCTTGGCTAAGAACAGTCTTTGGAAGAGTCACCTCACATGCCCCCTCCCCCCCCACATGGTATTGTTATGATCATTGACCACTGCATTGTATTCTAATTGGAGGATTTAGTCATGTGACCACTGCATTGTACTGTGATTGATGAATGGAATCATGTGACAACGGCCATCTTGGATTCTGATAAGCCTATATAAGAATAAATTGAAGAGTCTCATTCTCTTACTTTTCACTCTTACCCTGTCTCCTTCCTTACCTGTAGTGCTTTCACTTGACCTATTTACACCACCCACACCACCAGCCGGCACGTTTACACCTTGTTTGTACCTGAATTCAAAGCAGATCATCTGGACACTGCATACCGACTTAATAATAATAGTAGTGGAGGGAGAGGTAGCCCGCGGTCTATAAAGGTCACACTAACCCATCACAGTGCAATAGATGTACTTATGAGAAACAAACGTTTTTTGAAAGCTTATCCTAAGTTTGAAAAAGTATTTGTCTCAGAAGATAAAAATCAAATTCTCAAGTCACAAATAAGAGATTTGAAGAACTTTCTAAAGATTCAAATCAAAAGGTAACATGTGTACATGAAAATGTCCTCTTCTACAATGGGTGCCGCTACCAGCATAAGGACATCCATAAATTACCGACAGAGTTACATCTAAATGACAAAAAAATGTTGGTAGCTGCGGATTACATTGTCTATGCTGGAGACAAGTGTAAGCTGTCGAATCTCTATCAATGTGAAGTCAGAGTAAAAGGTGAATCCTTTAAGTCCTTAAGGGGCTGTCAGATTAGGGTTTTTTGCGGGAGCGTATGGCGGCATAGGCGCGTTACGTCATATACGTCGGCATACGCCATATACGCTAGTCATACGCTAGTCATACGCTACGCATACACTACTCATACGCTACTCATACGCCGCCAGATGCCACCAGATGCCGGCTTATGAGGCATACACCACCGTACGCTTTCATAAATCTGTCCGTCCACATTTTTTTGTGCATGCTCAAAAAATCTCGACCTATGAGGGCGTATGGCCCATACACTGCTCATACGCTACTCATACGCCGGCATAAGCTCCTCATTCGCCGGCGTACGCTCCTCGTACGCTAGGGGTACGCCGGCATAGGTTTCTCATACGCTCAACTTGCGTCACTGGCGTATCTGTAGCGTATCTCTAGCGTATGTAGCATATGCATAACCTACGAGTTACGTATGGGAGCGTACTCCTAGCATATGCACAGCGTATGCACAGCGTATTCAAAGCATATGCCATAGGTCTCGACATCGAGCTGAGACGGGTCAATCCGACAGGTACCGGACTGTATTTTTTGTATTTAGGACGGTCCAAACATGTGCTCCAACGACTATCAAAAGCAACTACCTGTTAGGAAGCAGTCTCCATATATGATATATGAAGAAATGGGACAGTGCAAACATATAGGATGGTCCAAACATGTAGGAAGCATGCACGTGCAGGTTTAATGTTTGCACCGTCCCATTTCTTCATATTTCTCATGGAGACTGCTTCCTAACAGGTCCGCCGTTTTTATTAATGCTGCAGTTCTGCAGCCAGTGACCCCTAGGTCACAAACCCCCCAATATGGTATTATATAATAATAATAATAAACTAAGGTTGATATATAGGATAAAATCTAGGTACATGTGTGTATAGTGGGTGTGTGTGTACATGTTTGCACCATCCCATTTCTTCATATTTCATATGGAGACTGCTTCCTAACAGGTAGTCGCTTTTGATAGCGGTTGGAACACATGTTTGGACCATCCTACTCTGGATGCACCACAAATATTGAACACTAATTATTCAGTTTACTTAAGATAAGATACACTTTGCATACGCTAAGCATAGGTTCTGCTTAGGTTACTCATACGCTACTCATACGCTCATACGCTATGCATATGCTACGCGTACGCTACTCGTACGCTCCACATGCCAATCAAAACCGTCAAAAAATGTCACAGCACGCTCCCATACGCTCCTCGTACGCTCCTCATAGGTTCCACATATGCTCAAAACCATCCGAAAGGTCACCAAAGGTCATCATAGGCCGGCATGCGCAGGACCTACGTAGGTTTTCAATACGCTCCCGCCATACGCCGTAATGTGACAGGGCCTTAACAGAGGATGCTCCCTATAACCCAGGTGCAACCAGTGATCATAAAGTGAAACGCCTTATTGGCCCTAAGCCTACTACGCCATTGAAGTCTGCAAATTCATCTCTAGGGAGTGCACCTACGGACCAGCTTCAAACAACACTGTCACAGTCTGGTGACCAAAACTGGATATCTGATGCTATGGACCTTCACAGAGCCACATGCACTCATCAGTCAATCCTACCACCACTAAGCAGTCTACGATCAACCTTACAACGTGCCATTAACACTGATGACCCAGATACTTTGCAAAAATCTCCAAGCTCTGGAACTTGCAAAAAGGAACTTGTTACTAGTAGCTCCAGATGCTGACCTAACTAGTATCCTACACTCTTAGGAAATTGTTCTCTGAATATGATGCCCACCGACCTACCTCTGGAACCTGACCCATTAAATTTTCGTAAAACTGCTTTGTGCATCTTTTTTTTAAAAAGAAGAATTAAATGTAGTACATTCACTGAATATCTGTTGTCAGCGCCAGAGCACTGGACTTCCAGCCATACTTGATACATAAATGAAACTATCTACTGTATGCAATTCCCAATTGAAAATAAGAGTATTATATGTTACAAATGAAACCATCAGCTCTAATAGCAACTGCATACAATTCCAGTTTGATAATAAATGCTTCGGCCTTATTTTTTACTCCTTTCCATCAGCGCCCGATAAGGCTTGCATACCCTCCACTGTTTCTTCCAATCCTCCTGAAGCCAGCAAATCGTCATCCTCTACTTGTTCACTTTTCACTGCTTTCCTTGACAGTCTTGCTTTCACTACCTTGCACTTGGGACCACGTGGTGCTTCGTGCTCGTCTCCACAGCTCGACCCCCATTATATTGTCAATTTCACACAGCGAATTGCCCACTCAGAATAATCCACGGCCAATTCCCATAAAAAAAAAGCACATTTCAAGTTAGAAATGAAAAAATGAACTTTTGGTAAAAACAAGTTTCTCTCAGAAATTTAACAATGTCTCGGATGGAATCTGAATGACTCTATCAAACCCTCATTTCCAAATACATCATCTCTAACTGGTTGTAGGTGAGGACATCTCACCAAAATGTGACGCACTCTCAGTATACAACGGCAGTGCTCACACTGAGGCAGACGGCCTCCAGCCAAAATAAATGATGTGTCACGTAAGTATGACCAATACGGGAGCGACAGAGGATAATCTTGTCCTGCCTCAACTGTCTGTAGGAGGATTGCCAATCTCCCAAGTCTGGCTTCACAGAGCAATGTTTGCTCCCACATCATTCCTGTTAATGAGAAATTTAATCTGTGGCTGAGTGCTTAGAGTGTCTGACTTTTTTCTAGGTCAGACTCCTAATCTGACGGTCGGCGGTTCAATTCCCTGTGCCCCCACCTCTCCCAATTTGGATTTCCACCACTGTGTAGAACTTACAGTGTCATCAAAGGCCAGTTCCTCTCATACCATGTCTATGTGGTGTGGGAGGTTAAAAATCACTTGGGTCGGTAAAAGTGTAGGCTCGGGCTTTCTATCGACAAACTGTCTAATGGTGAAAACAAGTCTATCCAGACTTATCCATAAGAGACAGTATAAATCTGCAAGAAAAAAAAAAGAAGAAATAATCTGTATATGGTATGCCCATGTTGGCATGTGGCAATGTCAAAGCAGCTTTGGAAATATACAGGTAATGAAGCCTTAGAACCTTCAGAAAATAACAGATTAAGCCAAGTGGAAATTTGACAGTAGTGAATACAAATATATTGGTATTATCAAGGCAGTTCGCAGGTTAGAACCATCAGAAAATAAGTTTGTTTGTTGTTGTTTTACGTCCTAGCAACACCGAAGGTCATATCAGGACGGGTACCGACTTGGGACAGTGCGCACTCATGGCGACTTTATAGTGCTGCCACACTGGAAGACCAGCCCGCCAGTACCATGACTCAGAAAATAAGAGAACACGTTAAAACCAACCGAAAATATGCAGATATTGATTTATTTGATGAATTGGTATTATCATGGCAATTAAAATCGTCAGAAAAAAAATTGAACCCATTTTCTAAGAGGGCTAAAACCAGGAGAAAATAGCTCGGTATAACAAGTAAACTTTATTAACATAATCTCAAAATAGATCAACATATCAACGGAAATAAGGTTCGAGTAACAATGTATGTATACACTAGCATCAATAAATATATAAATACAAGACACTTATATTATATACATAGAGCTAGCGTGGAATTTTCAGGTGATACGCAGATAATAAAATGCTATTGAAATAAAACGCGATGGAATAAAAGAATATAAAACATCATACATTTTAATAATAAATAAAAAAGGTAATTTCAGGTGAAATGTTCCTGTGCATATCTATGAAATAGAGACATATAGTTTTGTCGTTGTTCTACGTCCTAGCAACACCTAAGGTTATATCAGGACGGGTACCGACTTGTGACAGTGCGCACTCAAGGCGACTTTTTAGTGCTGCTCCACTGGAAGACCAGGCTGTCAGCACCATGACATGACATCCCACTCAGTTACATTATCCTGACACTGCACTAACCAGTCCTTGTTCTATCCTAATAAGGCCGAGCGCCATGCTAGGAAGCGACAAGTATCAATTTTTAAGTCATTGGTTTGACTAGACCAGGGTTCGAACATGGCGTTCTCTGTGGCGGAGTGGTTAGAGTGTCTGACTTTTTTCTAGGTCAGACTCCTAATCTGAGGGTCAGCGGTTCGATTCCCCGTGCCCCCAGCTCTGTCAATTTGGATTTCCACCGCTGTGTATAACTTACAGCGTCATCAAAGGCCGGTTGCTCTCATACCATGTCTATGTGGTGTGGGAGGTTAAAAATCCCTTGGGTCGGTAAAAGTGTAGGCTCGGGCTTTCTATCGACCAGCAGTGGAATGAGGAAGACCAGTCGTCTATGACTGAAATTTCCCCTGCTTAAACAACTAATGGACCAAAAAAAAAACACAAAAAAACCACGACCCCACGATCTACCAACACGGGAGACGGACGCTCTAACTCATTCGGCCATTCCGTCTGGTCATAGAGAATTATAGGAACATTGAGAATGACATTGACAGTTTAACTGCCATGCTATCACTATGTGGCCTGGTGACAGAACTGACCATAGTCTGACCTACATTTAGAAAAATTAAAAAATATATTTGTAATTTCAGGTGGTAGGCTACGCAGCTGTGTACCTGCGTATATTTGGAAGCTAGGTCCCTGCATATAACTAGGATAACCAAATACTATTAAATAGAGATAAGCAGGAACATTGACATTTGTTTAACGACCCCCCAGCACAAAAAGTAGGCATCGGCTATTGGGGAAGGAACATTGACAATGAAATTGACCAGTCACACTGCCATGCATACTGTGTACTGGCACAAACCAAAGCAGAACCGGGCAGGCCACAGTCATGCATCCGATTCACCCTGAAATACAAAATGGCTAACCATACACACACAACCATCCCACCAAGTCGCAGTCCTGAAGGGTCCAGGGGTGTTCTGGCACACTGGTGTACTATCTAAGGGCAGGGCATGTGAAAGGATGCTGTAACAAACTACAATCGGATGGGATCCTCTCCCGCAGGCACGTATGTCATCTGCGTAGATGTACATAGTAAGCTAAGTTATCATATATAGGTTAGGAAAAAACTTTGAAAATTCAAAAAAACTAATATAGAAACTACTAACACCCAAAACCACAAAAGGTTGGCCCGAGAAAGATCAGGTAAACACTTCTGAGTGCGGGACCAGACCAATCCAGTATCACAGCTGTCCAGAGTTGAAAACAAGCACCCTCACGGGAGCTTATACGTTATGGGCAGAATATAAAACTTGTTACAAAAAAACACAAAGAAAATGCTATGTGGTCTAGGCTGTGTTCAAGGTACGCCTCGGAGATATTCCAGATGTTGCGCTAGTCTGAACAACTTAAGTAGTCGGGTGCCTCGGAAATGGCAGCCCCCATAGGGTGCAGCCATTTGCAATTGAAAAGAACAGCTCTGATTGGCTGAAACGACTGAATCAGGCAACCATTTTGGAGGTGCTTTTTGCCACCTATCTGAGGCACACAACGTCTCCGAGGCGATTCTGAGGCGCACCCCAGCCAGCATTCCCAGCTGGGTCCTGGGTGGGCCCCACATGGGCAGCCCATCTGGGGCCGAGCTAAATTTGGCCACAGGCTCCAAGTGGGCCCCACCTGGGCTCGCCCAGGTGGGCCTATCTCAGTTATTGAATATGTTCAATATATCTTAGACAAAATATGATTTTTTTTTTTAAAGCTGGAATCTAGCCCATGTGGGGCTCATCTCACGCACACTTCAGAGCCCACCTGGAGCCCCTGCCCAGCTGTGCCCAGCTCGCCCATTGACAACACATGTAGGGCCCACCAGGGCATGTTGGCTGGGACCCTGAATGCACATTGACCAAAAAGACATCGTGGAGCCGTCTCGGAATCGACTCGGAGGCGTATCTTGAACGTGGGCCTGGGCCGTGTTCAGGGTGTACCTCCGAGACTTCTCGGGGAAATCCCTGATGTCACGCTAGTCTGAATGGCAAAAGCAGTTTGTCACCTCGAAAATGGCCGGCCCTATAGGCAGTGACCATTTGCAATGGAAAAGCTGCGCTGTGATTGGCTGAAAGCACTGAATACGGCAGCAATTTTCTAGGCGCTTTTTGTCTCCTGTCTGAAATGGGAGGCGTCTCCGAGATGTCTCCGAGACGCACCCTGAACGCAAATAGGCCAAAAACCATCGCAGAGACGTCTCGGTTAATCCAAACAAATTTCTAGGGTCCCTTCAAGTTTGGTTTAACGGGGGGTTATACTGTAATATGAAATAGAGATTTACAGTAACATTGACAATGCAACTGATAAGATAAAAGCTTAGATAAAATATTCACCCCGTACTTTCAGTATTGCAAGCACAGGGTGAATCTTATCTATGCCATGATATGTGGCCTGGTAACAGAACTGACCATACATCTTAATAATAATAAAAATATTTGTAATTTCAGGTGGTACACAGCTACGTACCAGCTAGATAAAAGATTCACCTGGTACTTGTAGTACACGGGTGAACACCAGCCTTATATAAATACGGGCGAAAATAGCATTAGTATGGAACAAGAAGTAGAATGCCTGGCACCAGTGTCAAATGGTTACTTATATCATAACAGAGTTGGTGAAATGGGAGAGAATGCAAAAAGACGAAGATGGCAGCCAGAGAACGCCGTAGATTTCACTTTTAAATTGCATTAAAGTATATGTTTTATTATATTTTCCAACTCAAAAGTAGCGGGTAAACATGAAGACATATTGCTTCTTAGATTGTGAAATTAGGCTCTCATAAAGACTCAGTTCATTAGCCCGATTTTTCGACCGTTTTTATATAATGCTGGTTTTCACCCCTGTACTGGAAGTACGGGGTAAATCTTTTATCTACATACGATCATGTATTTGGGAGCTAAGCCCCTATATTTAATTAGGATAAACAAATACAATGACATAGAGATGTACATGAACATTGACAATGACACTGGCAGTTGCATAGATAAAGGATTCTCCATGCAGTTCACCCCGTACTTCCAGTACATCCTGTACTGCAAGTACGGGGTGAATCCTTTATCTAGCAGTTTTACTGCTATGCTATGTCATATCCCAGTCAAACGAGAGGCAGTGTTCGCCACCAACCTACTTACGCCCAAAAGGATGCCAACCACCCAGCATTCCATTCGATACAGTGATTCAAATACGTTGTAGGCGCCATGTCGGTGCCATGTCGGCGCCAGGTCGGCGCCGACCACATGGTGACTGCAGCATCGCATGGCAACTCGCCAACCCAAGGCGGCGCCAGGGCGGCGCCAGGGCGCCAACCATTTTGAATGGCGCCGCCGGAACAGGACGCAAGGAGGTTGCACGTGCAGCAGTAGCAACCTCCTTGCACCCAAAATTTCCGAAATGGGTGCCGGGAGGTTGGCGATTTCATGGCGACAGGACTCAATGAGGGCGCAAGGAGGACGTTTTGATGTCGCGAATCGATCGGAAACGAACGCAGGCCTCATGTGACTGGGGTATCAAGTGTCCTCGTGACAGAACTGGCCACGGTGGGGAAACAAACACATGGCTTGATATTAGTTAGTACACTGAGACAGTAGCGCAGATGTTAGAGACTGTCATGAATAAAAAAACAAGTGTACAGCAACTTACAAAACACACAGACACAGACACAACTGGTCCTACTGACCAGTAAGGGTGAAATCGATTAACACGACCCAGACGACTCAGGTCACCCGAGTTGCTAGAATTTCAAATTGAACACCGTGAGCAGGTGAGTGGAGTTGACAAAAACATGTGCCGTGTGCAAAACGACCCGACCCCGGTAACCCACCTCTTGGGTGGGGGTTGACTAGGAACGATGACGTCACATTTGTGCTGGTACCGTCCTGCGGGATAACAGCTGCCAGTACCAGTCATACATTGTGGCTACGGCACACAGGACGAGGAGGCATGAGTGGGATAACATGTCTTTATTCCGGGCAGCCCCCGGGGACATTACATGAATGGTTTTATGGTGTTGCGGCCATCTGAGAGCTGCAATGAATCAGTGTCATGTGGTGATCAGAGTGGGGGATGAGAATGGCATGAATGAGGTGCGACAGATGAGCAAGGCGAGACGAGGTGAGGAGATGTCAACCAGCGGGTAGCAGTAGTTGAGTAAAGTAATATATTGTATAATAACAGTTGATGGTTAATTAATTAATAAATGGTTAATTACATAAATGGTGTTGACCATTGGTTAAGTATTGTACTAGAATTAATTGATGATTTTATTGTTATTGTTTATATTTCTTTGTGGTGCGGGTGGGTGGGTAAAATTGAGTAGTGGTCAGTCCAGATGGGTGATGCGGAGTGATTGGCCGGAGGAGCCATGAGTGAGTTGGGGGGGTGAAGGAGTGCTGATGGAGGGCCGGAGGAGTGGGTGGCAGTGTGTGTGTGTTATGACCCCCCCCCCCACCCCACCACTTAGCAATGGGGGGAGGAAGGGGGGTGTTTTGCCTCGCAGCCCTGTGTGCCCCGCAATGACCCCGAATGAGCACTCGCTCATTCCCCACCATGTTTTCTTTTGGGTAATAACACAGATTAATGAAATGGAAATATAACTGAACTATCCAATCAAAAAATACTTTAAATCCTATTTTGCTGTAGTTATCTCGGTTATTAAACAAACAAAAAAGGTTTTGGATTAAGCCAGAGAGCGTGTATACAGATGAGAGGGACAACTCCCATACTACACCATGTAACAGATGCCGACTGTGGCGCTCCAAGTGGTGGTTGTTGAACAGTATATGACACAGTATATGACAATATCTCTAAAACTACAACACCTAGAAACAAACTGATTGGAATACACATAGGAAACATGTTTACCAACAAGATTATATTAAAGAGATATGGTTAGGGTTCTGGATTTCTATTAATTTGGAATAAAACTGACTTTTTCACTACGCGTACGGCAAATCAAGGCATTGTCAATGGCGTGAGCAATCTTCCTACAGAAAACGTTAAATATCTCTAAAACTACAAACCTAGAAACAAACTGATTGGAATACACATAGGAAACATGTTTACCAACAAGATTATATTAATTGATATGGTTAGGGTTTGGATTTCTATTAATTGGAATAAAACTGCGTTTTCACTAGCGACGCAAATCAAGGCATGTCATGGTCGTGAATCTTCTACAGAAAAGTAAATTCTCTAAAACTACACATAAAACAACGTTAACAATGAAAACATTTACCAAGATTATAAATGAAGTTAGCCTGCATTCTATTAATTTGAATAAAACAAATTTTTCACTAACATGCAAATCAAAGCTGTCAACACTAACGCCGGAACGCCATTAAGCCACCATTTTTTCCACCCCAAGCTTGGAGAAGCGCATTCGATTATTTGACCCGAGTCTGTAGGATGTGCGCATGCGGCAAAATGTGGCTCGGGTGACCCGAGTTTTTTTGTTTTTTTGTACATTAGTTGTTTTTGAGCAGAGGAAATTTCAGTCGCAGACGACTGGTCTTCCTCATCCCACTGCTCCTTGCCCTATCCTAGTAATGCCGAGCGCCTGGCTAGGAAGCGACAAGTATCAATTTTTAAGTCATTGCTTTGACTCGACCAGGATTCGAACCCACGATCTACCAACACGAGAGACGGACGCTCTAACTCATTCGGCCATCCCGTCTGGAGTTGATTAATCGATTACACCCCATGAGATACATACTGGATATAGATGATACATTGCTAGTTTAAAAACGGGGGAGGGTTTAACACGGGCTAGACACGTACATAAAACAGTGAACGACACGTTGTCGATGCAAGTCACGTGACTGTGACGTCACGCCCACATCGAGAATGTTGTATGTGACGTGGAAAGAGCAGAAGGGTTGGGTGGGTGGGTGTTGTGTTGAAGGTGTGGGGGTGGGGACATGAGGGGGACACACAGACAGACAGGACCCTTGGGTAGGTAGGCAGGCAGGCATCAGTATGTCTGAGTGTCAGTGACACGACACTTGCGGTACATAGAACTGCTAAAGGCCCTGTCACACTACAATGTTTCCCACCAACGTGCGTCGACGTGTTGCCTTTTTGGTCGAAACGTCGGTACACGTCGGGACACGTTACCGGCACGTCGGTACACGTTGAGGGATAACAACGTGTGAATCGACACGTCGGCGGCCGGTGGCGCGCGTCGGGTCGCGCCGATCGTTTTGTGCTTGCACAAAACTTTCGACGCGCCCCGACGGTTTGGAGGGTTGGAGGGGACGTTGATACCCATTGGCGGCACGCCGGCAGAACGCTGGCATAACGTTGATCAACGTCGGTTAACGTTGGCATTTTTTTCGCCAAAATGCGACCGGTCCGTCGGTGCGTCGGTAATGTCCCATCAACGGGTAGTGGGCACGCTATTGGCGTTGCTCCAGCGTTTCTCGATGCATTGGACGTGTTGCTGGCACATCTAGACGTGTTGCTGGTGCATCTTGACGTGTTGCTGGCACGTCTGCCGCGTGCCTAACGTTACCCGGCGTTCTGCAAACCTTTAATGACGCGCTACCCCCACGCCGGCGGCCCACCGACAACGTGCCGATAACACGCTGATGGCACGCTTGGAACCCGCTGGCGGGACGTTGACACTTTGTTCCGCCGCACGTCGAACCCCGTTGGCCATGCGCTCATAGCACGCTACTAACATGCTGCGCCCCGTCAAACTTTCTCCCAAAACGCCGAAGAGTTGGACGTGTGTCGACGGGTTGCAAATATTTTGCGCGTTGCCGGCACACCGGTGAGAAACGTCGTAGTGTGACAGGGCCTTTAGTAGATACAAGATTCACCCTGTACTGCAGTAGCCTGAGTAGGGGTGACGAACAACCCTATACTAAAAGCTGGCGAAAATTATCTACATGCTCGGTAAATGAAATGAGCAGATAAATTCTTATTTTAAGAAGCAAAATATATTCATCACACATATCTTAATATTTACCCGCTACTTTTGAGTTGAAAAATATAATATAACATGTAGTTTAATGAACATTAACAGTGAAATCGACAGCATTCTATTGTCGCCATCTTGTCTTTTTGCATTCTCTCCCATTTCACCAACTCTGTGCCGATATAAGTAGCCATTGGATACTGAAACCAGGACCAGTGAGTACTGTGCACAACACGGCACACTCAATCAAACACGCCTACCATGGCCGCGTTCAGGGTGCGTCTCCGAGACGTCTCCGCGATGCTTTTTTGGATTATTTACGTTCAGCGTGCGTCTTGGAGACGTCTAGGAGATATCAGGATGGTTACTGACTTTTTTTTTTTTTTTGCTAAAGTATTTATTCATCTGAATATGACATTCGTCAGCGCCGGAGCACTGGTGTTCCGGCCATCTTACTATTGGAATTTTGCATGTTGGCTCGCCAACATGGGTTATTTGCACGTGAACGAGGGATCTCTGCGGTGGTGCCACTTGGGTTTGATCTCAGCAACCAACACACCCCCTGCCAGAATTCCCATGAACCACCATCGGCGTGAGATCTGTGACGTCACCTCCGGTCGTCGATGGCCCCCCCAAGTCCTGCTTTCACCACTATGCCTCCAGACGCCGGACCGACAACAACCACCATCTGACTCAGCCGCCCACCCACCACTACAATAAGACACAGTTAAGGCGATAGGGTTGAGAGGCTGATTCTACTAACTTTGACCGTATGACGTTATTCGACATTATCTTATACAATTGACCTCTTCTTGAATAAAGTCCATTTCATGTGATCCCTTGTAATTAACAGTCTATATAATCTAAGTTTGATCAGTGCTGTATTAGTTACATCACCGATCCTGTAGAATTAAGGGAGTGGCTCCTGCTGTCTAATGTACAGCACCAGTCACTCTAGTTCATGCAAAAATGGGGAGCAGCACCGAGAAGACTTGTGACAGTGGGCACTCATGGCGACTTTATAGTAATCTCCCACTGGGAAATCAGGCCGCCAGCACCATGACCTGATATCCCACTCAGTCATATTATCCTGATACTGAGCCAACCATCATTGCCCTAACCTAATAATGCCGAGCACCTGGCTAGGAAGCGATAAGTATAATTTTTTAAGTAATTGGTTTGACTCGATCAGGGTTCGAACCCGTGGGTTCGAATCCTAAGATCTATCAAAACGGGACACAGATGCTCCACTTAGTTGGCCATCTCGTCTGGTTACTGATTTAGATGCAATGTCTATACAATGTCGGATATCCGACATTATTTAGACAACTCCATAGACAGATTTAATCAAACTGGGTTTGCGCATTGATTTATTGTGAATTTATATGTGCATCTGGGGGGGGGGGGGGGTAAAGAGGAGAAGGATCCTGGTGACGTCGGTTGAAGTACTAACGGTAGAAACATATATTTGAGAGAAGGCTGGATAGACATTGGAGAGGACACCCACGATTATATGACTTCAGGGCACCGTCAACCTCCATATGTGTGCAAAAGAAATAGTTCTTTTTTACCATAATGAGCTGGCATTAGAGGAACCAATAGGGCCTAGATACGCCACAATAAAGTATTAAACAACAATAATTTTAAAAGTCTGCTAGACCAGGATTCGAACCCGGGTACCTTCAGAGTTTCAGTTATTTGAAGTGAAAAGATGTCAAATCACTTTGATGTGCACAACAACAATTCTGGACATTGGTTTCGTTTATCCAATTTTGAGTGGCAGTGTAATAGAGCACCGAAATGAAATAAAAGTGTAATTAGCAGATTAGTGCACCAGCATTTCAGTTGGATGTGAAGGATCAAATTTAACAAACTGTTTCTATTTTCAAACTTGTATGTCCTTTTCGGATTGTACAGAAAATAGCTTTGCACATGCAACAATAGCAACTGTTCTCTGTGGCTGAGTGGTTAGAGTGTCTGACTTTTTTCTAGGTCAGACTCCTAATCTGAAGATCAAGGGTTCGACTCCCAGTGCCCTCCCCACCTCTGCCAATTTGGATTTCCACCGCTGTGTATAACTTACAGCATCATCAAAGGCCAGTTGCTCTCGTGCCGTGTCTATGTGGTGTGGGAGGTTAAAAATCCCTTGGGTCGGTAAAAGTGTAGGCTCTGGCTTTCTGTCGACAAACTGTCTAATGGTGAAAACAAGTTTATTCAGACTTATCCTTGACAGGCAGTATATATCTTCAAGAAAAAAACATTAAAAAAGAAAAAAAAATAAATTTCTTACTGAAGCTCTTGTATTCCCAGGATAACATATTTCCTAATTTAACAAGTATGGGACAAGCAGGGGACACAACATTTACATCCAGAACCAGTTTAATCACCATGGAATAGTAGATAGAAAAGATAAATATATGCATACAAAATGAATATTTATTTCAACAGTGTTCAAGTAAGAGTCTTCTTTTATTATTTAATTGACTAACAGGTAATATCCTATGCAAAATAAAGGTCTAGTAGGCTGTAGACAAGTCCACATTCTCCATGTAACAAATTCATGCCTTTAAAACATCATACTTTTGGAATGAACATGTGGAATTTTTACTAGGTCACATTAGGCCTTAATTGTTTCACATCTACCCCTCCAATCTGTAAGGATAAGAATTCTATAAAGAAAATACCTCCTCTACCCTTTCCATAATTGTTTTTGACCATTGCATACGGGAAAATATATTGGCCCTATTTACCGTGAAACAACCTCATATGTGTTTTCCTTTTAGAAAATGTAATGCTTTTATCGGACTGTACAGCTTTAATTCCACAAGAAGATGGCTCACTAACTCACCACTGAGTTTATTCACCTTCACTAACTAACTACTTACCCAGCAACAGTCTGCAAAGCAACATAAATCCTTCCATACTCATTTTCTCCTGCCCGTTCATTCGGTTCAATCCTAATAATGCCGAGCACCTGGCTAGGAAACGACAAGTATCAATTTTTAAGTCATTGGTTTGACTCGACCCGGGTTCGAACGCACGACCCCATGATCTACCAACACGGGAGACGGACGCTCTAACTCATTCGGCTATCCCGTCTGGTTATACCCTGTTTTAAACCTTAGAGGCCCCTTGCCCCGCGGCACACACACAACTACCTACTGCTAACGTCCCATCTGAACTAGTAGTCCTAGTACCCTCTCCCGTATCTTGATGCAACCCTCTGTACTTTCATTGTACAGTGTTCACCCTTATTATAATTTAATTTAAATTTTAGATAAACAGTTTGTTTGTTGTTGTTTTAAGTCCTAGCAACATCTAAGGTCATATCAGGACGGGTACAGACTTGTGGCAGTGTGCACTCATGGCGACTTTATAGTGCTGCCCCACTGGAAGACCAGGCCAACAGCACCATGACCTGATTATCCCACTCAGTCACATTATCCTGACACTGAGCTAACCAGTCCTTGCCCTATCCTAATAATGCCGAACGCCAGGCTAGGAAGCGACAAGTATCAATTTTTAAGTCATTGCTTTGACTCGACCAGGGTTTGAACCCATGACCACATGATCTACTTGCACGGGAGATGAACGCTCTTAAGCCTGGTACACACCTCCCATATACGATTCACGTGGTAAAACTGACTGCCTTGACGGTACCCGTTCCAACCCGCCCCTCCCGTTTCCCGACTAAAACTGCCCGATTAATTTTTCGAATCTTATAAAACCCGGTACACACCTCCCGTATAAGACCTAAAACTGAGTTTTAAGTTGCGAATCGGAAGGCTCTGGTGTGATAGGGGGTCACACGCCTAAAGACTTAAACCGACTAAAACTCTAACTTTGTCGCGAAACGGGCAGTTTTTGGTTTTATACGGGAGGTGTGTACCGGGCTTAACTCATTCGGCTATCCCGTCTGGTGACACCCTGGACCTTAGATGTTGCTAGGACCTTAGAGGGCATGCTAGAGAGCCCATTCAGACCCCTTGCCCCACGACACACACAGCTACCTACTCCTAACGTCCCATCTGAACTAGTAGTACTAGTACCCTCTCCCGTATCTTGATGCAACCCTCCGTACTTTCATTGTTCAGTGTTCACCCTAATTTTAGTTTAATTTAAATTTTAGATAAACACGTTGGGTTGATCGTTACAGGCTACCTTAATTTAATTTAAAATAACTCTGATTTTAAATGGCTAGCTTTAGAGTGGATGAAAGATTCACCCCGTACTGACAGTACAGGGGTGAAAACCAACCCATTAGAAAAGCTGGCGAAGAATTTCGACATGCTGGGGAAATTAATTGAGTGAATAATGTCTTAATTTAAGAAGCTAACACACACAACAACAACACCACACCCACCAACAACCCCACAAACCCCCACCAACCACCCACCACACAACCACACACACACCACCCCCACCAAAACCACCCCAAACACAAACAAAACAACCACCACCAACACACCCCACACACCACAAACACCCACCACCCACCATTTAAGAAGCAATATTTATTCTTTATGTATGTTTTTATATTCCCCCACTACCTTTGAGTTGAAAAATGTAATAAAACATGCAGCTTAATAGACTTTAAAAGTGAAATCGACGGCGTTCTATGGCCGCCATCTTGTCCTTTTGCATTCTCTCCCATTTCACCAACTCTGTGCCAATATAAGTAACCATTTGACACTGGTGCCAGGCATTCTACTTCCTGTTCCATACTAAAGCTATTTTCGCCTGTATTTAGACTACGTTGTCGTTCACCCCTGTCCCAGATAGCACACAGCCGTCGGCCCGACGGCGGCCGCTCCGTAGGCCCAACGGTGGAAACCACCATCGGGCCGACGTTGTTTTGTCCAATCTCCCGCCGTCGGTTAGGGTTAGGGTTAGGGTTAGTGCTTAATTAAATACAGAAAATCTCTACAACCACACCATGTAGAAACAAATCGCTTGGTACACATATAGACAACATCGTTACCAAAAATATTATATTAAATTTATAAGGTTAGCGTTCTTGATATCTATTAATTTTGAATAAAAGTAATATTTTGCACCTGTACGTATTGACACTATAGTGACAGTGTCTTCTCGGAAAAAAACAAGATGGCGGTCCTTCGTCAACATACTGTACCGGGTAGTTCAAATCGTATTAACACAAATAATTCCATTAATACATCGTAATAAATTACAGAACTTTTACAAAATAATCTAAACATATTAATAAACAAACCTGTTAAATAATTCCTTAAAATTCCTCCGATTTCTGGAGTTATTTGTTGAAAAAGAAGGGTGCTCAACGATCGCACGTGCGCCGATGGCGACTCGAGCTGGAAAACATATTTAACGAACTGCGCATGCACGTATCAACACTGTCGGTCCGACGGTGGTGGGCTGACGGTGGCTCGAATGTGGAAAAAGTTGCAAACCAGCGGCAGCCCACCACCGTCGGCCTGACGGTGGCCCGACAGTGGCTCGAATGTGGAAAATCAATGCAAACCAGCGGTGGGCTACCGCCGTCAGCCCGACGGTGGCTCAAAAGTGGAAAGGGATTGAAACCTAATGTCGGAGCACCACCGTAGGCCCGATGGTGGCCCGACGGTGGAAAGTCAGTGGGGACGGTGCGACCAATAGCCAACGTCGGGCCGACGGCTGTGTGCTATCTGGGGTACTGTAAGTACGGGGTGAATCTTTTATCTAGCTTTAGAGATACTTGTAGTGAAAACATGGCAAACTAATTAATGTTGGCAGGCACGTCAACATTCTGACACTATCCTGATAAATTATATATCATTATAAATCAAATTTTAAAATGAAATAAATTTATAAATGAAATATTTGAAATTATAAATTTAAAAATTTGGCTTACATCACTCTAACATTTGAGCATACATTTTAGGACCAAATGATCCAAATAGTCACAGTTCTCCCAGAGTGGTCAGCAGCCATAGTTACTCCCAGAGGATAGATTGTTTCATGGTATACAAATAACTGGTCATATTCAATTATGATAATTGTGAAAAAGTACAATTCTGTTGGTCACGTGACTGCCCCTTTAAGTTATCATCTACCTCTACCCCACTCCCTCGTCCCCACAACACCAGGACCCTTCTCCTCTTTAAACACCCCCGACCACCCCCCTCCGCTGTCTTCCCAACTGACTTTCAACAAGCCACTTATCGCTAACCCACTCAACCACTTGTAAAATATTCCGATATACGGCATAGGCACAGTGGGGGATGCAAATGTTCCATTACTGATCGGTGTACGTGACCAGGCGCATGTATGTATATATATATATATGTAAGGGCTGGTGGTGCCTGAGTGGGATGTAAATAGACATAGTGGTGCTGGCAGGTCTGGGTGTGATTTCACTCAGGGCCTACCCCCTCTGCTGGGATAGGGATCACCACACTCAAAGGTCAAGGTTGGTGGTGGCCATGGGGCCATACAGCGTGGTGGTGGCGGGCAGACCACTGGTAGGCATGGGGACCAGGAATGCTGGATCCCTATTGGTAGGGAATGCTTGATTCCCATTGGGGGAAAGGGGTGGGGTGATACTCTACAATGAACCCATGTAACCATATAACTAATAAACCAGAGGGCTTGACTCTCTCTTCTTCTTTACACTTTATACTCTTCCTTTCTCTTTGTCTGTATTGATTTCACCATAGCCTGCCTACACAGCCACAGATTCGAGCCTTAAGCCTTGTTCACACACACAACTTTAGGCCGAACTAGATAAGGCGAACTAGATGAGGCGAACTCGGCGTGAAAGTGAGTCGTGTCCACACATGCAGTACTTGGGGGGGTTTAAGGCGGAAATCGATATCTGCGCATGAGCAAGTCCATACTAACCAGCGCCAGTTTCGATTAGTCGATGTCATCACGAGAGAGTGTGGGTTCGACCTAGATATGTATCGACTGAATCGTATTGTTTTGGAACGATCAAAACTTCTGCTGGGCAGTGAAAACCTAAAAATAAATGATGAAAAAAATATCTGTGCACAGCTAGCAGTTTCATAGACCAAATTATATAATATGCGCTTTTGATCGACCAGAAAATCAACAAACTCAGGTCTCGACTGTGCATGCGTGTGACGTGCTTAAGCCGCCTCAAGTAAACCGCTACTGTCCACACAAGCAAGATGGCCCGACTTAAGCTAGTTCACTTCATCTAGACTACCTCGCTAGGTGGTCTACTTGAGGCGAACTAGATGAGGCGACTTAGCCCTAATTCGCTTCAGCGTAGCGTCCACACGACCAATGTGAGTCGAACTAGACAAGGCGAACTAGTTGAGGCGACTTAACGCCCGTGTGTGAACAGGGCTATTGTCTTTTCACACACTAACACCTGCTCTCCTTCCGCCCCGGGAACTTAAATCATAACTAAACACGCACCTGCATTAATTTTGTACCATCCGGGTTACTTCCACTCCATCACCACCAGTCGAGAGTATCTAAAACAAACAATTAAATATCATACACAAAAGCAAATGATGCAAAAACATACACTATAATAATATCTCCAGCACTTTGCCCATTCCCGTACACCATTCCGTCACTGTTATTTATCATCGTCATCAAAATGAGTGTGTAAATAACTATTGCCAAGTATGGGAGGAAGACCAGTGCTTCGTTGTTGATGAATGATGTATTCTGACGGATAAAATACTAACAAAAGGAATGACATATCCGATGACTCATTACGTTCTGGTGGCGCCACCTGGTGGACAATTTATGACTGGACTGATACATTCAATAATGAGCGCAGAACGCGGTGTAAAACACATCTGCGGGCTGTACCCGATTCAGGGTGGTTGACCTGTGGAATGACCTGCCGGAGAGTGTCGTAGCAGCAGTCGGTGAACTGTTTCAAGTCCCAACTGGATGCATACTGGTCAAGCAGTATCTTGGAGCCAGTGACAGTTGCTACGATCCACCACATCTGAAGAACTGTCTCCATTTCTATTAATTAAGAGCAGCTAACAGGTCCAAGGCCTATTATAGCTGTATCCTATTGATTGATTGATTGATTGATTGAAACGTCTAAGGTGCATTTATTGTATCACCTCAGTTTATTGTAAACATACCTTGCAGATAGTTAAAATAAAAGAATTGAATTGAATTGAAACATGTTAAAAAAGGGCATGCAATATTAAAGCTGCATAGTACGATGAAATATCAAATTTTCAAAACCAAACCAATTATCTAGATTTGATTTTACATATCTAACTTAGATACTGATGCACTTATTAAGCATTTGTTTCTGCATACAAGGCAATATTGAGTCAATTTAACAGAACCTGTTACTGCAGAAGTCTATGGTGTCAGAGTTTTGGCAAGTTTGCCCAAACTAATTTTTGCACTCAAAATATCTTAAAAGTTCACCATTTAAAATAAAAGTAACTTTGAACTAATGTAAAGTAGATACTAGTGATCGATCTAATATATTTATCTCAGAAAAAATACCGAAATTCAAAACCATCGGACTATGCAACTTTAATCAGAGGTGTCATAAGTTCTTTTTGTTTTTGGTGGGTTTATTTTTCTAATTTAGTGACGGGAATGCTGTCTTAGCTGATCTTAAACAGTACTTTCATATGTTACTGAAAGAAAGAACAAAGATGACAGCTGCATTCGCAATTAAAAATAAACTGGTTGACTCAGAAAGCTAGTCGTGATGGTTGTTATTACTTTAGTCTGAAATAATTTTTAATATAATATTTTTGGAAAAATGCATCATAGGCTTCAGCAGTAAGAGTACATATCATTTTGACAGTTAAGGTTGCATAGTCCAATGGTTTTGAGTTCCTGCCCCACTGGGAGGGGAGACCAGGCCACCAGCACCATGACCTGATATCCCACTCAGTCACACTATCCTGACACCGAGCCAACCAGTCCTTGCCCTATCCTAATAATACCGAGTGCCTGGCTATGAAGCGACAAATATCAATTTTGTAAGTCATTGGTTTGACTCGACCTGGAATTGAACTCATAACCTTCCACACAGGAGGTCTGCACTGTACCGATTCGGCCAGCACGATCGGTAAACACCCAATGCTCCAGACGGGATGGCCGAATGAGTTAGAGCGTCCGTCTCCTGTGTTGGTAGATCGTGGGTTCGAACCCTGGTTGAGTCAAACCAATGACTTAAAAATTTATACTTGTTGCTTTCTAGCCTGGCGCTCTGCATTATTAGGATAGGGCAAGGACTGGTTGGCTCAGTGTCAGGATAATGTGGCTGAGTTGGATATCAGGTCATGGTACTGGTGGCCTGGTCTTCCAGTGGGGCAGCACTATAAAGTCGCCATGAGTGCGCACTGTCACAAGTCAGTACCCGTCCTGATATGACCTTAGATGTTGCTAGGACATAAAACAACAACAAACAAAACCCAATGCTCCACCTGACAATGCTCCACCAACCTGACGATATCGCTATGACCAGTGGAATGTAGGATGGCCAAGTGAGTTGAGCGCCCGCTTCCCGTGTGGTAGGTCATGGTATTCGAATCCATGGGCTTCAAACCCGAGGCGAGTCAAGCCAATGACATAAGAATTTATACTTGTCGCTACATAGCCTGGCGCTTGGCATTATTACAGCCGTGTTCACACGGGGAAAAAGTAAAGCGATTCAGCCAAGGCGGATACCAGGAGTCGAATTAGCCGCCCGTTCACGCGGGCAGTACTTGGGCCGGAAATCGATATCTGCGCATGAGCAAGTCCAGTCTGACCAGCGCCAGTTTTCGGTTAGGCGATGTCACTACGAGAGAGTGGATTCGACCTAGATATGTATGTACTGAATCGTATTGGTTTGGAACGGTCAAAACTTCTGCTGGGCAGTGAAACCATAAAAATAAATTATGAAAAAAATATCTGTGCACTTCTAGCAGGTTCATAGACCAAATTATATAATATGCGCTTTTGATCGACCGGAAAGTCAACAAACTAAGGTGTCGACTGTGCATGCATGTGAGGTGCTTAATCCACCTCAGTGCGTCCACACGGGCAAAATAAATCGATTCACAGAAATCGACTCACGTAATCGACTTACAAGTGGTTTACAGTATCGGGATCACAGAAATCGATTCAGCCCTAATTCGACTCACACGCCCATTCACACACGAAATGTGTGTCGAACTAGGCAAGTCGATTTCTACGAATCGATTTGCATTCCCCGTGTGAACACGGCTTAAGATAGGGCAAGGAGCAGTGGAATGAGGAAGACCGATCGTCCAGGACTGAAATGTCCCTGGCTTGATCAATGAATGTGATAAATGTTTAAAAATATAATCTGACTGGGTTATTGATATTTGGAAAGGAATAATCTACATGTGTCAACAACAATAACTAAAAAGACATAGTTGGTGTAAATCCGATGAACTGCCAATGAAATCCAACAAGATATTGGATATAAAATCTCTCATGCATAAAACCATAGCCGGAATCAATTTCCGACGCATACGCAAGGTGATGTGTATGCATGTTGGTTGGTTGTTGGAGTTTTACGTCCTATCAACATCTAAGGTCATATCAGGACGGGTACCAACTTATGACAGTGCGCACTCATGGCGACTCTATAACAAACACTGCCCCACTGGGAAATCACTCCGCCGGCCCCCATGACCCAATATCCCACTCAGTCATATTATCCTGACACAGACTCAAAAAGTCCTTGCGCTGTCCTATTAATACTGAGCTCCAGGCTAGGAAGTGACAAATATCAATCTCATAAGTCATTGTTTTGACAGGACCGGGAACCGAACTCCCGACCTTCCGCAAGCGAGGCCTGCGCTCTACCGATTCGGCTACCGCGCCCGGTGTTTGCATGACTGTCTGTGCGTCTTGCTGGCACTGAACACTGAAATTGAAGTAGCTGCATTTCCACTTGCAGAAAGCACTCCTTCAACACAGCCTCCAACCTCCCCCCCCCCCCCTGTCCCTCCTCCCCACACCGCACTACCCTCCACAACACATCCCCCTCCCCCCCTCTCTTTCCTCCAACTTTGTCCGCGCTGCCCTCAGGAAGCAGAAATACATTTCCTGAATATGGATGATGCTGACTTATGCCAAGTACACACCTACCGTATAGGATTCGCGCACTAAAACTCGTGACTCGACCCGGCCCACTTAAAACTGAAAACGGGCCGATTCATTTTTCGAATTGCGAATCGCAATCGTATGCTAGGTACACACCTCCCATTTTAGCCCTAAAAATTAGTTTTTAGTCGTGAATCGCAATCGGTAGGTGTGCTAGGGGAGTGCACACCTCACGACTTTTGGGCAGTTTTAGATCGTATACGGTAGGTGGGTGCGGAAAAACGGTAGGTGTGTACCTAGCATTATTCTTTTATTCTTTTTTTTGTAAATCCTGACTGGATGTGGTGCCGATCAATAGAGCGCAGGCTTCCCATGTGGAAAGTTGGGAATTCAAAACCTGGCCTAGTCAAATCAATGACTTGTAAGATTGATATGTGTCGCTACCTAGCCTGGCGCTCGGCAATAATAGGATACTGCAAGGACTGGTTGGCTCAGTGTCCAGATGATCTGACTAAGTGGGATACAGTACAACCCCGTTGAACCAAGCTCGGTTATACCAAACGATCGTTTAATCCAAACTTGTTTCGGCGTCCCGGCAAAATAAGACCATTTATTATATAAAAAAGTTGGTTAAACAAAAGTTGGTTAATCCAAAGTATTGGCTAATCCAAACTAAATTGTCGGCCCCAGGCCACTTCCGGTACAGTTATAACCAAACTTTCATGTGGTTTTAAGGTCATCTGAGACTTTTTTTATATGATAAATGGTAGTATTTTGCCAGGTCGCCGAAAAAAGTTTGGGTTAACCGATCGTTTGATTTAACCGAGATTGGTTTAATGGGGTTAAACTGTATATACATAAAAAACAATAATCATAGTGTCCACATACATTGTACATTCATAATGCACCCCCATTTTTGCCAAAGCCAAGTCAATGTCAAAGCTCGGTTAAACCAATGATCGGTTAATCCAAACAAATTTCTAGGGTCCCTTCAAGTTTGGTTTAATGGGGTTATACTGTATCAGGTCAAGGTGCTGATGGTCTGGTCTCCCCGTAGAACATCACTTGAAAGTCGCCATGAGTGCGCACTGTCACAAGTCGGTACGCATCCTGATAGGACCTAATATGTTGTCAGGATGTATAACCCCAACACACAAACAACAACCAATTATTTTTTTTAATTTGAAAAAGATTAAATATACGGTTCCAAATTTGTAAATCTGAAAATAATTTCGATGGTTACGATGCCAAAAAAAAAGAGTGAAATAAGATCTGGGTCTGAATGAAGGTTCCTGTAGTGTAAGGCGTAAAGCTACCAACAATTAAAGAAATAATACAAGAAATTAACAGGTTTAACGAGTACTTACTGTGGTTTACCCATCCATTTCCTCTTCTGGAATTTAAGTCCAAGATTGGTGTTGAAGGGTCGGAGAAATACAGTCCACCCTCCCCACAAAAAAAACCAATCCAAGCTCTTCAATTAGTATCAAGCTCTTTTGGGACTCCAAGAAAGCAATGTATACTTTCTGAGCATGCGCTTGAACAAATTATCTTTTTTTTGTCTTTTTTGTTTGTTTTAAAGCTCTCCAAGCTTGGGCTCGAATAGATGTATTCTCAATGTCTACACGTTAGTGCTTTGAATGAAAACACTTCAAGTTCCTGAACCGAGTGTTTGAACCAAGCAAATTCAATGTCTCCAAGCTAGTGTTTGAAGTCAGTGTTCTCTGTGGCGGAGTGGTTAGAGTGTCTGACTTTTTTCTAGGTCAGACTCCTAATCTGAAGGTCAGTGGTTCGATTCCCTGTGCCCCCACCTCTGCCAATTTGGATGTCCACCGCTGTCTATAACTTACAGCGTCATCAAAGGCCAGTTGCTCTCATACCATGTCTATGTGGCATGGGAGGTTAAAGATCCCTTGGGTCGGTAAAAGTGTAGGCCCAGGCTTTCTATCGACAAACTGTCTAATGGTGAAAACAAGTCTACTCAGACTTATCCATGATAGGCAGTATAAATCTTCGAATTTTCAAAGAATCCAAGGTGACTGAACCAGAGAGAATTCAAGGTAAACAAATTATTGTTGGAACCAAGAAATCCAAGGTCTATAGACTAGTGTTTGAAGCAAGAGAATTCAAAGTATCCACGCTAGTGTTTGAACGGAGAAATCCAAGGTAAATAAATTAGTGTTTGAACCAACAAATCCAAGGTCTCGGGACTAGTGTTTGAACTCAGCGAATCCAAGGTCTCCAGGCTAGTGTTTGAACTAAGAGAATCTAAGGTAGCCAAGCTAGTGTTTGAACTCAGCGAATCCAAGGTCTCCCGACTTGTATTTTAAGCAAGAGAATCCAAAATATCCAGCCTAGTGTTTGAACCAAAAAGAATACAAATTCTCCAAACTAGTGTTTGAAGCAAAGAGAATCCAAGCTCTCCAAAGAAGTGATTCACTGAAGCCAGTTCCAACTCGCCAAGCTAGTAGTGTTTCAACCAAGCGCTCTCCAGGCCAGCATCTGTGAGTCAAGAACAAACAAAAAAAAACAAAAAAACAATTCTACTTCCAGAGCTTTAAGTGAGCAGCATGTAGTCACGAGAGCCCAGGGTTGCCTGGTGAAGAGTGAAATGTGCAAAATATTGACCAGTTCCGGTGACGTCAGAGCTGGCCTGGCGTCTCAAACCAACTGGTCACGTCTCCACTTGGGCAGTGCACTGGTACCCGGCAGTGTGTGTAACCAACTGGTCACTTCTCCACTTGGGCAGTATGCTGGTACCCGGCAGTGTGTGTAACCAACTGGTCAGTTCTCCACTTGGTCACTGTTAACCAACTGGTCACTTCTCCACTTGGTCACTGTTAACCAACTGGTCACTTCTCCACTTGGGCAGTGTGCTGGTACCTGGCAGTGTGTGTAACCAACTGGTCACTTTTCCACTAGGGCAGTACGCTGGTACCCGGCAGTGTGTTAACCAACTGGTCACTTCTCAACTTGGGCAATACGCTGGTACCAGGCGGTGTGTGTAACCAACTGGTCAGTTCTCCACCTGGGCTGTGCGCTGGTACCAGGCGGTGTGTGTAACAAACTGGTCAGTTCTCCACTTGGGCAGTATGCTGGTACCTGGCGCTGTGTGTAACCAACTGGTCAGTTCTCCACTTGGGCAGTATGCTGGTACCCGGCAGTGTGTTAACCAACTGGTCACTTCTCCACTTGGACAATACGCTAGTACCTGGCAGTGTGTGTAACCAACTGGTCACTTCTCCACTTGGGCAGTATGCTGGTACCTGGCGCTGTGTGTAACCAACTGGTCAGTTCTCCACTTGGGCAGTACGCTGGTACCTGGCGCTGTGTGTAACCAACTGGTAAGTTCTCCACTTGGGCAGTACCCGGCAGTGTGTTAACCAACTGGTCACTTCTCCACTTGGACAATGCGCTGGTACCTGGCAGTGTGTGTAACCAACTGGTCACTTCTCCACTTGGGCAGTACGCTGGTAACTGGCAGTGTGTGTAACTAACTGGTCACTTCTCCACTTGGGCAACGCGCTGGTACCTGGCAGTGTGTGTAACCAACTGGTCACTTCTCCACTTGGGCTGTGCGCTGGTACCTGGCAGTGTGTGTAACCAACTGGTCACGTCTCCACTTTGGCAGTGCGCTGGTACCCAGCAGTGTGTGTAACCAACTGGTCACTTCTCCACTTGGGCAACGCGCTGGTACCTGGCGGTGTGTGTAACCAACTGGTCACCTCTCCACTTGGGCAGTATGCTGGTACCCGGCAGTGTGTGTAACCAACTGGTCACTTCTCCACTTGGGCAATACGCTGGTACCCAGCAGTGTGTGTAACCAACTGGTCACTTCTCCACTTGGGCAGTGCGCTGGTACCTGGCGGTGTGTGTAACCAACTGGTCAGTTCTCCACTTGGCCTGTGCGCTGGTACCCGGCGATGTGTGTAACAAACTGGTCAGTTCTCCACCTGGGCTGTGCGCTGGTACCCGGCGATGTGTGTAACAAACTGGTCAGTTCTCCACCTGGGCAGCGCGCTGGTACCCGGCGATGTGTGTAACAAACTGGTCAGTTCTACACCTGGGCTGTGCGCTGGTACCCGGCGATGTGTGGCATTGGGGCTGCGCGCCAGGTCTACCACACACACTTCCCGACCCAGCACCAGCCGGCAGCGCCGATCACCGCCCCTACCGGCACTCCCGGGAACTAGGAGGCTACACTATCGTCATCAGGCACAGGGCGTGGGGGTCGGCAACGATTTGTTCTTATTTTGGTTGGGGCTTGACGTCTTAGTAATGCAACGATATGCATATTATATATATATATATATATATATATTATATATATTTATATAATATATGCATATCGTTGCATATATATATATATATATATCCTATTTTATTATTAAACATATATATATACATTAATTCAACACATTATTATATATATATATTATATATATATTATATAACATTATTATATATATATTATCCTCCGACGTGAGTGATGCTTTTAGGGTATGAATGTACCGGGGAGCGCCGGAGGTGGCGCAACCAGTCATGAACATGAAGGAGGCAGTGCAGTATATCGTGTTATAATAATAATAATAATAATAATAATAAACACAATAATAATCATAATGAAATAATTCCCTTCCCCCAATTTATACTCGCATAATGCGTTATACTGTATAATGCATTGTGTATAGCGCATTGTATATAATATACATCACATATATATATATATATATGTATATATATATATATATATATATATATAACTGGTGAGAGAGCTGCTATTCGCAAATGACAGTGCACTGGTTGCCCACTCTGCTGAGGAGATCCTGAAAATAGTGGACGCTTTCTCCGATGCATCAAAGAAGTCACATGGTGCTGGGGGCTTGGATTCCCAGTGGGGCAGCACTATACAGTTGCCATGAGTGCGCACTGTCACAAGTCGGTACCCGGCCTGATATGACCTTAGATGTTGCTAAGACGTAAAACAACAACAAAACAAGGTCATACTATACCTAATGCCCGGCACACACCTCCCGTATACGATTCACGCGCTAAAACTGACTCCCCGACGCGACCCGTCACAACCCGACCCGTCCCGTTTCCCAACTAAAACTGACAACAGGGGCAACACACATATAGCGACTGGGGCGCTCACATATACCGTCCGTTTCGTGACTGCGCTCACATATACCGTCCGTTTCGTGACTGCGCTCCACGCACCTAGTGTCTTTAGTGTGAACTACACTAGCATGATCACCTCCTAGCAGTTGAATTCATGTTTTTGTATTTGCCCGATAATTTCCATGAGCTGATTTAGGTTACCGGGCAAATACCGACTTGTTCGTACATAATAATTGTTAAATCATGAAGATCTATTTCGCTGTTTAGATATGTTGGTCTAATGTTGAGGCTATTCCACATTTGCAGTGGATGAGATGACATTGGATGTGTGTGTGTGTGTGCATCCCTGTGTCGTGTCGCGGTTTCTGCCGTCCGCCAATTTCCGCAGTACGCATCGCTTCTGCGCATGCATCTAAATCGAACAGCATCGTCACTAACCTTATAAATTTAATATAATGTTTTTGGTACAGATGCAGGTATAGCAATACCTCAGGGAGTTTGACGCCCCTGCCTTGCAGAGTTGTAAACCACTGCCTTGTGGTACAGGTTCTTGACAGAACCGAAGGCTAAGGGAGCAAACCCTAAACAGAAAACCATGTCACTGTGGCAGCATTAAGGGCGGTTGATGTATGGAACTCCCAACATCTCCCGACCAGCCACTGCAGGGACAAATAGTTTTGCGCCTGTCTTGACATGTTCTTGCCGGTGTGAAACCTCTATTTGCTCCCCGAGAGAGTGCCGCTGGTAACTTGCAAAAGCCAGCAGCACTTCAACACTTTTGCAGGCAGCTTTCATGAAATGTACAACCGCACAAAACACCATACCGGCTCGGTCATCACCCGGGTTACCAAGGGGCGTGCTGCTCGAGCTCATCTTCCGTCGACAGCGGAAAATCAGCTAGGACACAGCAGAGAGCTAAATGGAGAGCGGCAGTCAAGTAATGAAAGCAGTGTTTGCGGCATCGCGACCGACAGCATGATGATGATGATGATGATGATCACTTCCAGTTGTTGTGTAGCTATCTACTGCGTGCATTCCTAATATTGTTTGTCAGCATTCTCCGACATCTCCCTACCCTCTGTGAGTTTATTGTTTGGTTGTTGTAGATTTGCGACCTGGCAACATCTAAGGTCATATCAGGACGCGTGAGTTTGTTAATTCTACAATATTATTGGTTAGCTGCTTGGTTACCTATAGTTACTTATCCTCGCTGCCGTCCCCTTGTATTAGTGGTCATTCATGTCTGGTATTCACACTATTCACACCGCGGCCATGTTGAAACCATACCGAGGCCACGTATGTGTCTGCGAGGCGCTGCTGTATGAAAAGCCATGCAATTACTTTTTTGTCGACCAATACCTGTTGAGATCACTCAAATTTTAGGGTATTCATATTTGAAACTACCATATTTATCTTTGCATACCTGTTTTCAATCTATTGGACAATTTCCATGAAGATTGGGTGACCCTCGCATGGTGCTTTTCCTATTCTTTAACTACAATGTGACTGTCAACTTCAAGTACGCATAGTTATGGTGGTATTATGTACCATGCAGCACTGTCAGCGTAGTTATCTGTGTAACATAGCTAAACAATTAGTCTTAGTAATTACAAATTAATAAAAGCTTTAAAAGGGTTAAAATATATTTGTTAAATGTCTTGAATGAGCGAGGTCGCTCATTCGGTGTCATTGCTGGACATGGCAGGCTCAAGGCCAAAGCCCTCTCCCCTGCCACTACTGTGGTGGTGGTGGGTGATTCTCCTCAGAAAATCAACAAAACCAAAAATCAATCAAGCATTTAAACTAAAAAATAAAGAATACCATCTAGTGAGCGACTAACACCGGAACAGTTGACAGATCACACCTACTTAAATGTCACATTTCTGATAATTTACCATCTACTGTTATCTCATATTTTTATCATTAACTATTGCTATAGTACTTTAACGTAATTGAGTACTCATTTGTTAAATCGTTCACATGACTCATATGCCCTCATCACATTTCATTTTCCCAATATATCGGGGCCTTCAATCGTTCGCTTCTTGCCCGATGATACACAGTCAATGTATATGCCGCCGGGCGGGCAGCGCCCGAATAAAAGCCTTGATTAACCCACTCATGCCTCTGAGTCAGCTGTGTCCGTGAGCAATGATATCTATATTAAGAAAGTTATGCAATTTTGAATTTAAGAAAAGATTGGCAGCCAAGGTGAGTGACTTTGTTGACATTGCCTACTGAAATGCATCTGATCATCACTCAATCATGAAAATTGACCAATAAATAGGAAAAAGGTAAGCAAAAATAATGAAACCTATATCTTCAAATCTTCCTCCTTTAATTTATGTAGTAGTTCATACACATCGGCACACAGTAGTGTCTTATGGCGATTTCCAATACCGACGCTTACTCAGACTCGTTCTGATGCCGAATTAGGTCATTCATGAATAGTGTGAATTAAGCTTAACGTTTAACATTTACCTCTTGTGTATATCATGCCTAGATGTACCCCCAATAGCCGATGTCTACTTGTTGTGCTGGGGGGGGGGGGGGGGGGGGGTGTCATTAAACAAACAAACAAAACCAAACAAAAACAAACAAAACAAACAAAAACTAGCATGTAAACCCTCAAAGATTTTGCTTGAGTTATCTGTGTAAATTTTTGTTTATTTATCTATTTATCCATTTTATTTTATTTTATTTGTTTGTTAGTCGAGCAGTGCATTTAACTTCCTTTTTATCATTTTTTCCCACAGATAGGGAATTGCCACCCAGCATTGTTCAGTAGTGAGAATAGGAAGGTGGCCGAGAAATCCATATTATTTAAACAAACTCGTGCAAATAAGATTGTATTTACACGAGCGTGCCTGTGTGATACTATATCCAGAGAGGTGGGCGTGTAATCTGGTAATTAGAATACCCTGATTGGGTGCTAAGGGGCTGTCACATTAGGGTTTTTTGCGGGAGCGTACGGCGGCATAGGTGCATTACGTCATATACATCGGCATATGCTACGCATACGCTACGCATATGCTACGCATGCGCTACGCTTGCGCTACGCATGCCCTATACATACGCTACGCATATGCTATGCATAGAATGTCATGTGCCGGCCTATGCCGTTGGACGCCGCATATGCTTTCTCCCGTCCGTCCGTCCAAATTTGTTTGTGCATTCTCAAAAAATTTCGACCTATGGGAGCGTATGGTTCATACGCTACTCATACGCCAGTGTACGCTCCTCATACGCCGGTGTACGCTCCTCGTACACTAGGGGTGCGCCGGCGTAGGTTACGCATACGCTCAACTTGCGTCACCGGCGTATCTCCAGTGTATGTAGCGTATGCATAACCTACGAGTTACGTATGGGAGCGTACTCCTAGTGTATGCACAGTGTATGCACAGTGTATGCACAGTGTATGCACAGTGTATGCACAGTGTATGCACAGTGTATGCACAGTGTATGCACAGTGTATGCACAGTGTATGCACAGTGTATGCACAGTGTATGCACAGTGTATGCCAAGCGTATGCCATGCATATGCCATAGGTCTTGACATCGATCTCGCTACGCTACGCTACGCGTAGGCTACGCGTACGCTACGCGTACGCTACGCGTACGCTACGCGTAGGCTACGCGTACGCTACGCGTACGCTACGCGTACGCTACGCGTACGCTACGCGTACGCTACGCATACGCTACGCATAGGGTACGCGTAGGGTACGCGTCGGCTACGCGTAGGCTACGCGTAGGGTACGCGTAGGCTACGCATAGGGTACGCGTAGGGTACGCGTAGGCTACGCGTAGGCTACGCGTAGGCTACGCGTAGGCTACGCGTAGGCTACGCGTAGGCTACGCGTAGGCTACGCGTAGGCTACGCGTAGGCTACGCGTAGGCTACGCGTAGGCTACGCGTAGGCTACGCATAGGCTACGCATAGGCTACGCATAGGCTACGCATAGGCTACGCATAGGCTACGCATAGGCTACGCATAGGCTACGCATAGGCTACGCATAGGCTACGCATAGGCTACGCATAGGCTACGCATAGGCTACGCATAGGCTACGCATCGGTTCCATATGCCAATCAAAACTGTCAAAAAATGTCACAGTACGCTCTCATACGCTCCTCATAGGTTCCACATATGCTCAAAACCACCCGAGAGGTCACCAAAGGTCATGATAGGCCAGCACGCACAGCTTTTACGTAGGTTTTCAATACGCTCCCGCCATACGCCGTAATGTGACAGGGCCTTTAACAGTTAAGGGGGTGAGGGCATCGATTGGTGTGTATGGTGGGATATCGACTATTTATAAACAACAAACATCTGTGTAAATATTGGTACTATTTTACTTGTGTAAATTATTCATTATTTACCGGAAATCTGGATAAATAAATCGGCATTTGTTGGGAATCGTGTGAATAACGTGTTATTTAGACCAAAGCCAGTGTAAATATGGGCCTTGTGCGCCTGAATTTGTAAAAATAGATTTCTTCTGCTGGTTTGTAGATCTATCTGCTGTAAAACTGATAATAATTTGCCTGAAAGGTGGAGCATCATATGGTTTTAAGTTTCAGTTAATCTTTTTAGAGAAATAGGCTACATACCGTATACGCAACGAGGCAGAGTGTATGGCCAACATCTGGCCAACATATGGCAACGTGCCTCCCGGTGAAAAACGCTCGGAACACACTCACAGTACACTCGCAGAACACTGGTGAACATTATATATGTAATACGATCGCCTGAAGTATGCCTTATATGTTACATGCGTCAAGACACGGAGAAATGCAAAATGTATGTTAGACGTATGTTAGACATACGTTATCCATATGTTGTCAATATGTTGTCAATACGCGAAATGTACGTTTCCACTGGCTCTCCATCCGATTGACGTAGGTCAACATAGTGCTACGGAGTGAACAATATTTGTCTAGCATACGTCTAATGTACATCGATGCATGTCTAACATATACATAACGTACACCCGGCATAAAAGCCACATGTTGTCGAACATCAAAAGTTTTGTGCATGCACAAAACTTTCAAGACCTCTTAACGGGGGATGCTGTATAACGACGAACATCGACATACATCGAAGTATGCATAACGAATCATAACGTTTGAGTAACGCATATCGACATACACCAACGAATTGGTGCAAAATCACCTACGTCGGCGCATGCTTTCGCGATGCGTCATAGTGTGACAGGGCTATTATTTATACTATAGACTACATCACAGTTCCAGCGGTGCGTGCATTGTGGGATGCAGCAGAGCAAAATAAAGCCATGAGAAGCACATGGCACATGCTAATACACTGGGTGCAGCTATGAAATGTGCTAGTTTCAGCTCATCTCAGCTCTTGTTTGAAACATAGAATACCAACTAAAAATATATATGTAATAAATTAAGATATTAATCTTTTATCCAGCATTGCATTTACATCGATATACCCAGCACATCTTATGCCATGTGCATTTAGATTTTGGACAAATCTAGGCACTCAGACTAGTGTTAGAGCCATAGCCAGAGTCAGTTTTATTTATTTTATTCATGTTTTTATTTATATTCTAAGGTTTATGGAGAGTTGTGTCTTAAACATATGCATTATATTATTATATTGCATCCTTCTGCCCATGTTTATGCCAAATTGTTATGTATTTCTAGTTATTTTGAATAAAATGCCAGTTTTTCCCTACGCGTATCGGCAAACTCAATGGGTGTACGGCTTTGCTTTGCTCCCAACGCCATTTTCAGCGCATGCGCAGTCGGAACCGTGATGTAGTCAATTGGCTTTTAATCAAATTTCAGCTGAACCTACCTGTGTAGGTGTGTAGATATGTAAGCGCATCGCTTGTATGTCTGTTAGTGTAAGCATTACACGACTTACATAGACAGGTATGCAGAGATACTACTCAGATAGGGTGATTGCTGCAGGAGACCTAGATAGACGAATGGTTAGGATGATAGCCTTGGACAGGCAAGAAGCGTGGGTTTGAAACCTGATCTAGGTGCAATATTTCCTCCTTGCCTCACTAGTTACTCTGAGTATCAAGTGATAAGTATCAAGTGCCAATTGACAAGTATTAATTGACAAGTATCAATTGACAAGTATCAATTGACAAGTATCAATTGACAAGAATCAATTGACAAGTATCAATTGACAAGTACCAAGTGACAAGTACCAAGTGACAAGTATCAAGTGACACTTATCAAGTGACAAGTATCAAGTGACAAGTATCAAGTGACAATTATCGAGTGACAAGTATCAAGTGACAAGCATCGAGTGACAAGTATCAAGTGACAAGTATCGAGTGACAAGTATCAAGTGACAACTATCAAGTCAAATGTATCAAGTGACAAGTATCAAGTGACAAGTATCAAGTGACAAGTATCAAGTGACAAGTATCAAGTGACAAGTGTCACATGGCAAGTATCAAGTGACAAGTATCAAGTAACAAGTATCAAGTGACAAGTATCAATTGACAAGTATCAAGTGACAAGTATCAAGTGACAAGTATCAAGTGATAAGTGACACATATCAAGTGCCAAATATCGAGTGCCAAGTATCGAGTGCCAAGTATCGAGTGACACATATCGGGTGACAAGTATCGAGTGACAAGTATCAAGTGACAAGTATCAAGTGACAAGTATCAATTTGGTAAGTTCTTGGTTGAACTCGGCCGGTGTTCGAACCCTTGACTTTTCACACTGCATGCGGACGCTCTATCCGCATGGCCATCTCGTCTGGCCTGGTCACCATAAGTCAACATCGGCTGGTGTACATTGACGCGTCCGCTGGCACTGTCTCACTATGGAAACAAGGTGCCTTAATAAATTAAGCAGCTGATTTCTACCTGCCTACCCCACCGGGTGGGGTGGCCGAATCGGAAGAGCGCGGGCCTCGCATGCAGCAGGTCGGGAGTTCGGTTCACAGTCGAGTCAATCCAATGACTTATCAAATATACTTGTCACTTCCTAGCCTGGCGCTCGGCATTAATAGGATATGGCAAGGACTGGTTAGCTCAGTGTCAGGATAATGTGACTGAGTGAGATATCGGGTCATGGTGTCGGTGGCCATGATTTTGCAGTGGGGCAGCACTATAAATTCGCCATGAGTGCGCATTGTCACAAGTCAGTACCTGTCCTGATATTGTAAGATACGAGTCGATCAACATATGTCACAATATGACCTTAGATGTTGCCAGGATCAGAGGATGTAAAGGTCCAACAACTAACTAACATGAATTAAACAGTTGCTTTCTACCCACGACTCGTCCGACACTAGATGCAATGTGCCAGTGTTGTTGTCATTATTGTCGGAGTTATCTACAGGCAGTCACAGTGACCAGGAAGGAAAATATATTCATAAGGCAGACGCAATGGCTGAATGAGTTGAGCGATTTTCCTATGTGGTAGGTTGAGGAATCTTGGCTGAATAAAAAAGAGTTTGTTTTATTTAATGATGCCTCTAGAGCACATTGATTTTTATAATCAGCTATTGGATGTCAAACATGGTCGTTCTGACATATTTCTTTGGAGAAAACATACTGCCACCACATAGGCTACTCTTTCCAATAAGTAGCAATGGGTCCTTTATATGCACTTTCCCACAGACAGGACAGCAAATTCCACAATCTTTGATGAACCAGTTGTGGACCACTAGTTGGAACAGAAAATAGGCCAAGCTACAAATGGATCCACTGAGAAGGATCGATAGGATGATCCACACCTTCACAGGTGGACACTCTACCGCCTGAGCTACGTCCCGCTCCCTTGGCCGAATCAAAGCAATGACTTAAATATTTGTCGCTACCTAGCCTGGCGCTTGACAGCTGCTAGGATAGGGAAAGTAACAGTGAAATGAGGAAGGCAAATTATCTGCGATTTAAATTTCCACTGCTGAATCAATATATGTGATGCAAATCAAAAACAAATGAAAAAGAAACAAAAAACAAAAATAGCTAATAATATAAGACATGTAGCTAAGTGTACAAAATCTGCTGTGATTAATACAAACAACAGAGAAAAGAGGAATATTGTGAATATTGTGAATACACTAGTACCTGCCTTTAATGGACAACTCTGCACCGAGACCAATGTTGTCCTCTCATTAGAGGGACAGGAAAATGAGACCAAAAACAGCTCATATGTTGAACATAAAAATGTCCACATGTGGATCTCTGAAGACAGGTACTATTGTACCAGCGTTCGAAATAAGGCATGTCCGCTTGTCCACCCGTCCTGATATGACCTTAGATGTTGCCAGGACGTAAAACTCCAACAAGCAACCAACCAATCAGCTTGTCCGAGCCAAGTGAGGATATGGCTTGAGCTTTTCCATTGGTCAAATGACAATTTTGGGCTGAAAATCATATTTAAAGTTAACGAGGTACACATAACACTGAGCATTTATATAACTATACTTAAGCCGTGTTCACACGGGCAATGTAAATCGATTCGTAGAAAGTGACTTGCCTAGTTCGACGCACATTTCCTGTGTGAACGGGCGTCTGAGTCGAATTAGGGCTGAATCGATTTCTGTGATCCGGATACTGTAAACCACCTCTCGAGGTAGTTTACGTGAGGCGATTTCTGTGATTCGATTTATTTTGCCCGTGTGGACGCACTGAGGCGGATTAAGCACCTCACACGCATGCACAGTCGACACCTCAGTTTGTTGACTTTCCGGTCGATCAAAAGCGCATATTATATAATTTGGTCTATGAACCTGTTAGAGGTGCACAGATATTTTTTCCATCATATATTTTTAGGGTTTCACTGCCCAGCAGAAGTTTTGACCGTTCCAAACCAATACAATTCATTAAATACATATCTAGGTCGAATCCACTCTCTCGTGGTGGTGCTGGTCACACTGGACTTGCTCATGTGCAGATATCGACTTCCGGCCCAAGTAGTGCTTGTCTGAACGGGCGGCTAATTCGACTCACCTGATTCGATTTGTCTAATTCGCCTCACATATTGCCCGTGTGAACACGGCTTTAGACACTAGAATTAATTTATTATTATCCAATTAAAGAGTTTAGGAACTAATAATAATCATGATAATAAAATCTGGAAAACTGAAAGTTCAAGTGGACAAGGCAAATCATGCGAGACTTGTCCGATGGACAATTGACAAATTTAGCTTATTTCTATCACTGCTGTACCAAGGATAGCCTAAAGGTTTCAAAGTGTTCGTAAATGGTGGTGAATGCGCCGATAATGGTGGGGCGCTGTGCACTGTGGGTACTGCCTAAGGGGACACGTGACCACTCTCCAGTCCACGTGATGTTCCTGACTACAGATGCAATGTTGGTAGCATTGGTGGATCCAGAGTCCATTAGCACACGAACAAACCGGAAGTGAAGCTTGCTTGGCGATCAAATAAATGGCACCCAAATATTTGAACTGGTGTCGATTGCAGTCACCGTTAGGCATGGATAGGGTGATTGCATCAGGGAGCCTAGGTAGTGTAATGGTTAGCATGCTAGCCGCGGAATGGCAAGACAGTGTGGGATTCGAATCCTGGTCTAGATGCAATATTTGGAATTTTCGCCACCCCCATGGCATTGGTTCCATGACCAGGATTCAGTACAAGCGACGTGATGTGTAGTTGTTGAACCTACCCTGTGTATGTATAATATCTAAGTGCATTGCCTGTGTGTATGTAATTGTAAGCATTAAAGCGCCTGTCACACCTTACCGGATTGAGCAACGGACATAAACCGGACAAAGAATTGTCTAGTCCGGTGGTGTTCGGTATGAAAATGTTTCGAAATGTGTTGAAATCTTGCGCTATCGCGTCAATGGACCCTGGACGAATGGACATGAAACCGACATAAACGGATAGCCACCGGACGATAACCGGACGACAAACGGACGGACCAAACATCAACCGGACACGTACCGGACTGTCACGGACGAGCCAGAAACATATACTGACCGAATTCCCGCAACACCATAAACAGACTCTGCAGGAAGCAAACCGGAGACGTAACCAATGGGTAACGGACAAGAACCGGACAAAACAGACTAAACGGACTTAAAACGGACACCAACCGTACACATCAGTCTGGTTGTGTCCGGTACAAATTTTGTGCATGTTCAAAACTTCCCACTGTACACACCGGACACCACCGGAGAGATAACGGACATGCCGGATGCCAACTGTATATAAACCGTACATTGTCGTATTTCACCGGACAGTGTCTGGTTTCTGTCCGTTTCCCCAATCTGGTGATGTGTGACAGACCCCTTACAAATTTCTGGTTGTAAACCACTTAAAAGACTTGCAATTCCAGTGGGACGAGTGTAATAGACTGCACTGAGCTCCCAGGCAATGAGCCACATAGACAGGTAGGTGTGGATTATCCAGGTGGTCGCATCAGAGAGCCTAGGTAGTGCAATGGTTAGCAAGCCAGCCCCGGAATGGCAAGAAGTGTGGGTTCGAATCCTGCTTCAGAGGAATGAAATGTTCTGATGAATAACATATTTAAACCCCGAAAATAGATAATGGTAGATCATGCTATTTATCACATAATAATTATGCAGAATAGGTACAAATATATATTTCTTTAGCTGAGCCTGACACAGGCAGTGATGAGCAGTTAGTGTGGTGTGCTCACGATGGCGGCGCCACCAGTTGAATCGGGAAGAGTCGGTGACTGAAGCAATATATAACTGAGCTGGAGAGATACAGAACTTCCAATATTTATACTCATATAAATCTTATGCATCACAAACATAAACATTTATAAATTTATGTTTTACATGACAAATTAATAATTTGGAATGTTTTCACTTCAAATATTTCAGAAAGTTAGCAATTTAATTTAAAAATTACTTCAAACTAAAGTAAAGTAGATTACAAAATCAATCTAATATATACGTCCAATGTTGCCGCCCACACCGAAAATGTCAACGCATCTTGACATTTTAAAGTGATTTTAGCTGTTGGCCACGCGCTTGCGCGATGCATCGTAATGTGACAGGGCCATAAGAACGTGTTCCAAAATACACTGTACTGATTCACTATATTTGCTATAAACCCTCACAAAAAAAGGAAACATGAATAAAATTAGAAGAACCATCATCAAATTCATACTCTAGATCTAAATTCAGACTTTTCTAGATATAGTTGTGAAATGTGTCATGGGTTTATTTAGATAAAAAATTCACACCGTACTTCCAGTAGAGGGGTGAAAACCAGCCTTATATAAAAACGATAGAAAAATCAGGCTAATGAACTGAGTCTTTATGAGAGCCTAATTTCACAATCTAAGAAGCAACATTTATTCTTTTTATATGTCTTCATGTTTACCCGCTACTTTTGAGTTGGAAAATATAATAAAACATATACTTTAATGCAATTTAAAAGTGAAATCGATGGCGTTCTCTGGCCACCATCTTGTCTTTTTGCATTCTCTCCCATTTCACCAACTCTGTTCTGATATAAGTAACCATTTGACACTGGTGCCAGGCATTCTACTTCTTGTTCCATACTAACACTATTTTCGCCCGTATTTATATAAGGCTGGTCTTCAATCTTTAATGGCCCTGTCACACTACGACATAAAGACATCGGCGTAGGGAGAACGTGAAGAAGGTTGAACTTCTCGGCATAGTATGCAAATTTGGGCACAAGTTGAACATGGATGCAGCGTAGTTGATGAGAGCGTAACATCGGTAAAGCGTAGTGATACCGTCATTCAACGAGAGAGGACAACTTCATTACGTGACATGGCGACTTTATTCCATTGCCAGAACTATGTTACGTGATGTTACATATGTCATGACACGGTGGCGAAATGTTGAACATACGTTGAACGTACGTTCTCCTGACGATCTCCTGATGTTCCCATTACGCCGCATGGATGTTTCCACTGGGTTTAATGTGGGTCAACGTAGCGGAACGTAGTTGAACGTAGTGAGCAGCGTTTGACTAACGTCCGTTTAACGTCGTTGACGTTCACCGAACGTGTACAGAACGTACGGTGAAGGTAAACCCTTACGTTCGAGTTACGTCAAAAGTTTTGAACAGGTTCAAAACTTTGGCGTGCACCGACATCACACGACGTAACGTGACGTAGCTCGATGTCAGTCTAAAGTCATTCTGATGTCATCATAACGTAACCCAACATACGTCAACGTAATGACGAAACGTGATCACGTCAGCCTTACGTTTGCTCGTTACGTCGTAGTGTGACAGGGGTATTATCTAGGGTTTAGTATGCTGGAACTCTCTGGAATATCCCTGTCATTTACCAGGAAAACTAATTCTCCATACTGATCTCTAAAGCATGGTATTGTATTTGGTATTTCTAGATTATATTCCTATTATATCTGGTGATCCTGCAAACCAAAAGCGACATCTTCCCGTGTGGAAGACCGGAGGTTCGAATCCCGGCTGAGTCACACCAATGACTTACAAAATTGATGTATTTTGCTACCGAACTTAACTTATAGATTAACTTACAGATCCTCTACTGGCTGATCTAGTCCCTAATGGGCGTCTAATGCCAGCTCATTATGGCAAAAAAGAACTATTTTATTGCACACATATACGGGTTGATTGCGCCCTGAAGTCATATAATTTTGGGTGTCCTCTCCAATGTCAATCCAGCCTTCTCTCAAATGCTTCTACCGTTGGTGCTTTAACCACTTGGTCTGGGAGACTGTTCCATGGATCTGTTACGCGAAAGAAAAATGAGCCTCTTGTTGAAGATCTTATACCGCTGGCTTCTTGGTGTTACTGTTTGTTCTGAGGTTGAACAGACATGTTGGACATCATTTTTAGAGACTCCAGTAATAATCTTATGAGTCTCTATCATATCTCCCCTGAGACGACGATATGACAATGTCGGTAGCTTAAGTCTCCTCAGGTGATCGTCATATGACATCACTCCCAATCCTGGGATCATCCCTATCGTGCGACGTTGTACATTTTCCAGAGCTACAATGTGCTTAAGTTAAAGCCCCTGTCACACCTCGCCAGATTGAGCAACGGACAGAATTGTATAATCCAGTGGTGTTTGGGCGTGATAAGTATCAAAATGTATTAAAAATGTATTAAAATGTGTCAAAATGTTGCGATATCTGGTCAAAGGCCACTGGACGAATGGACATGAAATGGACATTAAACGGACATGAACGGCTAGCCAACGGATGGTAAGCGGACTAAACGGACTCAAACCGGTCAAGAACCGTAGAAGTCACTCTGGCGGCATGAGTTCCAAGTTTTGTGCATGTTCAAAATTGGACCGGATATCAATGGATATCAATGGATATGCAACGGACACAAACCGGACTTTGCCAGATACCAACAGACTTTGTTCGTTTTTTTTCCATTTCCTCAATCCGGCGAGGTGTGACAGGGGCTTAACGAGGTGAGCAGCCCAAACTTGACTTGCAAACTCCAGGTCTGGTCTTACCAGAGACTTGTCCGTCTCCCGTGCTGGTAGATCGTGGGTTCGAACCCTGGTCGAGTCAAACCAATGACTTTAAAATTGATACTCGTTGCTTCCTAGCCAGGCACTCGACATTATTAGGATAGGACAAGGACTGGTTGGCTCAGTGTCAGGATAATGTGACTGAGTGGGATATCAGGTCATGGTGCTGGCGGCCTGCTATTCCAGTGGGGCAGCACTATAAAGTCGCCATGAGTGATCACTGTCACAAGTCGGTACCCATCCTGATATGACCTTAGATGTTGCTAGGACGTAAAACAACAACAACCAGAGACTTGTAAAATGTGGCCAGATACTTCTCATCCTTATATTGAAATGTTCGGTGTATCACTCCCAGGATTGAGTTTGACTTGTTAACTTACCAAGCCTGGTGCTTGGCATTTCAAAGACAGGCTCAGTAATATGATAATGTGACTGAGTGGGATATCGGGTTCATGGCGCCATCAGTCTGGTCTCCCTGTGGGGGCAACACTATATAGTCACCATCAATGTGCACAGGTACAAGTTGGTACCCGTTCCGATATGACCTTAAATGCTGCAAGGAGGTAAAACCCCAACAAACATAACCAGACGTGCGGCCTGATGAGTTGAGGCTCCACTTCGAATGTGGCTAGTCGTGGGATTCGAACCCGCGGGCTTCAAACCTTGGCCAAGTCTAACCTATCACTAATACATTGATACTTGTCGCTAACTAGCATGGCACTCGCATTACTCAGTTACTAGAATAGGACAAGGGGCAGTGGAATGAGGAAGACCAAAATGTCTACGATTGAAATGTCTTCTGCTAAATCAACAATTGTAATAATTTAAAATTAAATTAAAGGTAGTTTTGCGTCGGGTTCTGTGATCTGGGCACTACCTGATTCATGACTATTTCTACACACCCACCGTGCGCGGTGGCCGAATCGGTAGAGCGCAGGCGTCGCCTGCGGAAGGTCTGCAGTTCGGTTCCCGGTCGAATCAAATCAGTGACTCATCAAATTGAATCCTGTCGCTTCCTAAATAGGATTACGGCAAGGACTGATTAGCTCAGCATCAAGATAATGTGACTGAGTGGGATATCGGGTCATGGTGCTGGCGGCCTGATTTCCTAGTGGGACAGCACTATAAAGTCGCCATGTCACAAGTGGGCACCCATCCTGATATGGCCTTAAGCGCGCATTCCTTACACTCGGCATGCGAATGCGAATGCGGCAAAAAATCGAAACGCCTTGAAGTCAATGGACTACATTCCTTACATGCAGTATGCGAATGCGAATGCGTCAACTCGATCAGTCCCTGTAGCGATCAGTGCCGCATGCGGCACGCGGTGTGCGAATAGAAATGTCAGTCGCACTTGTCCATTAGTTTTAGATGAGGAGAGGCGACTGAGCATTACGGAACGGTCACACACAAGGGTGCAGAGGGGAAACATATGGTAGTGGTGGTAGTGGGGTTCGGGTTGGTAAAAATGCTACCATAGCCACAAAAATATGACTACTTATCTATAATTTGGTAATTATAAAGGTAGGAACCCCCATGTGACATACCAAGAGGTACAGCGATATAAATGCATTATTAGGTCATATACAGTGCAGTATTGAGTATAGTTGTTTATTTATATTTTTTAAATATAGCCGCATGCCACATGTAAGGAATCATGCCATTCGCATACCGCATGCCACATGCCGTGTGTAAGGAATCCGCCCTTTAGATGTTGCCCGGACGTAAAACTCCAACAACCAGCCATCTACAGTCCTCCCGACTACATTAGTTCTTGCTGCGGTCACAAGAGGGCGTGTTGTGGTAAAAATTGTGTATTACTACATCAGAAAGGACAGCCACCCGTAGTGGGGGAAAGTGGGAGTGGCACTTTCAATTTCCGTCACTGTCAAACCTCCTTACCAGGCAGCTCTGTAACATGAAACAGCGCCGGGTAGTAACTAAAATCAATCAAAACATAAGCCTTGTTCACACAGCACAACTTTAGGCCGAACTAGAGGAGGCGAACTAGAGGAGGTGAACTAGTGTTGTGTCCACACACGGAGCGGTTTAAGGCGGAAGTGGATATCTGCGCATGAGCAAGTACAGACTAACCAGTGCCAGTTTGGGTTCGTCAACATCGCACGAGAGAGTGTGGGTTCGACCTAGATATGTATAGACTGAGTCATATTGTTTTGGAATGGTCAAAACTTCTGCTGGGCAGTGAAACCCTAAAAATAAATGATTAAAAAAATATATGTGCAACTCTAGCAGGTTCATAGACCAAATTATATTATATAGTGTGATGTGCTTAATCCGCTTCAAGTAAACCGCTACCGTCCACACAAGCAAGGTGGGCCGACTTAAGCTAGTTTGCTTCATCTATACTACCTCGCGAGGTGGTTTACTTGAAGCGAACTAGATGAGGCGACTCAGGCTTAATTCGCCTCAGAGTACTGTCCACACGACCAATTTGAGGCGAACTATAGGAGGCGAACTAGTTGAGGCGACTTAACGGGCCAGTGTGAACGGGGCTATAGTCTAGGCCGATTCAAATTCCAGATGCACCACACGCTCAAATCGCACATGAGGGTAATTCACTAAGGCGGAGACACGACTGGTTATATCGGCATTTATTTTGATATCAAAGAGTCTAGTTTAAGGATAATTAAGAAGTCACATTATGCAATGGAAAAGTAGAGTAATGAGGGATTCCCCGCAATTGTTATGTAATGAGGTTACACAATGCAATGTAACAGTGGAGTAATGAGGGGGGGCTTCCCCGTAGTGTCAGGTAATCGGGTCACCTAATGCAACCGAACAGTTCAATCATGATTCGTCTCGCCGCAATGTCACACGCCCCCCCCCCTTCTCCGAGCCCAAGGGATCATGTCCCATATGTGGACTCGAACCCTTCGACCCCACTCCATCATCTCTTCAGTTAGAGGTGTGGTTGGATGGGGTAATTTATGCAGTCGTTGAGTGTCCGGGGTCTGAGTGCTGAATGGCGAGCTACTTGGTGTGGAATGCCCAAACGGTAAAGGAACGACAAATTCCTGACCTAAAAACTTACAAAAAATATCTGTGCAAAATAAGGCTAGGAAACCCCCCCCACTAAGCTGCACTGCAAAGGGACATGTGATATGTCACGGCCCACCAGCGGGATGCCCAATGGAAGGTAACCATGCCAAAAGTAGCCAGATAACACAACACACAGCTACGTACAAGCCTATGATATGTAAATAGGAGTAGGCTAGTTTAGTAATAAGAGTAGAAAAAATAAATACATATATGCAAAGAAAATCCAAAAAAACTAACATAGGCTACTAACCATACCAACCAACTATCTATCTGCTACTGAAATGCAGGCAATCAAATAACTTATCAGCAGCTACCGTGTGGTAAGATAACACCAACACTACAACGGGCCAGCATTGAAAACAAGCCTGGGTACCTGGGCTTATATGCTATGGACAGTATAAATACAGCCTCAATAAAAAAAAAACTTTAAAAAACTTGGTGTTGGTCAATTGACAGAGTTCTGGCGGGAAACCCGCGTGGGTAGGGGGTGGCTGCTCAGTGCAGCGGTAGCCTCAAGGTGGCGCCACCGTATTTCGGGGATCTCTGGTTTAAAGTTCTGCAGTTCGGGCCTTGGTTAAGGAGTAAAAGTCAATGTGCGCCGGTGGTATTTATAGTGTTGCTGCGCTTAGGTGCCGCCGTCGTATCCCCGCCTGCAAATTACCCCTGTTACGTTAACATGAAGAATTAAGCGTTTATTAAATTAATTTAGCTCTGAAGCAGGGTACTCAGATTCAGAGTCGAATGGCGCTGAACCGACCCATCCTGACCCGTGTAGCCAACTCTCATGAAATTCCTGTAAGATTCATGGAAATTGAAGGTTCTGATCAGTCACCTCACGAGTCATCGATCGACCCCAAAATCCCACAAATTGCTGTACTTTTGTACAAAATCCGACAGATGTTTGTACTTTTGTTCGAATTTCTGTACTTTTAATTTTTTTTTATTAAATAGATTTGTTTGTTGTTGTTTTACGTCCTAGCAACATCTAAGGTCATATCAGGACGGGTACCGACTTGTGACAGTGCGCACTCATGGCGACTTTATAGTGCTGTCTCACTGGGATTGTTTGTTTGTTTGTTGTTGTTTTACATCCTAGCAACATCTAAGGTCATATCAGGACGGGTACCGACTTGTGACAGTGCGCACTCATGGCGACTTTATAGTGCTGTCCCACTAGGAAACCAGACCACTTGGTCCGATTGGAGTCATTCGTTCGAAATGCCTTCATAAACAAAGAACATGTCGTGTCCGTGTTTTTCGACTTCGAAAAGGCATACGACACGACATGGAAGTACGGCATCCTGAAGGATTTGTTTAATTTGGGTTTTAGAGGGCGCTTGCCCATTTTCATTTCTAAATTTTTATCAAACCGGAACTTTAGAGTTCGGGTCAATGCTACCCTCTCTGGGTGTACCTCAGGGTAGCATTCTATCTGTTAGCCTTTTTGGCATTAAAATTAACAATATAGTCAAATCCATTAAGAGTACTGTATCCTGCAGTCTCTATGTAGATGACTTTTTAATATGTTATAAAGGTAAAAATATGAACACTATAGAACGGCAACTCCAATTAAATATAAATAGCCTTTCCTCATGGGCAATGGAAAATGGTTTTAGATTCTCCAAATCGAAAACCGTTTGCATGCACTTTTGTCTTTTACGGACTTTGCACCATGAACCTAATTTAACAATTGGAAATGATCCCATAAAAGTCGTCAAAGAGAACAAGTTTTTAGGAGTCATCTTTGACAACAAATTATCTTTTATCCCTCATATAAAGTATTTAAAGTCCAGGTGCCTTAAGGGACTGGACATTTTAAAAGTTCTAGCCCACACACAGTGGGGAGCAGATAGCACTGTTCTGCTCCAATTATATAGAACTTTAATACATTCAAAATTGGACTATGGCTGTATTGTTTATGGTTCAGCCAGGAAATCATACATATCACAGTTAGACACTATACACCATCAAGGCCTTCGGCTGGCCCTGGGGGCATTTAGAACCTCGCCCGTCCAGAGCCTTTATGTCGAAGGCCGAGAGCCTTCCCTTAAGAGTAGAAGGCTCAAACTGTCTATGCAATATGCGATAAAATTAAAAGGAAATATTTTAAATCCTGCATATAACTCCATTTTTATGCCACCATATGAACGCCTCTATGAATCAAGGCCAACATACATAAAGCCGTTAGGCCTCAGAATAAAGCCTCATTTGGAGGCCTTGAGGGCAAATATACATAACATAGCACCCTCACAATATTCAGATGTTCCTCCCTGGCAGCTGAGGAAACCAAACATCATCCTCCAGCTGGCCATGTCAAAGAAAAGTCAAACGCACCCACTTTCATATCATGAAAGCTTTATCGATGTGCGAAGTGCTTTTAGCGCCCACCTAGCCGTTTACACGGATGGGTCAAAGACAGACAACAGAGTCTCTGCGGCAGCAATCGTCCACGGACGTGAATTAGGTACGCGTATTCCAGATCAGAGTTCCATCTTTACTGCTGAGGCACGAGCACTCCTACTCGCGTTAGAGTGCATCGAAACCTCAGCCAGTCATAAATTCATCATTTTCACTGACTCTTTTTCCTGCCTTCAGGCTTTAAACAATAGGAAACTGGACCACCCAATACTACTTAAAGTACTCATTAAACTAAACTCTCTTTCAATAGCAAAATTTGACATTCACCTATGTTGGGTGCCTAGTCATGTGGGTATCCCAGGAAATGAGAGAGCAGATCAAGCGGCCACTCGAGCCCTGACTGCTCCTTTGGAACACTGTCATATTCCCCACTCTGATCTGAAACCTACCATTCAAAAATACATTTGGAACCTATGGCAGATCGAATGGGATGAACACCCAGACAACAAACTCCATAGAATTACCCCCTCCGTGAACGGACTGCCGCAGAGTCGCCTGGAAGGGCGACACGACCAGGTTGTTTTAACAAGATGCCATATTGGCCACTCGTGGCTAACACACGTTTTTCTGCTCAAGGGGGAGCCTCCCCCTGAATGTATTGGATGTCAGTCCCCACTGACATTAAAACACATTTTATTAAACTGTGTGGATTTCATGGCCCTGCGCCAACAATTTTACACTGCAAACAACATGCATGACCTTTTTACTAAAGTAAAACAAGAAAACATTTTAGCCTTTTTGAGGGCAGCTGGTTTGTACCAACTCATATAGGTTTTTAAACAAATTTCATCAGTGAATAATACTATCATTTAGACTTTTATTTAGCTATATGATTGTGAGTTTACAAAATTCATGAGTGTCCATTGACACAAAATTGATTGTATGCTTTTACATGTAAAAGCGATGGTTTGAACAAAAACAAACATTTCTCGCCGTGAATATGGCCTATGCTGCCGACACGGCGTAAAGCAACCACCAATCAATCAACATGACCTGGTATCCCACTCAGTCACATTATCCTGACACTGAGCACACCAGTCCTTGCCCTATCCTAATAATGCCGAGCGCCTGGCTAGGAAGCGACAAGTATCAATTTTAAAGTCATTGGTTTGACTCGACCGGGACTCGAACCCACGACCCCACGATCTACCAGCACGGGAGACGGACGCTCCAGCTCATTCGGCCATCCCGTCTGGTCTCTAAATAGAAGTAAATATTATGTGTTTATATATATATATATATATATTCTAAAATATCAGCATATAACCCTTTGAAATTGCCCTCAAATAGCCCATTTTAAAAAGCCTTTTAACAAACTGTTCTGCGGGGTCATGCTCCAAGTCCCACCTAGCAAGCTGTCGGCTGCCACCACTCGGGTTCCACGCCCACAACATAAAATCTCAAGGATTCTCAGTACCTGCAGGTTGGCGGCACTGCCTGACCTATTGGATTTGAGCTCAAATGACCCTTTCTAAGTGTCTTAGGGTTTTTCTCCCCAATAAGATGTATTGAATGGTCATGTAAGGAATACTGGTATAGTCATGTGACCAGATCTTTATGTTTCCACAGAGTTAACATTTAATGTAACGATTATTGAAACTCATCATGGATAATTAATATAAAGGAAATACTTGAAAATAACAAAAGGCCCATACACACACACAAAGAAAAAACCTATAATTATGTCAGTTGTTGCTAGGACCTAAAACCCCAAACCAGTGACCATCTCTTGTCCATTAGTAAGCTAAATATGATCTGTGGTGGAGTGGATAGAGTGTCTGACTTTTTTCCTAGGTCAGACTCCTAATCTGAAGGTTGGCGGTTCGATTCCCGGTGCCCCCAGTTCTGCCAATTTGGATTTCCACCACTGTGTATAACTTACAGCATCATCAAAGGCCAGTTGCTCTCATACCATGTCTATGTGGTGTGGTAGGTTAAAAATCCCTTGAGTCGGTAAATGTCTAGGCTCGGGCTTTCTATCGACAAAATGTCTCATGGTGAAAACAAGTCTATTCAGACTTATCCAAGATAGGCAGTATAAATCTTCAAGAAAAAAATAAAATAAAATCATGCGAATTAAACAAAAAAAAGAATTCACTTAACAATTAATGTTTGTTAATAAATATTGCACCTGGTTTGGGTTGTCAAATACCTTGAGGCTAAGTATCCCATTACGATGGTAGGTGAGACATAACACAGTTACCGGAGGGGGGGTGTATATATTTCATGTACCGTTGATAGACTCGGATTACCATTTATTGATCGGTAACCATGGTAATGGTGAGCGGGGTTGCTTGTTAAAGTTGTAGAGTCCAACGGTTTTGAGTTCTGACAGCTTGTTTGATCAATATATTAGACTGATCATTACAAGATACCTTACTTTAGTTTGAAGCGAGTTTCACTTTAAATGGTTAATTTTGGAGGTAAAATGTCTCATTAATGTGGTTCATATAGGCCGACTGTACATTCTTGTGCTAGGCTGAGGCATGTATTTTATGATGAAATAAAGAATGTTTTGATTACTATATTTGCTTTCTTTCTAATTTATATCTTGTACTACAGCAAATACCCTATAATACTAAGACGGCTCACTCAGCATGTACTGTGTAATCAAAATGATCAAACCCACCACTTGGTGCGCTGGCTATTCTCTTGGTTAAACAGTTGCTATATTATATATGTATAAATGTATATATGGATGTGAAAGATGTGTGATGATGGCAATGATGATGATGCTGATGATGGTGTCTATTTGTTCATATAACTACTTGTGGCTAAATCCTGTTGTACTACATACAGTGTGCTTTTGAATAATTACTGGTAAATACCCAGATAGCACACAGCCGTCGGGCTGACGTCGGCCCAATGGTGGAAACCGCCGTCGGGCCGACGCTGGTTCGTCCAACCTCCCCGACAGCGGCTGCCGCCGTTGGGCCTATGGCAGCAGCCGCCGTCGAGCCGACGGCGGGAGGTTGGACAAAACAACATCGGCCCGACGGCGCAAATGCCATAGGCCCGACACAATATATTTATTCAAGATTAATAGAAAACCTTATAAATTTAATATAATCTTTTTGGTAAAGATGTTCTCTATATGTGTACCAAGCGATTTGTTTCTACGTGGTGTGGTTTTAGAGATATTTCATGCCCACTTGTATGTTACATGGTGTCAGATGTGGAAATACTAGAACGGACGGCTGCCCTCTATGGAAGATCTTCTGATCAAAAAGAATCTCCAGTGGACTGGACACCTCATGAGGACGTCATCAGACAGGCTATCAAAGCAGATCCTCTACTCTCAACTGTCTTCTGGTTACAGAAAGAGAGGGCGCCCTCGTCTCCAGTTCAAGGATACCATCAAGAGAAACCTGAAGCGCAGAGACATTAAGACCGACTCAAGTTAGACTGGGAAACCAGACCAGTGGTCCTCTACTTGTGTGAGGCAAGTAATGAAAGCAGTCTTTGTCGCATCACGACCGACAGCATGATGATGATGATGATGTCAGATTTGGAGACAATGATACTGTTAGGTCTGTTGTTTCTGATGGACACTGGGCACCAATGGAGACTAGCTACACAGCACCAGGTAGTAACTCCCTGGGTACCAACTAAAGCAGCACTAACAAGTTAGACAGTAATACAAGTTTGCTTTAGTACAGCTAAGGTAATGAGCAAAATGCCCTATTTGAATGGACAGATGGGTAGACAGGGCCCGAAGTGATGGCCCACAGATGTATGGACAATGCCTACATAGATTTGTTTGTTGTTGTTGTACGTCCTAGCAACATCTAAGGTCATATCAGGACGGGTACAGACTTGTGACAGTGCGCACTCATGGAAACTCTATAGTGCTGTCCCACTGGGAAACCAGGCCATCGGTACCATGACCTGGTATCCCACTCAGTCACATTATCCTGACACTGAGCCAACCAGTCCTTGCCCTGTCCTAATAATTCCGAGTGCCTGGCTAGGAAGCGACAAGTATCAATTTTTAAGTCATTGGTTTGACTCGACCACGGTTCGAACCCACGACCCCACGATCTACCAGCATGGGAGACGGACGCTCTAACTCATTTGGCCATCCCGTCTGGCCTACATAGAGGCACAGACACATAGAATCACAGATGCCTAGAGGCACAGATGCAGAGGTGCCTAGGGGCACACACATGGATGCAACAAATGCACAGATGCACAGATCAGAAATGGTGGCAGAGTCAGCAACAGCAGTAAAGTCAGCAGCAGAGCCAGTGACAGCGACAACAGAGATATTAACACAGCACAGTTTCCGCAAAGACAGTGACAACTGTGGCAACACATGGAGTACCGGTGTAAAGATTTCAAATTCCCCCCATATTCAAGTTCCCCCCCAGGAACTTGAAAACGTTTTCAAATTCCTCCCAGGGGAATTTGAAAACGTTTTCAAATTCCCTCCCTCATTTTAACTTTCCCTCCCCCCCATTTTTGGGGAATTTTCTTTATTTTCTTTATTTTTTGTTATTTTTGATTATTTTTCATGACAAATATTATAATATACAGAGAATAACATAATGGAAATTATTACTAGTACAATAAAATATATTTAACCACAAATGACACAAAAAGTCTCCAAGATGGTTAAGAAAAAAATATTATAGGTCTGAAATTTAAAACGTTTTTTAAAGTATTTTAAACAATTTTAAATTCCCGGAGGGGGGAATTTGAAAATAGGGGGAGGAATCTGAAAACTGTTTTTAAGTTCCCCCCCAGGAATCTGAAAACGTTTTTAATTTCCCTGGAGGGAAGTTAAAAACGTTTTCAGATTCCCGGGGGGGAACTTGAGAAGGGGGGAAGTTGAAATCGTTACACGGTGGTGGTCACCCCCAACCCCCCCCCACCCAAACCCACACCACACCACCAACCTACAAACTCGGGTCGAAAATCGAAACGCTTCTCCGCGCTCGGGTGGACAATCTTTTTTTTTTTAATAACCGATAAAAATACAGCAAAATAGGATTAAAGTATTTATATGGCCCAGTTTACTATATTTCCATTTAATTAATCAAACCACAACACACCCACCCCAAACAACCCACCCAACAACCCCAACCCAAAACAGCGCAGAACGAGGAACTGAGCCGGGAACCCAACACCACACCGGGCAGCAATTACCAGATGCCAGGCATGTGAGGCCACTTGGGGTCATGTGAGGCCATGTGAATCAAGATGAAATGTGACTGGATGAGTTCACATCATGCCAAGGAACACAAATAGAGAGCATTAAGGTAAAGAAACAATTATAAATATAGTGTAATATATGATGCTGTATGATATTGATGTTACCACTATAGCTTGTCTACATAGCAGTAAGCTGGTAAGATTCACATAATTCTCCATGTCGGCGTGACGTCACAGCCTGGCCAAACTACTTGCGAAGGTTAAAACAACGCGGTAATTTGTGCTGAAGCAATGCTATGTCTATGCAGAGCATTTATTTTTGCTCATTGGGTCGATTAAAGATATCTTAATGCGCGATTGAAGAGGAATATCTGAAGTATTTAATTTAACCTAAGAGCAATTTTCTCTGAAAGGATTAAAAACAGAGATAATATTGAAAGTTGGGATATTCTGAGTGGCAGTACCAGTGCTAGCCCTACCGGATCACTGCCTCAAAAACTATTTTTGTAAAATAAATTCAAGAACTTGCAATTGGCTGATGAAAAAAAGCTGAATGTGAAATTGTAGAGAAATATCTGAACTATTTAATAGAAATTTGATTTCAAAGCACACAAAAACACAAATTACTGTGATAGTTAGGGTAGTTTTAGTGTTGTCTCTATGACAGTGGCATCTGTTTTACCCTTCGAGCGTTGTGAGTGCAAAATGTGCCCGGATGTCCGACATCGAGAATGTGTAATTTGCAGTCAATGCATACATATACCTACAACACAATGTTGTCATTCATTATACATGTCTGTATATCAGTAAGAATCACACATTCTTACCCAAAAAAACCATGTAGGACTGGTACTGGTACCTGTTGCCCGGGTTGTCTTAATCGAAGACGGCCATAGTGTATGAAAGATTTTGTTTGTTTGTTGTTGTTTTACCTCCTAGCAACATCTAAGTTCATATCAGGATGGGTATCGACTTGTGACAGTGCGCACTCATGGCGACTTCTAGTGCTGCCCCACTGGAAGACCAGGCCGCCAGCACCATCACCTGATATCCCACTCAGTCACATTATCCTGACACTGAGCCAACCAGTCCTTGTCCTATCCTAATAATGCTGAGCGCCAGGCTAGGAAACGACAAGTATCAATGTTTAAGTCATTGCTTTGACTCGACCAGGGTTCGAAACCACGAACCCAGGATCTACCAACACGGGAGACGGACGCTCTAACTCATTCGGCCATCCGTCTGGTCTGTACGAAAAAGGGAGTGGAGACAAAGGTGCCCTGTTGGGCAGGCTAACTGTGGAGAAGTGAGGGACTGAGGGTATGGGTCTTGTATATAAATGTATTTTCCATTCCAACCAGTGGTCCTCAACTGGTTCATCAAATGCTGTGGTATGCGTTAACCTGTCTGTGGGCTAGGGCATATAAAAGACCCCTTTCAGCTTATCGCAAAGAGTGGCGGCAGCAGGTTTGTTTGTTGTTGTTTTACGTTGTAACAACATCTAAGCTCATATCAGGACGGGTACCGACTTGGGACAGTGTGTACTCATGCTGACTTTATAGTGCTGCCCCACTGGGAGACCAGACTGCCTGCGCCATGACCTGATTTTCCACTCAGGTGCATTATCCTGACACTGAGCCAACCAGTCCTTGCCCTATCCTAATAATGCCGAGTGCCAGGCTAGGAAGTGACAAGTATCAATTTTAAAGTCATTGGTTTGACTTGACCAGGGTTCGAACCCATGACGTCATGGGTTCGGATCCCCCGATCTCCCAAAACAGAAGACAGACGCTCAACTCATTTGGCCACCCTGTCTGGTCTCGACAGCAGGTTTCCTCCAAAGAAATACATCAGAATGATCAAAAGTTTGACGTCCAATAGCCGATGATGAAAATCAATGCGCTCTAAAGGCGTTGTTAAATAAAACAAGCTTGTCTTTATGTTGATACAAATGGGGTGGGGCTCGCGACTCCACGGCAGTGAGAGGTGAATGAGCAGTGGGTGAGTAGGGGGGGGGGGCTTGAGCGAACTCAGCGGGCCAAAAAAAAAATTTGGCTGAGCGGTGTGAGGGGGAGGTGTGTGAGCGGGGGGGGGGGGGTTGTGTCCTCCCCGAATCGGTCACATTTGACAATTATGAGCCAGTGTTAAGCATCAGGTATAAGGCCCTGTCACACTACGACGTATGGCGCCCACATGTGTGTAACGTGTTGAAATCAAATTCAAATTCAAATAGGTCAACATTCACCTAACTTTTCGCGATGTGACGGATTAAAATGGGCGTACAGACAACGTACACACAACGTACATAATGTATACAGAAGGTATCTCTGACCTATTGAGAGTGTTCATGTGCCTCACAAAACGTTCACAAAACGTGTGCATACACTCATGGTATGCTGACCAACATTACGTATGTTACTCCATCACTAGAAGTATGTCATATACGTTAAGTATGCTGGATATACGGCAGGCATATGTTCGAAGTACATTAGGAGTATATTATGCATCCGTTGGTTGTACGCGGACTGTATGTTCCCAATAGGCTAAACGTACGGCTAACAGGCAGCAATGTATTCCAACGTATCCCTAACATACTCCCAACGTACAGCGACGTATCCCGAACGTACACACACAATGCGTTCAATGTATGAGGCACCCGTCGACACACATTGGAAATCTTGAGCATGCACAACATTTTTTCGGAGCCTCGGCGAACGGTGACGTAAGACGACGTGTAATGATCTACCCGGAACGTACCGGACGTACGCCCAACGTATACGTACTGTATGACGACATAAGGTGATGTGTTGGTCGAAAATCAAATACGTTGGCATACGCTAACGCTATACGTCGTAGTGTCACAGCCCCTTTATGGTGCTGTCACAATTCGACATGTGTAATTTTTTGGCGAAACGTCGGGAGACGTCTGGGAGACGTCTGGAAGCGTTACGCGCGCGTTGGTAGATGTTGATGGACGGCGACGGTCGGCGATGCGCGTCAGGGTATCGGCGAAGTTTTGTGGTTGCACAAAACTTTCGACGTGCGACAACGCTGGAATAACGTTATGCGAATGCTAGGCAGACGCCGCGCGTGCGTTAGGGTCGGTCCCACACGTTGCGCCAAACTGTTGCTTTTTTTCTGTTGTTTTACTTCCTAGCAACATCTAAGGTCATATCAAGACGCTGCGCCAAACTTTTTTGTTTTTTTTCTCACAACGTCGGCCGCACGCTACCAATACGCTGCGCTAACGCCGAAAAGCTTGACGTCTCTTGACGATTAAAAGTGATTTTGCGTGTTGGCGGCACGCCGGCGAGATACGTCGTAGTGTGACAGGGCTAATGGAGCAGTCACACTACGACGTGTTGGCCCGGCGTGCCGCCAACGCGTATAACGCGTCGAGAAACGTCAAACTTTTCGGCGTGTTTTGCGAAAAACTCGACACAGCGCAGCATGTTGGCAGCGCGTTGCTGGCATGTTATTCTAAAAAGTTGCGCCGCTTTCCCACGGTTGATTAGTGTCTTATCGACGCGTTATCCATGTGTCGCCAGCGCGTTAAACCAAGTTGGCGGGTTGCAAGCGTGTTTTCAACGCGTTATCGGCGTGTCGCCAGCGCATTAAACCAAGTCGGCGAGTTGCAAGCGTGTTATCAACGTGTTGTGGACGTGTTATCGGCGGCCCGCAACACGTCGCCGCACGTCGGGCAGCGCCGAAAGTTTTGTGCAAGCACAAAACTTTCGGCGCTGGGCGACGCGCGCCGACGCGTTGTATCAAAGCGACCTGTCAATCATAGTGTACCGACGCGCCGGCAACGTGTTGCTAACGCGTTGCCGGCGCGTTCCGACGGTTCGACCAAAAACACAACACGTTGGCACGCGTTGTCCAAAGCCGGGCCAACACGTCGTAGTGTGACTGCTCCATAAATCAAGAGATGCCATAGGCTATTCCACGTGTGAGGTCCCTCCCTCCCAGAGGCCTATACATGACAGTGTCAACAATATTAGGCTTCAGTCAGCCCAGCCTATATGGAAACCCAGCACTGACGCCAGTCTAGCAAGCGACAGGTATAAATATTGTAAATCATTGGTTTGACTCGTCATGGATTCGAACTCCTGACCTTCCGCCCAGGAAGCCAGCGCTCTTACCTATTCGGTCATGGCGTCCCGTTTCTTTGAACAGATATATCTTGAGCATCCTGACATGTTCAATTTGACGTGAGTGACACATTAGTACTGAAAGAAATTAATGGGCCTATACTTTGACAACAAGATGTGGCTGGGATCTCCCAAATACTTCATTAACTAATAAACTAGGTCAAATCAAATTAAATATTTCCCTATGCTTCTCTCGCTTATATTATTGATCATCCACCAGAAGCTTCTGTCTATTGTCAACCATGTTTTTTTCATCTGATAGTTTACACTGCTTACAGAATTACATGATTAAGTTTGTTTTCCTTGTATTAAGCAATCACATTGAATGTTTCAATATTACTGCTTTTGTTTAGATTGCATTGATATTTAAAGCATAGGAATGATATGTGCAGTGTAATATGAAAAGAAATTGCTTAGGTTCTGCTAACACCAAAATATAGCAAGATAGGTCCCCATATAGCTAGCTAATACACAATTTCTGCGACTAGTATGACACCAGGTGATAGGCAACACACTCGTGTTATGTGTTGACAGTGTGTCACTGTGTTGTTTTACACTGATGGTCGAGCTTTTCAATCAATCAATCAATCAATACGATACAGCTATAATTATCAAAAATGATTAAAATATGGTAAGTATGTTTTCTCTATAAATCCACATTTGTGAGGAAAAGACTGTATCAGTTGCTCAATATGAAGCCAGTGTTAACAGAGCCTCAATTGCCTCTCCACAGACTGTGACCCACAAGTCCAGTCTGGATTATGCTCTGCGCATGCGTCGCGGAAATCGTGTATTATTTGTTTTCTAGTTTTCAGTTCTACACTTGAACATTTCAGCATATATAATATCTCTTTGAATTCCGGGCCAGTGTGGTATCCATTACACCACCTAGGCTCCCTGATATCACCACACTACCCACGCCTACCTGTATATGTGGTTACTTGCCTGAGAGGTCAGTGCAGACTACTACAATATCTAGCTTTTAACCTATAAATTAATGTGATTAGTTGACTGCGGGACAAGATCCAGAGGACATGTGCTTCCGCACAAAGCGAAAGATATTCCCATGAATGGTCTAGATATTAATCTGGAAAGAACCGCCCCTAAGCGAGAGTAAGAGGGGGCGGGGGCCAGATGGGGGCGGGGCGAGGGGGCGTGGCCCACAGAACGTGCCTTGAACCAGTTGTAAAATATTCCGATACTCAGCGAGGGGGAATGCAAATGTTCTATTACTGATCGGTGTACATGACCAGGCACATGTATATGAGACTGTCTCAAAAGGTGCTAAGCGATATGGGACAAAACTTTGTCCATTGTAACGATCAACATACTATCTGCTTATGCATTTGCTCAGGATAAACTGATTTGTTTTTTACATGGTGTTTCATAATCCCAATAGAATACATATCGATTTGAAGCAAATGTCCTTGAGTTTTCAGTGTAACCGTTTCTGTGCTGTTTTGTGTCAATCGTTACAATGGACAAACAAAAATGAGTTATCACCTTTTGAGACAGGCTCATATACAGTACAACCCCATTAAACCAAGCTCGGCTAATCCAAACATTTTTCAGTGGCCCGGCAAAATACTACCATTTATCATATAAAAAAGTTGGTTAAACCAAAGTTGGTTAATCCAAACTATCGGTTAATCCAAACAAAATTAGCGGGCCCCAGGCCACTTCTGGTATTGTTAAACCAAACTTTCATGTGGTTATAAGGTCATCTGAGACTTTTTTATATGATAAATTGTAGTATTTTGCCAGGCCCCCTAAGAAAGTTTGGATTAACCGATTGTTTAGTTTAACTGAGCTTGGTTTAACTGGGTTATACTGTATCTACATAAAATCAACAATAATCAAAGTGTCCACATACATTGTATATTGAATTCATAATGCACCCGTGTTTTTGCCAAAGCCAAGTCAAAGTCGAAACCAAAGCTCAGTTAAACCAATGATCGGTTAATCCAAGCAAATTTCTATGGTCCCTTCAAGTTTGGATTAACGGGGTTATACTGTATATGGGTTGATGGTACCTGAGTGGGATGTAAATAGACATATTGGTGCTGGCAGTGTATTGTGGACTTTGAACCATATTTGCGGGGTATATTTAGGACTATAACTGTGCCGTGAGCTTAGGCGACTAAGTCAGTGAGTGAGTGATTGGGGTTTTACGGTCCATGAACACCCGAGGTCAGCCCCCATCAGATGACCAGGCCCGGTACCGACTTGTGACAGTAACACTGAGCCAAATAACCACCTACTGGCCTCCCCACGTAAACCCTTGACAAAGCATGCCGAGAGCGCCAGTCGACATATTGGTGTGAGTCTTTGGTTTGACTCGGCTGGGGATCGAACCGACGATTACACACGGAGGGCGGCGGGGGGGGGGGGGGGGGGGCAGGTCACTTATTTTTCGGTGTGAGCAAGGTTGGCGACATTAGGTTACTACAAGTACAAACCTGTGACTGTGTGATCTATCTTCAAACTTCCTAACCTATCTGACATCTTGACCTTTCCTGACATAACTGAAGCTGAGCACCAGAAAGTGGTCAGTGCGCGGTTGAGCATAGGCGATATGAAGCTGCAGTGGTCTCCATTCTGACTTTAATTTGAACTAAATCATCACTGGAATGTTCAGTTAGATCATTTTGGACCCCCCTGTTGCAGTTTCCCAGGGACACCAGTTTCCCAGGGACATATCGCTTCTGCACACGCGTCAAACTCGAACAGCATCGTCACTAACCTTATAAATTTAATATAATGTTTTTGCTAAACATGTTTTCTATATGTGTACCAAGCAATTTGTTTGTAGGTGGTGTCGTTTTAGAGATATTTCACTTTTTCTGTATTGTCTGTATGAAGACTGCTCACGGCCATTGACAATGCCTTGAGTTTGACGGTATGCGCAGTGCAAAACGTCAGTTTTATTACAAATTAATAGAAATCCAGAACCCTAACCATATCAATTTAATATAATCTTTTTGCTAAACATGTTTTCTATGTGTTCCAAGCGGTTTGTGTCTAGGTGGTGTAATTTGAGAGATATTTGACTTCTTCTGTATGAAGATTTGCTCACGGCCGTTGACAATGCATTTGAATGGAAGTGTCCCTGGCAAACTGGTGTCCCTCGGAATCCGCATCCCCCCCCCCCCCCCTCAGTCCCACATCGGATTGTCAATCGATATCAAATCATTTTACACAATACAAAAGAATTGATAGTCCCCAATTGCTTCCGCGGCTTTAATCGCACGTAAACAATAAGGAGGCACAACGGTATTATTTATTTATCAATAGTTATATATCAATAATTTGAAAATGATCTCCATGAACATTGCCTAAGGGAAAGGGCTTCACTATTTAAGGGGGAGCATGGGGAGTGTTACACTTGTCTCTGGACGTGAGGTATGTTTACGGAATAGTCTAAAAAGCGAAGCACAAATAAATGCATGACGATAAGTTCTCGAGAAAAATGGCTGAACTGAAAAGGATCCCCCAAAAAAAGTGTCACGTGATCTGACTTAGAAGAGCAATGCCATGCGGTCCCATTGCAATTTCTACGCCGCGGGTAGTGATGCGATTTAACATTGCGCCGAAAGGCAATCACAGAAAAAGAAACCCCAGTTAAGTATTCAAATGGGGGAAAAAAAGTTTCCACACGACCCAAATTCTATTAAGTATCTCTATTTCGGTTGCCAATTTAATGCTGATGCCATTTGTCATTTTTAAACCACTTTTCAAATGAAAAGAAAATCACGCGGATAATGAGATTACACTGCTCGAGCCTACGTTTCTATCGGATCTGGTGTAGAAATGTTTGCAGTGCGCCCTTTTCGATGTGGGTATTCAGCGAAAGGTAATTATATTACAATTTACCCTCCTAATTAATCATCATTTCAGCTTATCAACGACCATTTTAGCTTTTGAAAAGTTACCCACAGGATCAGTAAAGTTCCATGAACCTCGCAGGGAGACATTTTTTTTAGTGTCAATTAGGATGAAATCTGTTATATACCGAAATATAAGTTGCAATTTCTCGGTACATTATTTCTGAAGATTCTAGAGAGCAAGCGAACGCTCGCCTCGTGTCGACAGGCGAAGACACAGCTAAAATGTCTCCAGTAAAGTTTCATCTTGTCGATATGAAGCTTGGGTTTAGAGTTATGTGTGGTTTTAGTGCACGCTTGGTGTTGGCGCTTGTACCGGACAACTTTCGGCTTGTATTTTTAGCAAGTTAGGACTCGGCGGTAAAACTTAAATTTAATTAGCGCACTCCCGGGTACCTGCCGCCGTTGGGTTGGTTGGGTGCGAACACGCGGGTAACTCACTCTACAAGTCGCACTTCATTTCACACTTCCAGTCACACCTTTAGTCACACATCCATTCACAATTTCAATCACACTTCCATTCACACTTCCATCGAATTCACACTTTTATTCGCACATTTTAACAGACGCTCAGATTTGCGCGTTCTTTCTCCTAGTCGGCCGCCATTTTGAACCGCCAGACGGCGCTACGAGCAAACGCGCATTTACTGATACTCGGGCATGTGTAAACGCTCACTTTGTCACACATACTCACTCACACACATTATCACTTGTTTGTTTGCGGGGGTTTTACATCCTAGGAACATATATGGTCATGTTAGGAAGGTATTGTCACATGTAGTCACACACTTTGTCAAACGTAGACACTCACACATTGTCACATGTTTATTTGTTGGGGTTTGACGTCGTAGCAACGTAGGGTCATAGGACAGTATTGTCACATGTAGAGTCACACCTGCTCACACACATAGTTAAGCATAGTAACACACATTGTAACATGTTGATGTGATGGGGTTTTAAATCCTAGCAACACATATGGCCTCATATCATGACGGCATTGTCACATGTGTTTGTCAGGGTTTTAAATCCTATCAACATGTAGGGTCATGTTAGGACGGTATTGTCATATGTGGTCCCACTTATTGTCACATATCCACACACATTGTCACACAGTTTCATTTACTCACAGATTGTCACTCATACCCACACACATTGTCATACATACTCATTGTCACACATACCCACACATTTTCACACATACTCACAGTTTCATTTACTCACACATTGTCACACATACCCACACACATTGTTATACATACTCATTGTCACACATACCCACATTCTCACCCATACTCACACATTGCCACTCATTGTTACACATACTCACACATTGTCACATACTCACATATTGTCACATACTCACACATTGTCACATACTCACACATTGTCACACATACTCACACATACTCACATTGTCACCCATACTCACACATTGTCACATACTCACACATTGTCACATGTACTGACACATCTTGTCACACATACTCACATTGTCACACATACCCACACACATTGTCACATACTCACATATACTCAGACATACTCACACCCATTGTCACACATACTCACACCCATTGTCACACATTGTCACATACTCACATATTGTCACATACTCACACATTGTCACCCATACTCACACACATACATTGTCACACATACTCACACATTGTCACACATACTCACACACATACTCACACATTGTCACACACACATACTCACACATTGTCACCCATACTCACACACATACTCACACATTGTCACACATACTCACACACATACTCACACATTGTCACCCATACTCACACACATACTCACACATTGTCACACATACTCACACACATACTCACACATTGTCACCCATACTCACACATTGTCACATGTACTGACACATTGTCACATGTACTGACACATCTTGTCACACATACTCACACATACTCACACCCATTGTCACACATACTCACACCCATTGTCACACATACTCACGCATTGTCACATACAAACACATTGTCACATATACTCACACATGTTCACACATACTCACACATTGTCACACATACTCACACACATTGTCACACATACTCACATACTCACATTGTCACCCATACTCACACATTGTCACACATACTCACACCCATTGTCACACATACTCAAACCCATTGTCACACATGCCCACACCCATTATCACACATACTCACACATTCTCACCCATTATCACACATCGTCACTCATTGTTACACATACTCACACATTGTCACATACTCACACATTGTTACACATACTCACACATTGTCACATACTCACACATTGTCACCCATACTCACATTGTCACATACTCACACATTGTCACATACTCACATTGTCACACATACTCACCCATTGTCACACATACTCACACCCATTGTCACACATTCTCACACACATTGTTACACATACTCACACATTGTCACCCATACTCACACATTGTCACTCATTGTTACACATACTCACACATTGTCACATACTCACACATTGTCACATACTCACACATTGTCACACATATTCACACACATTGTCACACATTATCACCCATACTCACACATTGTCACTCATTGTTACACATACTCACACATTGTCACATACTCACACATTCTCACATACTCACACATTCTCACATATTGTCACATACTCACACATTCTCACCCATACTCACACAGATACTCACACATTGTCACATACTCACATATTGTCACATACTCACATATTGTCACATACTCACACATTGTCACCCATACTCACACAGATACTCACATTGTCACATACTCACACATTGTCACATACTCACATATTGTCACATACTCACACATTGTCACCCATACTCACAGATACTCACACATTGTCACATACTCACATATAGTCACATACTCACACATTGTCACATACTCACACATTGTCACACATACTCACACATTGTCACCCATACTCACACATACTCACACACATACTCACATTGTCACATACTAACACATTGTCACATACTCACACATTGTCACATGTAATGACACATCTTGTCACACATACTCACACATTGTCACACATACCCACACACATTGTCTGTCACACATACCCAAACATATTGTCACACTTACCCACACACATTGTCTGTCACACATACTCACACATTGTCACATGTAACCATACACATTGTCACACATACTCACACTTTGTGACACGCACTCACAAATTGCTACAAACACAATACAGGAACATTTTTATTTTGACAATTTTGATTAGCAACACTTGCTAATCGATTTGCTATTGCTCATTTTGTATAGCATGGTTACTCTAATTCATGTGTATATGGTTCGGGATTTTATGCATTGCTTAGCTATCTACATAACTTGTATCACGATTCGTGACACGATACCAACAAAGTGTACTGACACACTCTAACACCACATGTACTCACTCATATACTGACACATTCATACACATGCTCACATATTGTCACAGTACTTACGCACATTGTTACACATACTCACACATTGTCAAATGTGTCACCCGTACTCACATATATTTGTCACAGTACTTTTCTTTTTTTTGTAAATATACTTTATTCATTGAATAAAGTCTTTTGTCAGCGCCGTGGCACTGGTCTTCCAGCCATGTGACAATACAGTTATTTACAATATATGCAGCTAGCCCAAATCAGTTCAAAGACTTACATATGGTATAGTTTGACAATTCACATACAAAAATAGCAGTTATATGTTGTATTCCTACACACTTGATACATACATGTGTATTGATTAGACCTTTACATTACGGAGTGGTTAGGTGCATAGTTTTCCTTCATAGGTTTGTATGCCTACTATGTTGTGAATTGCAAAACTATCATGTTGTTGGAGTTAACATTTTGAGATGGAGTGAGTGTTAGTAGAATGGTTTGTTTATTCTGTTAGATAGAGTGTGGTTAGCTTATAGGGTTATGCTTAAAAGGTTAATACCTCATGTGTTTTTTTTGACTACATGAAGTAGTTTGAGTAAGTAGGTTGTTAGTAATGATGGGATAAACAATGCTTGGAGGATTGTATGTTTCAGTCATTTAGTAGTCTAGTACAGACTTTATTAGTGTCTATGTTTGTACAAGGACCCCATAATACCAAGACAGCTCACTCAGCCTGTACTGTGTAATCAAAATGATCAAACCCACCACTTGGTGCGCTGGCTGTTCCCCCGGCTAAACAGATGCTGTTCCCCCGGCTAAACTTACATACATTGTTACACATACTCACACATTGTCACATGTGTCACCCATACTCACATATATTTGTCACAGTACTTACATACATTGTTACACTTACTCCCACATAGTCACTGTCATTACACACGTACTTACACATAGAACTAGTTGGCTCAGTATCAGGATAATGTGACTGTGTCATGTACAGACCATGGTTTCCCCCTAAATACCTCCTAGGGAATGGGTCTTTCTTTCAGTCTATACATTCATAATTTATCATAATACCTGTGAATAAATGAAAGTTGTTTTGACCATGTTACTGACGGTCCCCTTTAACAAAATATACGGAATATTGAAATGAATTAGATTGTTGTTGAGAGAGCTGTTATGCATTCTCATTGGATAGCCTTAATCATGTTAATACTTCTAGGAAGTGTTGTTCACACACCTCTCTATTTGCCTGGTACATTGGAAGTGACGGATAAGTGTAATTAGAAAAACTATGGCAAAGAGATTATATGTCATACTTACAAGAATATGGGACTTCTTTTATTTTAGTTTTATACATTTTTTATTCCAGTTGAATAATCTTTTTCAGCCCAGAGGTGCTCATATCCACGCCTTAGCAATTATGGTGCATGTGAACTATTTACGGATTAGATAATGAGATGGTATGAACAATATAGACAGTAGCATTGTCTTAGGTCTTTGTTATTTATTTTTTTAATGGAGGTATATGTTTGTTTATTGATCATCTATAATGATTGATTGGTGGTTGCTTTACGCTGTGTTGGCAGCATAGGCCATATTCACGGCGAGAAATGCTTGTTTTTGTTCAAACCATCGCTTTTAAATGTAAAAGCATACAATCAATTTTATGTCAATAGACACTCATGAATTCTTTTAACTCACAATCATATAGTTTCTGGTCAAGCTAAATAAAATTCTAGATTATAGTTTGTTTGTTGTTGTTTCACGTCCTAGCGACATCTAAGGTCATATCAGGACGGGGCTAGATGATAGTATTATTCACTGGTGAAATTTGTTTAAAAAGCTATATGAGGTGGTGAAAACCAGCTGCCCTCAAAAAGGCAAAAATGTTTTGTTTTTTTTGTTGTAAATATAGTTTATTCATTGAATAAAGTCTTGTGTCAGTGCCGTGGCACTGGTCTTCCAGCCATGTGACAATACAGTTATTTACAATATATGCACATGTAGTCTGATATCGTCACCAGCAGCTAGCCCAAATCAGCTGAAATAACAATATCAAACATTCAAAGACTTACATATGGTATAGTTTGACAATTCACATACAAAAATAGCAGTTATATGTTGTATTCCTACACACTTGATACATACATGTGTATTGATTAGACCGTTACATTATGGAGTGGTTAGGTGCATAGTTTCCCTTCATAGGTTTGTATGCATACTATGTTGTGAACTGCAAAACTATCATGTTGGAGTTAACATTTTGAGATGGAGTGAGTGTTAGTAGAATGGTTTGTTTATTCTGTTAGATAGAGTGTGGTTAGCTTATAGGGGTATGCTTAAAAGGTTAATACCTCAGGTGTTTTTTTACTACATGAAGTAGTTTGAGTAAGTAGGTTGTTAGTAATGATGGGATAAACAATGCTTGGAGGATTGTACGTTTCAGTCATTTAATAGTCTAGTACAGACTTTATTAGTGTCTGTTTATACAAAGACCCCATAATACCAAGGCGGCTCACTCAGCCTGTACTGTGTAATCAAAATGATCAAACCCACCACTTGGTGCGCTGGCTGTTCCCCCCGGCTAAACAGACGCTGTATTATATGCACAAATGTATATGGGTCGTTCTCAGAAACTGTGTACCACTTGAGGTAGTCTACTAGAAATGCATATTTCAAAGAAACCCTTTATTGGAGTGTCAATATTTAGATTTCATCAGTTAGCCAAATAATGTGGGAGATAGTTTAGATCAAAAGTAAATGTTAATATTGTGTATTATGTATCTTATTGGGATGGATGTAGCTAAATACATCGAAAATTACATCACTAATTTGTGACATTGTCAACAGCATTGAAAATAAAGTGTCACAAACTTAATGAAAACCTCTGAACAACAGCTCATTTCACTTCAAATGGTCATATACAATGTCTTCATTAAGTTGAAGACATTTATTTCTAAAAAAAAAAATAAATTATGAAATAGTTAACATTTTCTGGAGTCATTAACATCGTAACATTTCGTTTCCACTTGCAAGTACTATGAAACTCTGTATCAAACACTGAGTACAGATACAGTACAGGAACTATTTTCACCATTTGACACTATGCATGGACCCAGTTATGGTATAGTAAAAGATAAATCCTGAAATTGCCCCTAAACATTGAAATTTGAGCCGAACATTTGTGTAAAATTGTTGTTTCCACTTTGTTACTCTGCTAATCTGTTACTCTGCTAATATTTTCTTGCTTTTCTCTTTAATATTCACAAATAAGACAAAACCATAGCAATGAGGTTTCAAATTATTATTACTACTGTTTATAAAGCAAGTGGCATGTGAAATGTCCTAAAAATGTCAAGTTTTGTGTGGAAAATATTTGATTTTGGAGTCAGATTGGTTTCCATGCTATACTGCTATTTATTGGGTGTGAGCATCATTTGACCTACTTAAAAATGCCAGAATATATTTATTTTCAATTATTCAGATGCAAAAGGACATACACCTTGAGGAAACTTGCTTATAGGACTTTGGCAGCATTTTGATTTTCTGGTACTATTGGTACACAACTTCTGAGAACGACCCATATATGAATGTGAAAGATGTGTGATGATGGTGACGAGGACGATGATGTGTGCCTGTTCATAGCAATTTCTTATTGATGTGTATTCATGCTTACCCGTCTCATGCATGATATAACTGTATGTGTTTACATGTGAAACACCAACCAGCAGTTGGGTCGATCAAACCCACCACAAGGTGGCACCGCAAAATTTACATCACATGGGAGAGATAGGGAGTGAGCCGTCCCAGTACCATAGTGCCCCCGGTCTATAGCACAGGGATGAAAGATCTCCGGGATTCCGCGGATTTCCGGGATTTTTCAATCCTGCAGCACCATCAGCATAGATCTATACCAATACGGGGTTGTGTTTGTGCATGTCTAATTCTGACTGGGAGTTCATTCCATAATTTGCTGCCTTTGTAGATAGGGGCTCTTGTCAGTCTATTTGTCAGTGGTTTAGGAACTTTGAGGAGTGTAGCATCCCCCTGCCTGCTAACTCTGGTAGTATGGTCTATGTAGTTTTCATCCTTGGCTCTGATAAACATAAGAGATTGCAGATGTGCATCTCTCCTTTGGCTCAGGTATGTGATATTAGATCTAATGTGCATCTCATTCACTGAGAGAACTTTCTCCCTAAGGGCTCAGTTTTGAGTTATCTGTAATTTATTTTCATGTTGTTTTGTTAAAAGGCCATAGATTAGATCATTATAATCTATTATTGGCAGTATAGTTGCCTTATACAGTTTGAGCGCTGTGTTCTCACTCATGTAGCATCTTATTTTTCTAAAGGTTGCCATTCTCATAACTAGAATTTGGTTCAGCCTCGATAGTTGCTGGTTCGCATTCAGTGTAGAGTCAAGTGTGGTTCCTAAGTATTTGTATGAGTTCACTTCTCTTAGCACTGCATTGCCTATACATAGCTCTATATTTTGTGCGTGCGATTTTCTAGATTTTGTTCCAAATATCATATATTCTGATTTTTGTGTGTTTAAGGTAAGTTTGTTATCAGCACACCAAATATTGACCTTTTTTAACACCTTGTTTACCATAGTAGCTGCCAGAATAATGTTTTTATTGTGCACTGTGAGGACAGCATGATCCGCAAAAAGTGTGAAATTAGCACTGGTAGACAGCAATGGTAGGTCATTAATAAATATCAGAAAGAGGAGTGGTCCCAAAGTGGAACCTTGGGGCACTCCTGTTCTGACAGTTCTAGTGGAGGATTCTGTATTATTAATTTTTGTGACTTGTTGTCTGTTGTTCAAGTAGTTGGATATGAACCTACATGATCTTTTTCCCAGTCCAGCTCTTTTGATCTTACAGAGTAGGATTTTGTGGTCAATTGTATCAAAAGCTTTCTTGAAATCAAGAAAAACAGCTATTGTAAGCTCACCTCTGTCTGTGCTAATCAACAATTCATCCATTAATGAGGCAAGTGCCTTAGTCGTTGACCTTTCTTTTCTGAAGCCATTTTGTTGGGTGGCTAAATAGTTAGTGTCCTCAAGAAATATTTTTATTTGGTCATGAATTATCTGTTCAATTATTCTGCCAGGGAGAGGTAGTATGGATATAGGTCGCAGTTCATTACAGGACTTTGGGTTACCTACCTTGGGTATAGGGGTAACTGTTGCTCTCTTCCATTTTTCTGGGAAAATTCCAGTAGTAATTATGAGGTTGTATAGGTATGTAAATTCATCTATTAGAGCCTTGATGGTACCCTTGATAAAGGTTGAACTGATGTCCTTCATGCCTGAAGGTTTGAATGATGATAGATTTTGTACTTTGGTAAGGATCTTCTCTTTTGTTGTTTCTATGAGATCATATCTATGTTGGTTAACGACAACCTTATAGTTTTCCTGGACATCATCTTTTGGTTGAAATTTTTGGGCTAGGTTAGCTCCTATATCAACAAAGTATTTGTTGATCTCTTCTGCTAGTTGAATATCAGGTATTGTTTCACCAGTAGTCGTTTATTAGATTACTGATTTTTGGCTTGGGATCAGGCTCTATTTGATCTAGTTCATACCAAAATTTCTTGGGGTTTTGGTTGTGAATGATGGCTTGGTCAAGATAGTACCTTGATTTTGCCTTTCGAACCTCAGTCCTGGCTTTTCTAGTTAAGCATTTGGCTATGAATGTATCCCCTGGGTCTTTGGTTAATTCAGCCTATTGGCAAAAGTAGTCCTGATCTCATTGTAGTTCTTGTAATTTGTCATTTAGGTATTTAGCTGTGTTTTTTCTTATTCTCAGTTCAATCATTGGGCAAAGTTTGTCAGCAACTTTATCAAGGATAGCTTCTAACATGTCCCCGCATTTGTTCGGATCTTGCTCATAAAATATTTCATTGGTAGCAAATCCCCGTAATGTGGTTGAAAGGTCCTCATAGGTGCAGTTTCTATATGAGCGGCCCCAGTGTGATGTGGTTTGTTTGTCATTCCTTGTGGGTTTTTTTATTATATAAATAGGTTTGTGATCACTTATGTTGTAGTTGAGGATACTGGATGTCATACAATATTTTATATTTGTAAAAGCCAGGTCAATTGTTGTATTTGAGGTTTGTGTGCTTCTAGTAGTTTTGTTAATCATATGTTTCAGTTCATGTTCTGTGGCAAATTGTCTCATGATATTGGCTGATGGTTGATTTTTTGCATTGTAATCTGCATTGTAATCACCAATGAGAAGAGTTTCATATTTGTTAATGTCTATAATTTGTTTCATGGTTGAGCTTAGTAGGTCAAAAGCTTCCTGCATATTCCCATTTGGGGGTCTATATATACATTACCTATTAGAATTTTCTTTGTGTGAGGTCTGGTGATGACTGCCCACTGTAATTCTAGAGTTCCATTTGAAATATTGTGGTTGGCATACTTTTCAGTGTCTATTTGCAGTAGAATCCTAGGCCTCCACCATCTTTGACTTGGCCATTTGGAAGCTTTGTTTGTCTGTCAAATCTTAGAAACTTGTACCCTTGAATTGATGTCAGCTTTTCCTCAATGTGGCTGTTTAGCCATGTTTCTGATACTGTAGAAAATATCAAGTCCTGACCATGGCAGGTCCATTCTTAGTTGTTCAATTTGATGGGTTAGACTACGTACATTAAGGTGTCCTATTTTAAAGCCTGGCAGACCTTTCAGGTCGTTCAGAGGAAGCCTGACCAGTAATTGCCCCCAGTTGTGGTCCCAGCGCGCTCAAACCTAAGAACCATTGTCTCCCCAGTAAATATTGTTACTTCCCTGTCTGTTGCCAGCATAAGATTAGTTATAAAAGTTAAAGTTGTTATCCCACCTGCAATGGAATAAAGTAATAATGTCATATCGATGACTATTTTCCAAGTAATTGACTGTTGCATAGAGTGAGTATAAGTTATATTGGTAGATGGGGGTGAGTTAATGATTTGGAGAGTCGTTGCTGGAGTGTCCGTAGATATCAAGGCCGTCTGTCTCATGGGTTAGGAGATGTAATATTATCTGATCGGTTTGTGACTGTGTATCATGCTCGCAAGGATAAGCAACCAAACATCACCCACAATAGTTGTAAGGATGATATCATGCATCGTTAGGTAGTGCAGTGTAGAGTAATTATAAGTATCAATATGCTGTTAACAGTACCAGCATGCCTTTTTTTTTTTAAACTAAAATATGCAGCGTGACACTAAGTAAGTGCATCACCCACATCCCTGCAATTCACATGGTCAACAGTGATAGGTGCCATGTCATACAAAATATCAGGAGTCATGCAGATACTATTTATAACCTTTCAGCATCATGCCAAGCCACTGCAATTGATGTGTTCTAGGATATATACTTCTGTCAATGTAGTTGACAACAGTGACAAAGCAATGATAACTGATTTCATTTTTGTGTGTTGATTAACCACAGGTCACACATAATGACAATATTTGTGCGCACACTCACTATTGTGAACATAGTCAATACTGAAACCCAGCACTCTGCATGATCTGGATGAACATTAATCAATTCCAGAAACTCAAAACCACCGGACTATGCAACCTTAAACAATTACAAAGCAACACAAAAAATGACAATTGATTACTCCTTTGTGTGGCGATTGATCACAGGTCACACAGACGATAGTACCAAAAATAATAGCAATTGATCACATTGTTGCGCGGTGATCAACCCCAGGTCACACATGACGACCATATTTGGATACATTTTAGTCAGTTTTGAGTCCTAGCATTTTATGTGATCCACATGAGCATCAATTAATACCAGGATAATAAAACTAATGGGTATGGGTTTCATTTTTGTGTGTTGATTAACCACAGGTCACACATAATGACAATATTTGTGCGCATACTCACTATCGTCAACACAGTCAATACTGAAACCCAGCACTTTCCATGATCTGGATGAACATTAATCAATAGGTCTGTCAAGAATGAATTGGGAAACATACCGGACAAATATCCAGAATCATGCAGGTATCGTTAAAGCTCTCAGCATCACTGTTAGTTTCATGTTAAAGATCCTAGTTTGATGAAGCATCATACTTTCAAAACCGAAACAATTATCTAGATTTGATTGAACACATCTGACTTAGATACTGGTGCACCTTTTGAACAGTTCTTGCCACATAGAAGGAAAAACTGGTGCAATTTGATAGAACCTGTTACAGCAGAAGCCTATGGTGGCAGAGGTCTTGCATGCTTGTCAAAATTAATTTGGCATGGTTGTACTTCAAATATCTCCAAACTTAGCCATTTAAAATAAAAGTTACTTCAAACTAAAGTATGGTAGGTTATAGTGAACAATCTTTTATATTTATCTTAGAAAATTCCAGAAACTCAAAACTACTGGACCATCAGTCAAACTAACCAGGGGTCATGCAGATATTGTTTAGAAGATTTCTGTATCATCTTAAGCTGTGGTAATTTGTGTGTTCTGGATATATACCTGTCAATGTAGTTGGCAACAACAAAACAATTACATTCGACCACATAGTTGTGTGGCAATTTACATGCTCTACAATATGTATATCAATGTAGTAGACTATAGTACCAAAAATAATGACACTTGATCACATTGTTGTGTGGTGATCAACCTCAGGCCACACACGATGACCATACTTGGACACATTTTAGTCAGTTTTGGGACGTAGATAATAAAACTAATGCATATGGGTTATATTTCCGGCTGTAGTTTGAAAAGCATGCTTCAAATTTGAGGTGAACTGAGCATAATACCATAGTTTACAACTAAGTAACTTCAAATGTAATTTAAACCACACATTTAATTGAATGTGACAATTAAAGAAATACAAAGACACTGTGACTGGTATTGGTAATGTCAACACTGCGGTCAAGTGCCTTAACAAGGATAAATAGAACAATTCTGTCATTTATGAGTGTGATCCAATAATAATGAGAGAGTACTAGATTTGGAGAAAGTGCTTACATGAGCCGGTGGGCAGCAATCAGGGTTACAACGGCATACAAATGTGAGCAAACGCCATCAAGACAAAAGCATAACAAACCTTTCACTTCTTCTAGTTAAATTTCTGTTATTTACTGTCCTTTAGTTTGGGTAGTCCTAAGGTGTTCACGTGTGGCCTGGAGTGGTGCTAGGCCCAGCTTATTTAGTCCCTTAAAGGATTTCTCCCTGAAGTCCCTGCTGTGTAAGGTTGTTCCAATTCCGAAATATTGGTTGGAAGTTGCTTCGTGCAATGTCATGTTGCCTGTCCCAATTAGTTTTTCCGCTAGGCATGGGTTTTGCATAAACTTTTGTTCCAGGATTTCTTCCATGACCGCATGTCTGCTGTGGCGCCACTCAGGAGTTTCTGGAATAGAGTCAGCAATACGCTTAGCCTCCAGTGGTGTAGGTGCGCTTATTACCTGAGTGAGACGCGCAGTATCGCCAGCCATTTGACACTTAGTCGCCTGGTATTTATCTTCTGCAGCTGGGTACACAACATCCTTCTTAGCAATATATATTGGAGAAGGATGGAAGTTTGACAAGAAGGAATGTTCTGAGTGAAAGTAGATTCCCCCCTCTAGTTCTAGTGATTTGGCATTAGCCAGGCTAAAGCGATGGGGGAGCAGGTCAGCATCCTCATGTCTGTATTTCCTTCCGTCAATAATTATTATATCTCCATGGACTCGGACCTCACATCCCGTGGTTGTGGCCAGCGTTGCTACTGAGCGGAACTCGTCCCTATGTTTGTGTGTTAGCACTGTCACATCATCATTGAGGAATATGCCTCGGTATAGTTCCGTATTTTTTAGTTTGGTACGTGCATAGAAAAGTAAGTTCCTGTCATGAGTGCTACGGAAAGTTACCATGATTGGTCGGGGCCTAGGTTGCCAAGAGTGCTGACTTGCATGGGCCTGTGGTGTCGGTTTCTTTCCAATCCTGTGAACCGAAAGAATTGTAGTTGGGTCCGCATTAGTGGGATTTAGGAATTTAGCCAGGTCCAACACATACTTGTCAGAGTCAGTTTCCACCTTTCCATCGATTCTAAGTGAGCATGATCGTGATTTGTTTTCTAGATCATTTAATTTCATAGCCAGTCTTTTGTTGTTTGCATCGGCCATGCACAGGTTGTGCTCGGCTATCCGCAGTTTCCGTCTGTCACTAGACTGTTGGCGGTAGCTATCCTCTAGCAGCGCCGTCAACCTATCGATGTCCTCGGTGGCATTGAGTTTGATGTCATCTGTGGTTTTTTTTGTGTCTGCAGAAATTTTCTTTGTGTCTGCAAAACTCTTTTTGGGTTCTGAGATAGCACCCTCAAGTGAATCCAGTCTTGCGAGCACTAATGCAAGGGTATTATTTCCATGATCATCATCATGGTCTCCCTTTGGGGCATCCATTGTTTTGAGTGGAGACTTGGTTGCTGGTGACAGTGACAGTGTTTTCCCACGAGTGCGGGCCTTGTCGCCAGCTGTTTTCTGAGACATCTCAATTTGATATTTTTTGTTGTTGTTGCTGTTGTCAAGTGCGTTCACCAACAACAACAAACACTCCCAAAACAGCACAAGGCAGGCAAGGGTAAAGACACCAGTATAGAATGTTCTCACATGTAACAGTCACTTGCAGTGGGAGATGTTTGGCTGTCGCCTGCAGTCACTCTCAATTTACTGGTATTTTGATCAACTCACCCAACAACACTGGCTTATTGTGTGATATCCAATGACACTCACAAAACAGCACAAAGCGGTCAAGGTGAAGACACCAGCAAAGAATGTTGTCACCTGTATCAGTCTTTTGCAGTAGGAGATGTTTGCCTGTAGCCTGTAGTCATTCTCTCACTTTACTGGTATTATCACTCACTCACTTAACAACAACACTGGCTTACTGAATGATATTCAATGATTTTCATTCCAGATTAGTTCCAAACTTGGTGTAGTCTGTTCTCCTAATATTAATATTCCTCCTTGAGCAGTGGTTACCCGTGTTTTAAAGTCAGAGACATGTATTTTGCCTTGTATTTACTCCAGCTGTTAATGCACGTGTTTTACTCGCGTGCCATTTTCTTGTTTTACTTTAGTAAAAAAAAGGTCTTGCATGCTGTTTGCAGTGTAAAATTGTTGGCACAGGGCCATGAAATCCACACAGTTTAATCAAGTTTGTTTTGATACGCAGCGAAGGAGGAAGAGAAAGCAGGAGTGGAGAAAAAACACTTTATTTTGTGAATAAAGTGGGGGAGTACATAAGCAGGGAGAATATGACATGTTATATGAGAGCAAGAGTATAATCATCATGTATTGTGGCGCCTCTGGCAACAGAGGGTAAACAGGGCAACAGTGAGGAGGCTCAGGAGGAGCAAGAGTACAGGGTAAGAAGCACAGTAGGGCTCATGAGGAGCAACAGAACAAGAATGTCGAGAGCAGGGGCTCATAAGGAGCAAAAGTCAGAGGTGCTATGAGTCCTGTGAGGGGGGGGGGGGGGGGGGGGCGCCGAGGAGCCCTCCGCCAGCTGAAAGAGAAGAAGAAGATAAGTAGAGATGGGTGGGTGGGTGGAGGAAAAAGGCAGAGCGTGGAGGAGGGCTGAAGGCGAGTGACTGAGGGAGGCCGGTGGGCGGCCTTATAAGGGAGGGAGGAGGGCGGTGACAAGGTGAGGTGGGAAAGCAAAGGCCCGGGGGAGGGGGCGGGAGAAAGCTGAAAGGCAGACGTCGCGCGAGGTGTGAATGCTGCGCGACGTCCGGGGAGGGGGGGGGGGGGGAGGGTCTCTTCCTCTCCACGCATCAAGCGCAATGCTCGCATTACGACCGATGCACGAAAAGGAAGAAGGCAAGGCGGAGGTGGAAAAGAGAGGCGTTTATTGTGGCGCCTCTAGCAACAGAGGGTAAACAGGGCAACAGTGAGGAGGCTCAGGAGGAGCAAGAGTACAGGGTAAGAAGCACAGTAGGGCTCATGAGGAGCAACAGAACAAGAATGTCTAGAGCAGGGGCTCATAAGGAACAAATGTCAGAGGTGCTATGAGTCCTGTGAGGGGGGGGGGGGGCGCCGAGGAGCCCTCCACCAAAATGGAGAAGAGGGCTCGAGGCGCGCCCGAGGCGGGGCCCGAGGCTTGGGCCGGGTTCTTGGCGGAGGCTGGGGAAGTTGAAGGTCTGGGTGTGGTGAGTGTCCGGGGCCTACGTCGACAGGGAGCGGGCGGCCAAAAAGGTTGGGGAGGCCCGCTCCTTGGAGAGATGCGGTGAGGAGGTCCGGCGAGACTTAACTTCAGTAGGGAGTGTTGTAGAAGCTGGGGACATCTTACAACGTTGTAACGGCGAAGCGTTGAGGCGGCCCCGAATGTCTTCGGTCCGGCGGTAGTTGAGTGGTAGTTGGCACTTGTATCCAGTGGACAGCAGCAAGGGTTTCGAGGAAGGGCGGGTAAAGATCGGTGCAGCGGTTTTTCCAGCAACGAGAACAAAGCAAGAGAAAACGTAAAGGTACAGGGCCCCACCCAAGCACACAACTGCCCTGGTCAGGGGGAGGAGTATGCCTGGGAGAACAAAAAAGGGGTAGAGTATAGGAAAGAGAAATGAGAGTTGTCAAAGGACCATGTCTATCTGCTCTATGGCAACCAACCAGCGAGCCATAGACACTGACAGAGTAAGAGTAGAAAGTGAAATGCCGGCGGGCCCCGCCCCTCCTGGAACTCTTTTCAGACATATCAAGGAGGAGCAAGGCCGGCGGAGAGGAGATAGAGAGGTGTGGACAGAGTGCGGTCCGGGTAGGAAGTGTGTCTGTGTGTCTTCTTTCTTATTGGGGGGTTTGTGACCTAGCGGTCACTGGCTGCAGAACTGCAGCATTAATAAACGGCGCCATTAAAACGGCGTGTTTTGGGGGTTTTTTTTTGGGGGGTGGGGGGGTGGAGGGGGTTCTTTCCTTCTTACTTCGTCCAGCTTATGGGGGGGGTGGGGGGGGGGTGCTCTTCACGGTGTCTTGTGGTGTGGTGTGGCAGTGGCCTGGTAGATGGCAATACGTTCTTGGGCCCACGGTCCAGTACCTCGACCGGAGATCAAAGTAGGATCCGGTGTCATTGGCAGCAGGGCCATGGGCGGCGTGTTGGTCTTCCGGGCCCCCGTCGCAGGGTGGGTGGTCCAGTGCCAGTAGGCTCTTGGACCGGGGTGAGGTGGGTGGGTGTGGCTGTATCCGTGGTCCCAGCACCCACTCCATCGGTGATCGAAGCGGGAACCGACGTTGTGGGTGCGGGGGTCGAGGCTATCACATCCGGTGTGTCCAGGACCACACAGGGCTCCCGGTGTAGGCGCTGCGTCCAGTGGGACCTCACGGGGCTCCCAGGTGGGACCTCACGGGGCTCCCTGCTTGGGGACCTCACGGGGCTCCCTGACAGTGGTTGCTAGTCACTGTTGCTGCTGTTGGGTTCAGAGTCGTCGGTGATGGGTTCAGGGCCGCCAACGATCTCGAAGGTGTGATAGTTTTGTCTTTAGAATCTACCGAGTGGCTCCCATGAGGACTCGGGAGAGCCTCGCGAGGATGGCGAGCGCAGCTCGGGTGTCAGACAAGATGTGCGGTGGGCCGAGGAAGTCTCGGATGGCGGTCCTGTCAAAGGCCACACAATGACACCAAAACGTGTGCGACGTTAAAGATTTTGTCACCGCATGGACGTCGTTGCAATGCATGGGGTTTCGATGAACCGCCTGTATCCAGTCCTGAAGCGCATGACCGCCTCTTGCACGGATGCAGAGAGGTTTCTTGCGACTGGTAGGCGCGCCCTGACATTTTTGTGCCAGGCCCAACTGATGGAGTATGGGTTCCTGACGGTGGTGTCGTGGAGAGAAGCCTCCCACAGGGATTTGGTGGCTCTAGCGTGGGTGGCTTTGAGCTTGGACAAGGAGTGGTCTATGACGAGGTCGATCTCAGGGCGGCTAGAGCCATCCAGAGCAGCTGAGTCAGCCTGGTCATTACCGGGAAGTCCTATGTGGGAGGGGACCCAGGCCAGCACTGTGTCGAGGAGAGCTTCATGCCTGGTGGCGATGGTGTTCTGGATCAAGGTGGCCAGAGAGTGGTTAGCTCTGTGGTCCTTGATCTTGCGGACTGTGTTGAGTGAGTCGGTGACCACAATGTAGCTGCAGTGCCGCAGGTGGGTCAGTGGATGGCGGCGAGCTCTGTATCAAGTGTGGAGGAGTAGTCTGTGACCCTGATAAGGCGTCTAGCCTGCCCGTCTGGTAGGAAGTAGCCAGCCCCGGCTCGGCCTGTGTCAGGGTTGAGCGAGCCATCGTTGTAATCCGTGGTGGCTAGAGGGAAGTCCTCTTTTGCCCGGGCAATGGTTTCCTGTGCCAGGGTTTTGAGGACTATAGTCGGGTAGTTGGTTCCTGCTGAGCAGCGGCTGGTGAGCCTGACCTCAACGGGCACGCAGTACCAGGGGGGTCTCGCCCGGAGGTCAGGGACATTAGCGAGTGCCAACCCGTGGGTTTCTTTCAGGGTGCGGATGGCCGTTTTCGCACCCCAGGAGAGGCCGAGGAGCCGTCTTGGACGGTTTTGTAGGCAGGAGGCTGCGCTGCGGTAGAAGGTGGAGTGGCCTGTGGACAGGGCTTGGCAGAGGTGGTTTGCCAGCAGCTGTTGTCTACGTAGGTGGAGTGGTGGGAGGTTGGTCTCAAGGAGGAGGATCTCAACCCTGGTTGTCCTGCGAGCTCGGGTGATGAGTCGCGCTGCCTGGTATTGGACTCTTTCCAGGGTGAGGAGGTCTTTGGTCAGGGTGCTACTGCGAGGGAGGCGTGCCTTACGGTTCTTTCTGCAGTGACCAATCCAGGAAATGGTGTTGGCTGCATAGTCGTCGAGGGCCCGCACGGCCTGTTTGTAGAAGAGGCTGAGCACTTCAGCTGGTGCTCCCCAGTTGAACCCAGATATTCTAGTCATTAGAAGAAGTCTCTTGTTCATTCTGGAGACCAGATGCTTCACCAGTGGACTCATGGTGAGTTTGTGATCGAGCCTGACTCCAAGGTAGTTGAAGGTGTCCACCCACTCGACGTCGAAGTCTGCGGCACGGAGTGGGTGGGGAGGCTGATCGGCAAACATCATCATAGCTTTGGTTTTGTTTGCAGCTATTTTTAGCCCCAGCTCGTGGCAGGAGCTGCTAAGTAGGAGCAGGATATCCGCCGCGAGGAGGGGCACGTCCCTGGTGCATGAGCAGACGACACTGATGTCGTCTGCATAGCACAGGATCTTGACGTGTTTGAGGCGGCATTCAGTAATGCCCGTTTTCAGTCGGCTTATGAGGGCAGTGACTACAGTATTAAAGAGGAAGGGGCTGAGGACAGCCCCCTGTGGGACGCCATTTTTTAGGTGGTTGAGGGGAGAAGTGCTGCCCTGGAAGCGGACACTGGCTCGCCTATCACTTAGGTAGTTCTTTACGAAAGCCAGAGGCTTCCCGGTGACTTCCAGCTCAACCATGGAGGCAAGGTCTACGTTGTGGTCGACCAGCTCGAAGGCCTTCTCCAGGTCAAGGAAGATAACAGCCGTGCCAGAGCGTCGTCCCTTGGCGCATACTATCTCCTCGACGAGGGTGAGGACGGCGTGCTGCGTGCCACGTCCGCCTCGGAACCTGACCAGTTCTTCGGGGAAGCCATTGGCCGGGTCGCTGGAGAAGGTCTCGAGCCACCCCAGTACAATTCTCTCTACCACTTTCCCGAGGGATCGTAGCAGCGAGATTGGCCTGAACTCGCCCGGGTCTTTCTTTGGGATGGGTACGATGACCGCGTCCTTCCACGATTGCGGTATAATTGCTCGTGTGTAGACCGAGTTTAGGAGGGGGAGCAGAGTTTCCCTGTTATGTGTGGACAGGCGGGTACACACCATGGTAGGTACACCATCTGTCAGGGGCTCGTTTTCTTCCGTGGGGGATGGAGTGCCCTCCAGAGCTCGATCTTTGTAAGGGGGCGGTCAAAGACATGGGCGGCAGGGAGGTCTATAGCGTTGTTGATAGCTTCCTCTCGCTGGGGGGGCATCTCTGGCGAGGGTTTGTAGGTGTGTGTTTGGTAAGCAGAGTTGTGGGTCTGTCCTGTTAATGAAGGTGGTGAGTTGGTTTGTGGCTGCTTGTAGTGGGTTTGGCTCGAGGGGTGCCCGTGGGGTGGTTCCCTGTAGGTTATGTAGTTTCTGCCAGAGGCGTGTGAGTCAGGTGTGCCATGAAATTTTGGTGCACCACAGTTTCCACTTTCTGTCGTTCTTAGTTGTGATGAGCTCGTTCAACAATTGGGTAGCAACGTTGACTAATTTTTCAGTGCCTGGGTTGGGGTTGGAACGGAGCTTGCGGAGGAGATTGTTTTTGTGGTGTTTGGCTCTCCTGATGGCAGAAGAGTTTGTGGTGCCCGGGAGGCGGTGGTTTGTTGTCTGTTGGATGGTGGCTTCCATGGCATGGTGGACAAGTGTGGTGAACTCGTTGCAAGTTTGTTTGTTTGTTGTTGTTTTACGTCCTAGCAACATCTAAGGTCATATCAGGACGGGTACCGACTTGTGACAGTGTGCACTCATGGCAACTTTATAGTGCTGTCCGACTGGGAAACCAGGCCGCCGGCACCATGACCTGGTATCCCACTCAGTCACATTATCCTGACACTGAGCACACCAGTCCTTGCCCTATCCTAATAATGCCGAGCGCCTGGCTAGGAAGCAACAAGTATCAATTTTAAAGTCATTGGTTTGACTCGACCGGGACTCGAACCCACGATCTACCAGCACGGGAGACGGACGCTCTAACTCATTTGGCCATCCCGTCTGGTCACTCGTCGCAAGTGTTGGGGCGTTGGTGTGTGTGAGGTGTTTTAAGTGTTGGTTGAAGGCTTCCCAATCAGCTCCGTCCAGGTTAAATCTGGCCGGGCTTTGTGGGGGAGGGACCTTGGTAGCGTCTGTGCGTAGTAGCGCTGCGTGCTGGTCTGAAAACAGGTCAGTCAGCTCCCATGAGGGTGTGGCTGCGAGTTGTGTGTTTAGGATTCAGAGGTCAATGGACGAGCCGCTGCGATGAGTGGCCGAACCATCATTCATTAGGGTATGGCTCGCCGAGTCAAGGACCTCTGCGAGTAGGGTGCATCCTCTGGCGGTGTCTGTGTTGTTGCGTCCCCAGATGGAGTGGTGGGTATTAAAGTCTCCCATGATTATTTGGTGTGTTGTTGCATTGCCGTGTGCCTGGAGGATGTGACCCAGGGTGTATTGAGTGTTGCAGGGGTTGTATATGTTGAAGGTGTCTATTGTGGTTGTGGCCAGCTTAAGGCATACACGCAACATGTCGGCTGTGGGGTTAGCTCTGGACGTTGGTATTTTGGTGGCGTGGATGTGGTTGCTGACTAAGGTGGTGGTGCCTCCCTTTGGTCTGCCTCCGACCAGTGATTCCACTGCGGGGATGTGGTAGGTGGTGTAGCCTTTGATGCGTGGTGGCTCTATCTTCCATGTTTCCTGGAGCATAGCCACGTCTATGCGGTCAGTTTTTAGCTTGTTGATGAGGGTTGTGAGTTTTGTCCGTAGGCCTGCACAGTTCCAGGAGAGGACTGTGAGGTTGGAGGTGTTGGTTGGAGGTGGTGTGGGGTGTGTGCGGCGGTTGGTGTTGTGGTTGTTACGTTGAGTATCCATGTTGGTGACTCAGGGTGTTGCGGTTGATTGGTGGTGTGGAGGTTGTGGGTTGAGGTGTGAGGGTTGAGGTGCGGGGGAACCCGATAAACAGTTGTATTATGGAACCCAGCGGGTCGCTGGCTGTTCCTTGGGGGAGGCTGTCTTCAATTGCGTGAAGTATGTCATGGGTTTTTGTGGTGTTGGGATGGGCGTGGGTGAGAGGGTGGGTGTGGGTGTTGGTGCGTGTGGGTGTGGTTTTGGGCGTGGGTGTGGGTACAGTCTTAGGTGTAGGTGTGGGTGTGCGTGGGGTTTGGGTGCAGGTGTCGCACTTGGGTGTGGTGGTGCTGGTCTGCCTGGGGGTTTGTGTGGCGATGGATCGTGTGTGTGGTGGTGGTTTTGCTGGAGTGCGGTGGGTGTGGGTGGAGGGAGAGGAGGGGTTGGATGCGTGGTTGTGAGGTTGGGAGGAGGGCGTGGGTTGGCTGTAGTGGGGGGAAATTGGTGAGGGGAGGTGTGGTTTGGGGGTTGTCGGGTGTGTGGTTAGGGGAGGTTGGTTTGGGAGGGGGTGTTGAGCCTGCTCCAGAGCCTGCGCTTCTCTGGGCAGTGGGGTTCTCGGGAGGTGTGGTTGCTTCCGCATGCTGCGCATCTGGCGCTCAGCGCGCGCCCCTCCATGAGGTGGGGCGGTAGCGCACAGTTGCCACAGATTACATCTGTGGCGCTACACTCACGCTTATAGTGCCCATACCTCTGGCACTGGGTGCAGTAGGTGGGGTGCTTGTGGGGGGTTGCCACCCAAAGGGGGCCGAAGTTAAGCTTGGCAGGAGTGCTGAGGGGGCAGGTGGTGTAGAAGTTGACGCAGTGGGTGGGTTTTCCGCTTTTGGGGGTGATGCGGGCTGCACGGATAATCCTGTGTTGTCGGACGGGTCTGCTAGGGGGTGGAGCCCGGTCACCACGTAGTGGTGGGACTTCGCCGAGCCTCTGATCTCGGCAAATTTGGGGGCTGCACGGAGTCTCGAAAGAGACTCCGGCATCCGGGCTCCAATCACCATGTGGTTGGGGTACTTGTGCAGGGATAGGGTATCAGTGCCAGCAGTCCTGTCCACCTGGAACAGGGCCCTCAGCATTTCCTTGGCGTCGCCACTGTACAGAAACAGGGCAAGGAAACGCTTGGGACGGCGTGCGTCGGAGTGGAAATCTGGGGGGGGGGGTCTTTTTTGGGGGGGTGGCGGTTCTTTTGGTCCTACGGACCACGGTGGACTATCCCGCATCTGCTGGGAGTGGTTCGTTGGAAGAGGTAGCAGTGGGGGCGCTGGTGCCCGGTATGGGGGAGTTGGGGGTGGTGGTGGTGGTAGGTGCTCTGGGGGTCCCGCCGGTTTCCTTAGAGGATTTCCCCTTCCCCTTCCCTGTGGGTTGTTGGGCGTTGGGTTTGGTGGGGCTGGGGGCGAGTGCCGTGTGGGAGGGGGATCCTGGATTTTGTTCGTCGACGGGGGAGGGGGGGGCCGGGCTGGTGTTGGTGAGTGTGGAGTGTGTTGGGGAGGGTGGGGGGGTGATGGAGGGGATCCGACGTCAATGTCCGACTCATCGTCCAAGCTGGACGATGAGTCACTGTCCTCTGCGGGTTGGTTAGGGCTGTTGGTGTTGGTGTGGTCAGCACCTGGATGGGGACCCTGTGGAGGGTTGGTTTGGTTCCCCTTAGTGTTGGTCTCTTCTCGGGAGGTGTTGTGGGAGTGGGTGGCCCTGGTGGCGGCTCGGGTACGAACCCCAGAGGGGTCGCATGGAGTGTCCTGTCATGGCATGCTACGCCCTTGCTCTAAGGGGTGGCTTCCCGGGCCTGCCATGGGGGGTGTATCGGTGGTGGCCCACCAGTAGCGGCGAGGGGTTTGTGGCGACTGGGCCGCCAGTAAGATTCCCGGCCCAAGGGAGTCAGGGTGGGGGACGAGGCAATGGAAAGTGTTTGGTGTGCGGGGGGTGGGGGGACCATCCCGTGGGCGAATAATATCGACCCTGTGGTGGCAGTCGTGAGGGGTGGGTAGTGCGTGGGAGCGGTTGGGTCAATAAGCAGTAAGTCAGAATCAGCAGAAAAAAAGGAAAAACCTCCCAACAAGCATCAGTAGTAGGATGATAGAGGATGGTATAAGGAAGAAGAGAAGTATCACTGGTGGATAATGGAGCAGGGGTAGGTGAATCAACCGGCTTTCCGCGGATATAGGTGGTAGGTGCGCGTGTGTGGTGGTTGAGATGTATGTAGGGGTGTGCTGCTCGTCGGTGAAGGTATCAGAGAAATCCGGTGCCCATCAATAAGTAGCCCGTCAACCCGTTCCCAGGTAAGATGGTCAATACCCCACCCGAATCAATTAGTAGTTGTAAGAACCAACCCAGTCAAGTGGAGTATTGCACAATCAGGAAGAGGAACAAACTATCAAATCAATGCAGCTAAATAATCAGTGCTAATCAATGACGAGGAGGGAGATGGGTAGAAGTGATATTAACAGGAAGGGGTGGAAAAATAGAAAGGAGAAGGAAAATCAACAGTAATAATCACCGAGGTGAGGGGGGAGAGACGGGTCTCACTTGCCGTCGGTCAATCGTTGGTGGTTGTAGGCGGCGGTGGGGGGAAAGCAAGTGTGCATGCAAGAACAAGTACAAAACCAACAACAACAATAGCAACAGCGAAAACCACTGAAAAAAAAACTGTTGTGAGGGGGAGAAGCGGGACTCACCTGGGGACGTCTGCCGATCGTCGGCGGTGGTGCGTGGTTGTAGTCGGCGGTGGGGAAAAGCAGGTGTGCATGCAATTGTAGCAACCAGGAAAGATCTTCCAAAAATCGCCGAGGTGAGAGGGAGAAACGGGACTCACCTGGGGATGTCTGCCGATCATCGGCGGTGGTGCGTGGTTGTAGTCGGTGGTGGAGAAAAGCAGGTGTGCATACAAATATAGCAACCAGGGAAAAAAAGTCCTCCTAAAATCAATGTTGTGATGGGGAGAAACGAAGATCATCGGCGGTGGTGGGTGGTTGTAGTCGGCGGCGGCGGGGGTAAAGGCGAGTGTGGGTATAGCAACAACAACACAACAAGTAACAACCAGCGAATACCCCAAAAAGGAAATACCATGGTGAGGGGCAGGAATGGGACTCACCTGGGGACGTCTCCCGATCGTCGGCGGTGGTGCATGGTTGTGGTCGGCGGCGGGGGGAGACGAGTGTGGGTTCAACAACACAACAAGGTGACAGCCAGAAATACCCACCTGGGGACGTCTGCCGATCGTCGGCGGTGGTGGGTCTCACTTGGCGTCGGTCGATCGTTGGTGGTTGTAGTTTGCGGTGGGGGGAAAGCAAGTGTGCATGCAAGAACAAGTACAAAACCAACAACAACAATAGCAACAGCGAAAACCACTGGAAAAAAACCGTTGTGAGGGGGAGAAGCGGGACTCACCTGGGGACGTCTGCCGATCGTCGGCGGTGGTGCGTGGTTGTAGTCGGCGGTGGGGAAAAGCAGGTGTGGATGCAATTATAGCAACCAGGAAAGATCTTCCAAAAATCGCTGAGGTGAGCGAGGGAAACGGGACTCACCTGAGGACGTCTGCCGATCGTCGGCGGTGGTGCGTGGTTGTAGTCGGTGGTGGAGAAAAGCAGGTGTGCATACAAATATAGCAACCAGGAAAAAAAGTCCTCCAAAAATCACTGTTGTGATGGCGAGAAACGAGGATCATCGGCGGTTGTGGTTGGTTGTTGTCGGCGGTAGGGGGAAAGGCGGGTGTGGGTACAGCAACAACAACAACACAACAAATAACAACCAGGGAATCCCCCAAAAAGGAAATCACCATGGTGAGGGGCAGGAATGGGGCTCACCTGGGGACGTCTGCCGATCGTCGGCGGTGGTGCGTGGTTGTGGTCGGCGGTGGGGGGGGGACGAGTGTGGGTTCAACAACAGCAACAACAACACAACAAGGTGACAGCCAGAAATCCCCACCTGGGGACGTCTGGCGATCGTCAGCGGTGGTGGGTCTCACTTGACGTCGGTCGATCGTTGGTGGTTGTAGTCGGCGGTGGGGGGAAAGCAAGTGTGCATGCAAGAACAAGTACAAAACCAACAACAACAATAGCAACAGCAAAAACCACTGGAAAAAAAACGTGAGGGGGAGAAGCGTCACTCAACTGGGGACGTCTGCCGATCGTCGGCGGTGGTGCGTGGTTGTAGTCGGCGGTGGGGAAAAGCAGGTGTGCATGCAATTGTAGCAACCAGGAAAGATCTTCCAAAAATCGCCGAGGTGAGAGGGAGAAACAGGACTCACCTGGGGACGTCTGCCGATCGTCGGCGGTGGTGCGTGGTTGTAGTCGGCGGTGGGGAAGAGCAGGTGTGCATGCAATTATAGCAACCAGGAAAGATCTTCCAAAAATCGCCTATGTGAGAGGGAGAAACGGGACTCACCTGGGGACGTCTGCCGATCGTCGGCGGTGGTGCGTGGTTGTAGTCGGTGGTGGAGAAAAGCAGGTGTGCATACAAATATAGCAACCAGGAAAAAAAGTCCTCCAAAAATCACTGTTGTGATGGGGAGAAACGAGGATCATCGGCGGTGGTGGGTGGTTGTAGTCGGCGGCGGGGGGAAAGGCGAGTGTGGGTACAGCAACAACAACAACAACACAACAAGTAACAACCAGGGAATCCCCCAAAAAGGAAATCACCATGGTGAGGGGCAGGAATGGGGCTCACCTGGGGACGTCTGCCGATCGTCGGCGGTGGTGCGTGGTTGTGGTCGGCGGCGGGGGGAGACGAGTGTGGGTTCAACAACAGCAACAACACAACAAGGTGACAGCCAGAAATCCCCACCTGGGGACGTCTGCCGATCGTCGGCGGTGGTGGGTCTCACTTGGCGTCGGTCGATCGTTGGTGGTTGTAGTCGGCGGTGGGGGGAAAGCAAGTGTGCATGCAAGAACAAGTACAAAACCAACAACAACAATAGCAAGAGAAAACCACTGAAAAAAAACCGTTGTGAAGGGGAGAAGCGGGACTCACCTGGGGACGTCTGCCGATCGTCGGCGGTGGTGCGTGGTTGTAGTCGGCGGTGGGGAAAAGCAGGTGTGCATGCAATTATAGCAACCAGGAAAGATCTTCTAAAATTCACCGAGGTGAGAGGGAGAAACGAGACTCACCTGGGGACGTCTGCCGATCATCGGCGGTGGTGCGTGGTTGTAGTTGGTGGTGGAGAAAAGCAGGTGTGCATAAAAATATAGCAACCAGGAAAAAAAAGTCCTCCAAAAATCACTGTTGTGATGGGGAGAAACGAGGATCATCGGCGGTGGTGGGTGGTTGTAGTCGGCGGCGGGGGGAAAGGCGAGTGTGGGTACAGCAACAACCACAACAAGTAACAACCAGGGAATCCCCCAAAAAGGAAATCACCATGGTGAGGGGCAGGAATGGGGCTCACCTGGGGACGTCTGCCGATCGTCGGCGGTGGTGTGTGGTTGTGGTCGGCGGCGGGGAGGAGATGAGTGTGGGTTCAACAACAGCAACAACACAACAAGGTGACAGCCAGAAATCCCCACCTGGGGACGTCTGCCGATCGTCGGTGGTGGTGGGTCTCACTTGGCGTCGGTCGATCGTTGGTGGTTGTCGTCGGCAGTGGGGGGAAAGCAAGTGTGCATGCAAGGACAAGTACAAAACCAACAACAACAATAGCAACAAGAGAAAACCACTGAAAAAAAACCGTTGTGAAGGGGAGAAGCGGGACTCACCTGGGGACGTCTGCCGATCGTCGGCGGTGGTGCGTGGTTGTAGTCGGCGGTGGGGAAAAGCAGGTGTGCATGCAATGATAGCAACCAGGAAAGATCTTCTAAAATTCACCGAGGTGAGAGGGAGAAACGGGACTCACCTGGGGACGTCTGCCAATCATCGGCGGTGGTGCGTGGTTGTAGTTGGTGGTGGAGAAAAGCAGGTGTGCATAAAAATATAGCAACCAGGAAAAAAAAGTCCTCCAAAAATCACTGTTGTGATGGGGAGAAACGAGGATCATCGGCGGTGGTGGGTGGTTGTAGTCGGCGGCGGGGGGAAAGGCGAGTGTGGGTACAGCAACAACCACAACAAGTAACAACCAGGGAATCCCCCAAAAAGGAAATCACCATGGTGAGGGGCAGGAATGGGGCTCACCTGGGGACGTCTGCCGATCGTCGGCGGTGGTGTGTGGTTGTGGTCGGCGGCGGGGAGGAGATGAGTGTGGGTTCAACAACAGCAACAACACAACAAGGTGACAGCCAGAAATCCCCACCTGGGGACGTCTGCCGATCGTCGGTGGTGGTGGGTCTCACTTGGCGTCGGTCGATCGTTGGTGGTTGTCGTCGGCAGTGGGGGGAAAGCAAGTGTGCATGCAAGAATAAGTACAAAACCAACAACAACAATAGCAACAAGAGAAAACCACTGAAAAAAAACCGTTGTGAAGGGGAGAAGCGGGACTCACCTGGGGACGTCTGCCGATCGTCGGCGGTGGTGCGTGGTTGTAGTCGGCGGTGGGGAAAAGCAGGTGTGCATGCAATGAAAGCAACCAGGAAAGATCTTCTAAAATTCGCCGATGTGAGAGGGAGAAACGGGACTCACCTGTGGGGGTGATAGTGACAGTGAGGGTAGTGACGAGGGTGCACAGTCAACGAAAGCAGGGGGAAGGGAGATGGGTTAGGAGCAGGGTGAGGGTGATAGTGGCAGTGGCAGTGACAGAGTAGCTATGTGCGAAACCCACCGATCACCGCGAAGCGGTTCGGCAACGATGATAACGCTAGCTCCATTCGCTGCATGGAGATGCTTTGCAGTAGGTGTTACCTTTCAGGTCACCAAAAGGGGGGTTTTCTAGCTACAATTTAACTTTTGGTTTCCTGACATAGAGCACATATTTATGTACATCCTCATTTGTTAATTGTTTCAATTGGACCAGTATTAGTTTCAAAAGTTGATGGTTGAATTTCAAGTTTTACTTTTCTCAACAGAATCTTCATCAAATCACTCAAAGTTGATTAAAATGTCCTATCAACCTATGCACATATTGTTCCTTTATTAGTTCTCTACATGTTGTGAAATTTTAAGGATATTTGATAGATGGCCAAGAGAGTTATTTAATCCACAGCACTTGCTTACAATGTCCCCTCTGTCTCACACAAATCGGCAGTTGGCATTCATGCCTCAGCCTTGCTCATACAACTAGTAATATGGGTGACAACTTTTGGCTGGTTTACTATAGAACAAAGGGCCCATAATTAGACATATTTTTCAAGTTCAAATCGATGTAACTTTCTTTATATTTACATTAGAAAAATTATATGACTACTAAGTATAAGGTCTCTACAAGCTCTTTCCCTTGGAATATGTTCCATTGAAATAAAATGCTTTTAAAATAAATATTCACATAGCTAGACAGAGACAGAGACAGTGACACAGAAAAAAATAGTAACAGGGACAAAACACAAGGGAATCAACAAATCACCGTGGTGGGTGAAAGGGACGGTACTAACCTGGAGAAGTCTGCCGATCGTCGGCGGTGGTGGTAGCTTAGGTCGGTGCGGCGTCAGCTGCTGGGTGCTGCGTAGCGGTGCTGGTGATGGTAGAGCCGGGCAGGGAGTCCGGGTACCGTGGTGGCTTGGGTCGGTGCGGCGTCAGCTGCTGGGGTGTCACGTGGAGGTGTTCTCACTTCGAGCGCGAAGTAGCAAATGTTTTGCTGAGAGTGTGTGGCTACGTGAGGTGTTCTCACTTCGAGCGCGAAGTAGCAAATGTTTTGCTGAGAGTGTGTGACTACGCTCCTTATATAGTTGCTGGGTAGGCCAGTCCTAACGAAGAGATGGGATGAGTAGGACGGTCCAAACATGTGCTGTAACCATTATAAAAGGCAAACTACCTGTTAGGAAGCAGTCTCCATATATTCACTGCTATGTTACACTGTGTACTCACTATCACACTAGTCCAGTGTGCTGACATACTGACAGTCTAGTGTCCTGACTAGTCCAGTGTACTGACATACTGACGGTATGGTCATGTGTACTGACTAGTCCAGTGTACTGACATATTGATAGTACGGTCCTGTGTGCTGAATGTAGTCCGCTGTACTGCCTGTAATCCTGGTCACTGACATACTGACAGTATGGTCCTGTGTACTGACATACTGACAGTATTGTCCTGTGAACTGACTGCATGTTGTATTGTAGTATCTCTGTTTACGCCACTATTACCGATGCACCACCTAGTGTCGGAAAAAAATAACTATGCTAAATGTCCCCCATTATAGATAATTGGTTTGGTTTTGAAATTGTATTTATCGCACTATGCAGCTTTGATACTTCTTTTTATTGGATGGATCGTCTAAGTGATAAAATCTGGACTTATAGCTGGAAATAGTAATAGTTTGGTTTGGGATTTTTCTTTCAGCTATCAGATACCCAGTGTAATCGAGTTGTGTACGACCAGGAATAACTAGTCAACAACCATAAAGGTACGGTACTCAGCCATTTATTTATATATGCGAAATATGAAGAGTGAAATATTTGTAATACCGCGAATATTATATATAATATTAATAGGCTCTATATGTGTTACATTATATTTAATTTATGAGTATTAATTATTAAGCGATTGGATTGTGTCTGTTTAGTTATGTAAGTCCCCACTACCCATAACTGGCGCTGTCTCTAAATGTTAGTTCACCGATTTAGTCCCAGGGGGCGCCACCCTACAGCTGCCTATGCATTTGCCGCCAGCTGCTCTACTTTTCTTATAGGAGTATAACAAATTATTCTGTGATCAATTTCGCAACTGAGCAGCCAGATGACCAACACTCATGTGCCGGTGTTGCAGTTTCCGTGGCACACCAGTTTGCGAGGGACACATCGCTTCTGCACATGCGTCAAAATCGAACAGCATCGTCACTAACCTTATAAATTTAAGATAATGTTTTTGGTAAAGATGTTTTCTATATGTGTACCAAGCGATTTGTTTCTAGGTGGTGTGGTTTTAGAGATATTTCACTTTTTCTATATTTTCTGTATGAAGATTGCTCACAACCATTGACAATGCCTTGAGTGTGACGGTACATGCAGTGCAAAACATTAGTTTTATTCAAATTAATAGAAGTGCAGAAACCTAACCTTATAAATTTAATATAATCTATTCATTGAATATGTTTTCTATATGCATTCCAGGTGGGTTGCTTCTAGGCGGTGTAATTTGAGAGATTTTACTTTCTGTATGAAGCTTTGCTCACGGCCATTGACAATGCATTTGAATGTATGTGCCCCTCGCAAACTGGTGTGCTGCGGAAACTGCAACAACGGCACTCAGTATTAATTTGCCCCCCCCCCCCACTTAAAAAAGAGGAACTACACTATTTGAACAGTGCATTACAATTTGTTTGATTGTTTGAGGCAGATTACAGCAAGTTATGCGTACATGTCCACACATAGTTAAACATATTGTACATATAATTCATTCAGATTTTAGTAGATTCTACATATATTTTTGCAGATTCCATACATTTGTTACATAATATAACAGATTTTATATGAATATGATACAGATTTTATTTATTTTATTTATTTTGTTGGTAAAGTATTTATTCATCTGAATATGACATTTGTCAGCGCCGGAGCACTGGTCTTCCGGCCATCTTACTATTGGAATTGACATTCTAAATAATCTAAGTTTGGTCACTGCTGTATTAGTCACATCATCGATCCTATAGAATTAAGCGAGTGGCTCCTCCTGTATAATGTACAGCACCAGTCACTACGGTTCATGCAAAAATGGGGAGCAGCACCGAGTAGAAGATGTATACTCGGGGCAACTCAAACAATCTTTGTGGGTTACATTTTCTCTCTTATAAAACAAGCTAAGTTTATAGTTGACAAGACATTTTGTCTGTCTTATATAATGTTCAATGTGTTTAAACAGATTGATATTTGTGTAGGATCTTTGGTGTGTTGATGGTTTGTTCATGATGGTTAAGGGTGGTGGCAGGGGAGGGGGGCCCATTGGGGTGGGTGGTAGGGGGGGGGGAATTGTGCAGTTATTTTATACAGATTTTGTAGCAGATTATGCATGTTTTTTTTTTACAGATTTGGTTTTGAAGATTCTACACTCTCCAGTTCACCCTCCATAGCATTTTAGTTGTTTATAACTATATATTTATTGTTTTAAATGGCTACTGCAACTATGATACAGTGGAACTGTCGTAGTTGGTAGTTGCTGACGTTGGTAGTGCTGGCGCAGGCCATGGAGAATGTCCTGCAGCCGAATGGTGGGGCAATGTCAGTGTAGTATTTTCCGTCGATGGAGATGGCCAGAAGTGGGGTGGAGAGGGGGCAGGTGCGGAGTTGCCTGTAGGCCCTGGCGAGATCCGGCGTCCAGAGATAGGCACCAGGGCCTATCCTGGCCACTTCATTGGCAGCATCCATAATGCCGGGGAGGGTGTAGGCTAATGGGGCGCCCTGGTAGTGCCCCCTCTCTATGCTGGCATTGACACGGTGCCCCCTGGGCCAGCTGAGATTAACGATGACACGTTTCTCGGTGGTTTTCTTCTTCGGACGTGTCATCATCAGGCTGGTCTGTGCCCAGGGGTAAAGGGGGGCCGAGAAGGGCCCCGTGCTGGAGCTCGGTGGTAACGTATTGGCGTATCGCGTCGAGCTGGTCACGGTCACTGTCATGGTTGGTCGTTGTTGTGGTGGCTGGTCGGCTGCGTAGTCAGCCGGCCAACAATATTCCAGGAAGTCAACCACCCCAATGTCATGATAACCAGCTAGCATCTCCCTCCACTCTGGTATGTTGAGAGCACACTTTACTGGGATGCTTGCACCGATGTAATTTGGTCAGGCCGTTCGCCTCACCTGGTCATATATTTGTAGATAATCAGGGTGGTCCCGCCAGTCCGCCCTGACAGTGACACTAGTGACAGGTTGTGGCCTGAGCTTGTCCAGGATGGGGCGGTATTCGGCAGGGGACCTGAGGGGGAGTGTCCTGTAATTCCTGTCGTCGACTGACAACCATGGTCACAGTCACTTACATTGTTTTTTATTTGGTGTGTTTCAGTAGTGTCGTGTGTTGCCATATCGCCGTTCTAATTGTCGAGGGCGTGGCAGCTGTCAGTGTCACTGTCGTCTGTGGTGGGGTGGGCATGGCCGTCAAGGTTTGTTGACATCGGATGGGTCTGTGTCAGCGGCCCTCTTCGTTCCATTGTGGGCGGGGCCGGTGCGTGGTGGCCAGGTTGTTCGAGGGCGGATATTGTTGTTGTGGTGGGCTCGGCATGTGGTCTGGCAGCCCCACCCCCGTCGTTGCGGGGCAGGGGGTATCCATGACTGTGTGTGCTGCCTGTGCCGCTGCTGGTGTCCTGTTGGTTCCCATGCACTGGGGTGTGGCAGTGGGGGGGGGGGGGGGGGGGGGGGGGGACACACTGCCACCCGGGCTGGCGGAACAGCTCCGCCTGGGCCCTGGCATTGGGTGCTTGGGGAGGCAGCCGTTTCCTAATGAGGCGGACCCTGGCTGTCACATCAGCCGGGCTCACACAGTTCAATTGTTCATGTGGAATGGCTACAGTGCCAAATGTGTTATTACCACATACCGTGTGTGAAGTTATGTATGTACCGCTGTTATCCGGCTACGGGTCCGGGCGTTCCTGGCGGGGGGGGGCCAGGCACTAACAACTCTGGTTCGCCTGTTGATCACTTGGTGTCACTGCTTTCTTATCCAGGAAGCGTTTTTTGTTTATGTGCACCTTGCAGTCGGGTTGTTGTCCGTGGGAGGCCGTGTACCCGCAGTCATTCCCCAGGTTACACGGCTTCCCGTCGGTGTCCTTATTATATTCGGGCTTGCGTCCTGGTTGAAATTGCTGTGGGCACCTGTCTTGTCTATTTGAGCGGTGGGCGGGGAGGGGAGTGTGTGTGGCTGCGTCGGCAGGTGTGCCCACCAGGCAGACGTCCCTCTGTACATCCTTAATGGCATGTTGGTCTGTCCACCCGTTGGGGGAGGCGGCCGTCACTTATCATAGTAAATGTATGTTCCGACCAAAGTCGGCATGTTGGCCAGTCCCATGTCAGGTCGATGGTGGCCAGCCCCATGTCACGGCCATGGTGGTGAGTTGGTGCATATGTTCAATGATAGGGTCTTTGCAGGCCTGGGAAACAGGCTGCGCATGGTGAAGGACCCGCTGGGTCCTTCACCATGCGCAGCAGTGCCACAAAGTACTCGGCCCACGTGGTCTCGCCATGTCCAATTTGCACATCCTTATCACCAGGTAAGAGACCAGACGGGATGGCCGAATATATAGCTGGAGCGTCCGCCTCCCGAGCTGGTAGATCGTGGGGTCGTGGGTTCGGGCCATGGTCGAGTCAAACCAATGACTTGAAAATTGGTGCTTGTCACTTCCTAGCCAGGCGCTCGGCATTACTAGGACAGGGCAAGGACTGGTGTGCTCAGTGTCAGGATAATGTGACTGAGTGGGATACCAGGTCATGGTCCCGGCGGCCTGGTTTCCCAGTGAGACAGCACTATAAAGTCACCAGGATGCGCACTGTCACAAGTCGGTACCCGTCCTGATATGACCTTAGATGTTGCTAGGACGTAAAACAACAACAAACAAGCAATATCACCAGGTATGACATAGAGATGGGGAACTAAAGTAGGTTTACCTCTTTTGCGGCCCAGTGCTGTTTCGCTGCGAAGAGGATCTCATTGATGGCTTTGGTGTTTTCGGGGTCTTCATCGTTGTCGTTGTAGGCGGCCGTTGAAAAGCGCGGGAAGCTTTCCGACGACATGTCAGTATCTCGGTAGGATTCACGAAAGCGCATCCCAGTGCTGGGGGCGCGGGCTCCAGTGCTGCCTGTTGTTGCCTCTCGTAGGCTGGCACGATGTAAGGCACTGCAGCGCTCCTTCCTCCAGGTTGGCCCACGTTGTGACAGCACCGTGACCACTGTCATATCCTCCATCGCGTCTGCTATGTTCCTCCGTTGGTTGGGCTGTAACTCCAGAGTGCCGATCCGAGCATCCATTCGCTCCATGAATTCCGTGCGTAGTCCTTGCGTCTGAGTGGCCATTGCCGCCTGGATGACCTGTAGCACTCTGTCACTGATGGTGCCAACTGTGGCCGGTCCATCAGGGCTGGTGCTGGGGACAGGCTCATGAGCAGTTGTCTCGTCCGTGCGCTTATATCGCTCGAGGTTCTTCCTCGGGCATCCACATTGCTTGGGTGGGTTATTTGCTTAGCTGCATTACTGTTGCATGCTGTCTTTCTTGGTGGCATGTCATTGTGTTGCGTGGCGTGAGGAAGAAAGGTGGTGTAGGTCCTTGCTGGATGGTGGCGGCAGTAGAAATGGGACCGTGGAGGGGGTTTGGGTTTGAATCCGCAGTCACGTGTCTTTTTTGGCGGGAAGGGTGTGGCGGCTCCCAGGGTCCTTGGTCACATGATTCTGGGTAAAGCCAATAGGTGGCTCCACGGGGAGTGTTCAGGCCTAATTCGTCGGCGAGCCGAGAGGTGGCGCCACTAGGCCGGTCAAGTCAGGGCAGTGGGGTTTCGCGCCTCCGCCTGTAAATTACCCACGTTACGAATAATATGCACAACGCGTTAGACTACAAATGAAATAGAACGAGACTTGAACAAGTAGCACAGTATGGTCATACCATACATTAGAATTTGAATTTCAATCGTGTTTCCTGTTTTCCTACTTTTTGAGGTGACCGCTCATTTAACGGTCTCTGAACTATTTTGGTACTATAGAGGGGTTGTAATGACGTCACGAGACAACTTCCGGTGGCCATATTGGATTACATATGAAAGGCTTGGAAGTGCTTACATTGTGTTTATTTATCGATTTGTTGGTTTATTTGTCACTGTTTTGAGCAGTTTGGTCTTAAAAGTTGGTGGAAAAGGGTTTTTTGATGGAGGGGAAGTTTTTTTTAATCATGTAGCCTCACATCATTGCAAAAGCGCAGTATTTTGACACTTTGAATGCTATTTCAAAGAATTAGAAAGGTTTGGGCAGTACCCACTAGGTGGCACCAGATACTTCGGCAGCCCTGACTATATAGGTAGGCCCAGTGGTGGCTGTAGTGTTCTTGGTATAAGACAAGGGGCACCACTGGTGGTATTAAGTGTAATCCAAGATGGCTAACCGCTGAGTGATGACGTCACGTGCACTCCCTCTATTGCCCTTATTCAAAATTCCTATGTTGTGGGGGAAATCTCTTTTTTATACCTATTTTCCTAACAAAGAAATCCGATTATCCCTATTTTCCTATTTGTTTGACCCACTGCCTCACTTGATGCCCTGAAATTGAACCTGTATCTCTAGATAAAAGATTCCCCCCGTACTTACAATAGGGGTGAACATCAACGTCGTCTAAATATGGGCGAAAATAGATTTAGTGTGAAACAGGTAGTACAATCTGGTTGCACATCAAATGGCTACTTATATCGGCGCAGAGTTGGTGAAATGAGAGAGAATGCAAAACGACAAGATGGCGATGATAAAACATCATCTATTTCACCTTTTAAAGTCCATTAAACTACATGTTTTATTATATTATTAAATTCAAAAGTAACGGGTAGACATTAAGATCTATGTGAAGAATTTATCAGCTCAGTTAATTTATCCAGCATATCGACATTTTTCCTCAGCTTTTAAGCTGTATTCACACGGGCGAGTTAAAACGCCTCACGCAAAACCACTTGCGTAGTTCGACTCAGATTTGCCGTGTGAACGCACGGCTGAGGCGTTTTAGGGCTGAATCGATTCATATAAATCGTTTATTGTAAAACGCTTCGCGAGGTGGTCTACAGGAACCGATCTATGTTGAAACGTTTTATCTTGCCCGTGTGAACGCATATGAAGCGATTTATGACGTCACACATGCGCAGTCGAGACCTTGGTTTGTTGACTTTCTGGTCGATCAAAAGCGCATATTATATAATTTAGTCTCTGAAACCACTAGCTGCACACATATATTTTTTTCATCATTTATTTTTAGGGTTTCACTGCCCAGCAGAAGTTTTGACTGTTCCAAACCAATATGATTCAGTGCTTACATATCTAGGTCGAACCCACACTCTCTCGTCCGACGTCGACGAACCCAAACTGGCGCTGGTTAGTCTGGACTTGCCCATGCGCAGATATCCACTTCCGCCTTAAACCGATTCAGAGCACTGCCCTATTGAATGCGACACACTTTGATACTCAGCCCGTGTGAATGCGCGCTAGATCGCTTGATATAAATCGCCTTCTGTAGATCGCCTTACATTTTGCCCGTGTGAATACAGCTTAAATTAGATAGCCTCCTAGGGCTGTTCTTCACCCTTCCTGTGGCTACCGCAGCAGTATGGGGTGAAGCTTTTGGAGAGCGGGACATAGCTCAGGCAGTAGTGTCCACCTGTGAAGGTGTGGGTCATCTGATCGATCCTGCTCAGTTAACACATTTGCAGTTTGGACTATTTTCCCATTCCAACCAGGCGTCCACATCCTTCATCAAAGGCCGTGGTATCTGCTGTCCTGTCTGTGGGAAAGTGCATATAAAAGACCCCTTGCTGCTTATTGGAAACAGTAGCATATGAGGCTATGTGGCGTCAGTGGGTTTCCTCCAAAGAAATATGGCAGAATGACTATATGTTTGACGTCCGATAGCCAATGATAAAAATCAATGTTCTCGAGAGGTGTCGTTAAATAAAACAACCTTTTCGTAAAGGTGAATATTTTATCTAATGTATCTCGTACTGATTTTCCACACGCCTACATATGACAGCAGCACAAAAGAAATCGGTGATGTCCATCCCGCTGTCCACCTCCGTTCCCTGGAATATCCGAGATGCTCCAGATAAGAGACCCGACGATGCCAAACAGAGCCCGTTCTTCGTGGTGCCCTACAACGAGAAATGCCCTCACTGCCACCAGGCACTGTTTGATCCTTTCCTCACCAAGTGTGGACACCGGACTTGCCGGAAGTGTCTGATGGCCTACTTAGACAAACATGGCGACCCCGTCATGTGTCCCTTCGATGAGATCAACTGTGTCGAGATATCGTTCAGGATTGATAATGGATCAGTGAGTTGAGTGTTTTGTTTATTTGCGTGTGTGTTGGTTTATTTTGTGGATTTTTGTGGATCGATGAGTTGTTGTTTTTATTTCTATGTGTGTGTTGTTTTATTTTGTGGATTGGGGTGTGGGGGGGCGTACACCTTTATTGTCATAGTGGCTGTAATCGATTAACACGACCCGGGTGACTCGGGTCACCCGAGTCGTCAGAATTTCAAATCGAACACCGCGAGTGGAGTCGAGAAATACATGTGCCGTGTGCAAAACTACCTGACCCCAGTAACCCACCTCTTGGCTGGGGTTTGCTAGCAGCGATGACGTCACGTCTGTGCTGGTACCTGTAGGATAAGAGCTACCAGTACAACTCCTACGTGTTTTTTTAATGATTTTTTTTTAATAACCCAGATTGTCAGCTTCTACAATCATAAAATACTTTAAATCCTATTTTGCTGTACATATATCGGTTATTGAAAAAATATATTACGTTTTAGATTAAGCCAACATTTTGTCCACCCCAAGCGTATTCGTTTATTTAACCCGAGTCTAGAATGTGCGCATGCGCCAAAATGTGGCTCGGGTGACCCGAGTTGATTAATCGATTACGCCCAGTATGTTAGCAGGGTAGATAAAAGATTCATCTTTTACTTGCAGTACTACTTCAAATACAGGGTGAATCTTTTATCTCTGAGCAGGGATGATATTGTCATGGGGGTGATGAAAATGGGAAAAATACTGCGCCTAGAGCGGGCCTCGAACCCACGTCTCTTTGCATTCCGGGCCAGTGTGCTAACCATTACACCACGTAGACTCCCTGATATCAATACACTCCCCACGCCTACCTGTCTATGTGGTTACTTGCCTGAGAGGTCAGTGCAGACCACTACACTCGTCTGCCTGGAATTGCAAGTCTTGTAATGCTTACAATTACATACATACAGGCAATGCACTAACACATACATACACAGGGTAGGTTCAACACCTATACAGCGCAATGCTTGTACAGGATCCTGATCACGGCAACCAGTGTCATGGGGGTGACGAAAATGGGAAATACTGCGCCTAGAGCGGGACTCGAACCCACGTCTCTTTGCATTCTGGGCCAGTGTGCTAACCATTACACCACCTAGGCTCCCTGATATCAATACACTCCCCACGCCTACCTGTCTATGTGGTTACTTGCCTGAGAGGTCAGTGCAGACCACTACAATATGTTTCCGTTTTTCAGCGGATTTCAGTTCTTTTTCACAGCCTGGGGGCATTTTTTTATATATATATGTGGTATGGTGGTTCGCCTCTAGGATGTAAATTTGCTGTCGGGATAATATTAATCGCGGCTTGATTTCCACTTTTTTCTCCTGAAACCACTATCATCCCTGTTTTACGTGTTTGTTTAAATGATGGATTTCTGCACAATCACAAGTTGGTTTTTTGGGGTTGTTTTTTTGTATTCTTTTGATTTTTTTCAATTTCATTTTCATAGATATAATAAGTGGTTTTGTTTACATGATTAATTACTACGCAACTTGGTGTTTTTTCTGGGGTTGCATGCCAAAACTAATTTGATATATTTGTGCTTCAAATATCTCAAATGTTTACCATTTAAAATATAGGTTCACTTCAAACTAAAGTAAAGTAGATAATAATGATCAATCTAATATATTTATCTCAGAAATATGACAGAAACTCAAATCCATCGGACTATGCATCCTTAATTTCTGTAGCAATTTGTAAATGTTGATTTGAACCGGGAGCAGTGGCCAAATCGATAGAGCATAGGCCTTGCGTGCGGAAGATCGGCAGTTCGCAAGTTCGGTTCCCAGTTGAGTCAAACCAATGACTTAAAAATTGATACTTGTCGCTTCATAGCCTGGTGCTCAGCAGTATTAGGATAGGGCAAGGGCTGATTAGCTCAGTGTCAGGATAATGTGACTGAGTGGGATATCAGGTCATGGTGCTGGTGGCCTGATTTCCCAGTGGGGCAGCACTATAAAATCGCCATGAGTGCGTACTGTCACAAGTCGGTACCCGTCCTGATATGACCTTAGATGTTGCTAGGACGTAAAACAACAACAAACAAATGTTGATTTGTGATTACGAAGCTGAGAACTGTTCATCTGTGTTTTTCCCAGGTGTTTCCTGACTACTCTTTGCTAAAGGACCTGAACAACAGGCAGGTGTATTGCGGCTATGTGAAGTTCGGTTGTAGAGAGAAAATGCCGTGGAAAAACCTAATGGTATGTATAGACACATTGGCTTTTTCTACAGGTGCACAATGCAGGGTTGCCAACCTTTATGGTTTCGCTGTAACATACCTGTGCACCTTCCGGATTTGTTCCGGATTGCAAGGGGAAATACGGTTTCTTGGCCTATGTTCTGGAAATTGGTGTATTTTTTATCACACTGAAAGTCTCTGAAAAAAATACTGAAAATAACTTTCAGAATACTGATAGTGTTTTCCCCGGGTGCACAAGTCGGTAATAGGCTTGTGGTTTTGCGTTTATTTTTCATTGTAAATGTGTTACTGAAAGTCATTCAAGAATACGGAAAATAACTTTCACAATACGGAAAGCTGTGAGATCGGGTGCCCAGGTCTGCTGTAAAGTGTACAATATTTTATGTCCCCATCATCACCATACGCCGATCTCCCAGTTTTTCATTTTCCAATGTTGGCAACGCTGCAATACCATTAATATAATAATATTATATCAATCTTAAGCGGCTGTCACACATCACCGGATTGGGGAAATGGAAAGAAACTGAAGAAAGTCCGTTGATATCCGGCAAAGTCCGTTGATATCCGGCCCGATCCGGTACAAGTTTTGAACATGCAAAAAACTTGGAACGGATGCCGCCAGATTTACGTCTACGGTTCTTATCCCGTTTAGTCAGCTTACCGTCTGTTGGTTATCCGTTCATGTCCATTTCATGTCCATTCTTCCAGCCCCCTTGTCGCGATATCACACCACTTTGACACATTTGAATACATTTTGATACTTATCACGCCAAAACACCACCGGACTAGACAATTCTGTCCGTTGCTCAATCCGGTGGTGTGTGACAGCTGCTTTACGGATTATTGTGTCCAAAATGCACAACAGATTTTAAAATGTTGACCCCCCCCCCCCCCCATTATAACATCCCTTAAGGTCTTTGCTTTTTCATTGTCCAATGTTGGTGACCCTTATCTGAAATCCTTTGGCAGGGTTTCTGCCAGAAAATAATTTAGGGTACGCAACGGTACGGAATTGACCCATTTTATCCTCTGGCAAAAGCCCTGCCCTGTTAGGGGTCCAGTTGTGTTTCGGAATTCAACATTTCTTTTATTTCAGAATAAGGAAATATTATTATTTCAGTACAGTAAGTGGGGTCAATAAAGATTACAAATAGTCTTACAATTTATTGATAGAGTAATAATGTGCTTATAAATGAAATATTGGGATAATTATAGACATACTTTAGTCCATTTTATTTCCAACATCTGGTAAACTTAAGCATCAGGGTTGAAAGATCTCCGCGATTCCGCTGATTTCCGGGATTTTTCAATCCCGCAGCACCATCAGCGTAGATCTATACTAATATGTGGTGCAGACAGACGCCGCAGCACTATCAGCGTATACCACTAATACATGCCCCCGTCCTGATATGACCTTAGATGTTGCTAGGACGTAAAACAACAACAAACAAACAACTAATACATGCTTCAAACGGCGCAGCACTATCAGCGTATACCAATATATATGAAACCCAACTTCCGGAAATTTTCCGCGATTCCCTGACAGTGTTAAGCCTATGGGAGAATATCAGCATTTCCGCTTTTTTTCCCGGAGATCACTTTCATCCCTGAGCATATACACCTTCCAACAAATTTTAGCCAAACACATGAATTTTTCTCCAAAGAAAGTATGAATATGCCCACCAGAAGGGGGGGGAGTAAATAAAGACAAATAGTATTACAGTTGATGTATAAGGCTGTACACACAAAAACCACTTTGGATTTTCAGATCTTTTAGGATTTCAGAACGCACTGGCTATTCGCACAGCTGCTGCTCTGCGAATTATAGCCACCAATAATAATTCCGATTCGATTCCAAATCCAATTCCGGAATCGCCCGATGTTTGACAGATTGTGTGTGTTTGTGAAAATATAGGAAAGTCAACCAGTGTACCCCAGGCTTGACATGAGTTGTGAGGTCAAGCCACTAGATGGCAGGTTAGTATTGCATATATAGATATGTAAGGTTACCACTAAGCACTTGCTATCCGGACAGCACTTTGTCCACACCTCTCTATCTCCTCTCCGCCGGCCTTGCTCCTCCTTGATAATGTCTGAAAATAGTTCCAGTAGTGGGAGCCCGCCAGCATTTCACTTTCTACTCTTACTCTGACTGTGTCTATGGCTCGCTGGCTGGTCACCATAGAGCAAATAGACACGATCCTTTGACTCAACTCTCATTTCTCTTTCCTAATCTCTACCCTCTTTTTTTTTCTCCTGGGCTTACTTCTCCCCCCTGATCAAGTGAGTTGTTTGTTTGGGTGGGACCCTGTACCTCATCGTTTCTCTCGCTTTGTTCTTGTTGCTGGAACCTGCTGGACCCACCTTTACCTGTCACTTCCTCCTGAACCCTTGCTGCTGTTACTGGATACGAGAGCTCTGCTACCGGCGGACCGGAGTGATTCGGGGCCGCCCCAATGATTTCGTCATTTTACGTTGTAAAGACATCCCCAGCTTCTAGAACCGTCCCACCTGAAGATTAATCTTGAACCAAAGATTAGACCGATTTATCGGGGCCTTTCTATATTGCTGCAGTTTTGTAGCCGGTAACCATCGTAAGGTTACGAATCCTCCAAAAGCAACCACTAAACAATGACAAACCAGTATGGGTAATGCGGTTTATTGAAACTAATGTGATTTACAGTATGATCTGGCTGGGCCCAACCACGCAACCGAATCAACAACATAACAATACAAAAAGAACAAATGTGCAGTTCAATCGCCGCATAATTGTTGAATGGCGGTCACGGGACTCGCATACGCCTTATATACGGCGATCCATGCGCCACCTGGCGGATCAGACCCAAATAAGAATGCACACTGCTTGTACAGTTCAGCATTTGTGGCGAGCTAAGGCGGACTACCGTTGGGTTCTAACTAAGAAGTGACATCCCTTTCGATAGACAGCATTGAATATCAAGCTTGATATGAGTTGTAAGGTCAAGCCACTAGTTGGCAGGTCAGTATCTAAGAAGTGACACCACTTTCGATAGATAGCATTGAATATCAATCAAGCTTGATATGAATTGTAAGGCACCAGGGCCGTAATCGATTAACACGACCCGGGCGACTCGGGTCACCCGAGTCGTCAGAATTTCAAATCGAACACCGCGAGTGGATTCGACCACGTGCCGTGTGCAAAACGACCCGACGCCAGTAACCCACCTCTTGGCTGGGGTTTGCTAGGAACGCCTGAGCTGGTACCTGTAGGATAACAGCTACCACTACAAGTTGTTTTAATGCTTTTTTTAAAATAACCCAGATTGTCAGCTTATACGATCCTAAAATACTTTAAATCCTATTTTGCTGTACTTATATTGGTTATTAAAATAAATAATTAGGTTTTAGATTAAGCCACCATTTTTTCCACCCCGAGCACAGAGAAGCGTATTCGTTTATTCAACCCTAGTCTGTAGGATGTGCGCATGCGCCAAAAAGTGGCTCGGGTGACCCGAGTTGATTAATCGATTACGCCCCAGATGGCAGGTCAGTAACTAAGAAGTGACATCCTTTTTGATAGATAAAATTGAATATCAAGCTTTATGAGTTGTAAGGTCAAGCCACTAGATGGCAGGTCATTATTGCACATATAGATAGATATATATAGCACACATATGTTTAACCTTTCTGTGTTTTGCATTCTCCACCTAAGGCGAGCCTAATGTGTTTTCTATAATGATTTCCGGGTGAATGTCCTGGGCCTCCTGCCACCGGTTGACCGCCTATGTCGGTGTGATCCCCGGGCTAAGGGCGGACAGCCAGAGTGTCATAAAGCTACGGATCGACCCCTCTCCCTGAATTTTCTGGATTTGTATTCATTACTCCCTTAGTCCTCTGGCTCTCCTCCCCGCCTTTGTAGTGTGTTATGTGTGTGTTAATTGCAATAGCTTAAATCCAGAACCGACACCTGATATTTAGTGTCACCGCTGTCACTGGTAAGTGACAGACTAGATAGTAATTTAGTTATTATTGCAACTTGTATCTCTTTGCAGAAGGTGGTTACGGTATTGGTTTGATCGGCTGCTTAAGGCCTGCCAGGCAGAAGGCCCTTAATTGCATATAGAATAATCGAATATAAATATCAAGTTGACCATAGCGGTTAATATACTTAAGGACTGGAGGATAGTAAAAGATGCAAGGAACGTTCCAATCACTTTTAAGAGCTCAAGACTTTATTCATGTTCCTACCGGTACAATCCAGGTTCGCTAATAATGATTCTTACTTCATCTTCCGAATTCCGGAAGTTAAGTACCCGGGGAGAGGTCAAGCCCGCGCAGACCGGATATGGCTTCAGTTAGTAACTCGGCAGCAGACAGGCAACAGCGAGTTGGAGGAGGATTTATTGGTAAGTTTTTAAGCCGTTTGCGATTCGCGCACTAAAAACGCGCTATTCTACCCTGACCGCTTAAAACTGAAAACGGCCGGATTCGTTTTCGAATCGCAATCGCAATCGTAAACGGCTGCTTTTAGCACTAAAAAAAACTGAGTTTTCATGGCGCGAATCGCAAGCAGTAGGTTGAGCGGGGAGCGCACACCTAGCCGTTTTTGGGGCAGGTTTTAAGATACGTAACGGTGAGGTGTGCGCGGAAAAAAAACGATTCGTGATGAAACTGAACAGCTACGTGACAGTACGCGTGTGGTTTGGGCAGTGGCTGAACGTGATGCTTCAGCGGAACAGGACGGGTATGTAGGTCACAATGGCGACATTGATGTTGACACAGATGTGGGCCAAGATGGCGGCGGAGGCACATGGCAGGATTATGAGGAGGAAGATGAAGAAGAGCGGGAGGCTCGGTGTTGGCAGGAGGAAGAGGATATTGATGAAGATATCAATACTGGAGAACAATTGAAAGCGTTGAAAGCCGGCAGACACAGGGTCTGTGAGGGTGGTGACCAAGTTAAGGAAGTTGCTAACGACCCGGTGAAACCTTTGCCGTTTAGTTCGTTCATGGCACCTCCTCCACCAAAGCCACTCCCGGTAGAAGTGGCTAGTACGCCGGCTTTAATTAGTGATACCAAGCCGACAGCTACTACTACGACTAAGACCAAGGTAAGAAGGGAGTTCAAGTTAGCCCATGGATTACACAAAGGTGCAGGATTAAACGAATTGCAGGAAATTTATAAGAAGGTGAAAAGCCCGGTGACACCGCGGATTACTGTCAGTGAGACGATGGTGGGCATGATTCACCACTATTATGATGGCTCGAATATGGGAGCGCCCAAACATTTAAAGACCATCCGGGATGTGTCACGACATTACACGGGGCTGGTGGATGTCCCAGCAGCTAGGATTCAGATGTTAAATGAGGAAATCCATTTTGCTGAAAGCCGTAAGGAAGGTAAAAATTCCTTGTTGACGGCCTCTAAGGGAGTGTTAGGGGCGTTAACGGCCATTGTTCCTACAAAGGATTTGATTCTGCAGAGAGGTGATGCAGATCCAGATTTGGATGCACAGGTGGTGCATGTTTTAAATGCGATTAAGATGTTGGTAGCGACACATAGCCAGATACGTGTGGATCGCGTGACAAGTGTGGGAAAGGTGGTGCATTCCCACTTAGGCAAGGAGCTGATTAAGGCAAAGCGTGATGTGTATGGTGAGCTGCCAGAGCCGACGGAGTTTCTTCTAGGTGAAAACCTGGGGGAAAGGAATAAGCAGCTTTGGAAGTCAGTCAAAGCATCGGATAATTGTATGAATACAAATTTGGCCTACCGAGGGAAAAGAAGGAACAGTTTCGACCATCAACATAGGCCGGGAGTGCCCTACAACAAGTTCAGGGGTAACAACCGTGCGAGAGGCCGTGGGTTCAGAGGCTCGTCCAACTGGGGAGCACGTACCATTGCACCGGAGAAGCGCTTCGGAAGAACCGATGAGGATTACGCCCAATATGGGAGTGTGCCGTCTGTCCCGAGAGGGGGGCGTGGTCCCTCCTCACGGGGTTTTCAGAAATGAGGCGCCCAAACCACGTGTGTGCCTCCTCCGATCAATTAGAGTCTGGTAAGCACGTTATTATCACACACTCAAAATTTAAAGCTGGTAATATAGTGAATAACATAGAACAGTGGAAGGTGTTGACTTCCGATAAATGGATCTTAAATTGTGTAAAAGGTTTGACTATCCCCTTTCTAAATACTCCAGTACAGGAGAGGGAGCCATTCCCTTTTAAAATGGATAATCTAGAAAGGAGCTATGTTGAGGAAGAAGTGTCTAAACTAAAAAGTAAAGGAGTATTGAAGGAAGTCAGTCCAGTACAGGACCAATGAGTGTCGAATAGATTTCTGAGGCCTAAACCAAGTGGAAAATTTAGGATGATTCTAGATCTCACTAAGCTAAACCTATTGATAAAATATGAACATTTTAAAATGTTTAGTCTTAAAACAGCTATAGACCTGTTAGAAAAAGGGTCATGGATGGCTAGTGCTGCCCTTACAGATGCTTATTACTCAGTAAATGTAAAGCAGTCCCAGCGAAAATATTTACGTTTTCAATTGGAAGACACTCTACTCGAGTACCAAGTCCTACCCAATGGGTTAGCGCCAGGACCTAGGATTTTTACCAAGCTATTAAAACCCATCTATTCGGAAATGGGAGAGAAGGGATATATATGTTTCCCTTACTTGGATGATAGTTTTGTCTTGGGGAAGACATCAGGGGAATGTCAAACAGCTATTTCAGAACTAGTCTCACTATTTGAAAGACTGGGGTTCACCATAAATAGGGAAAAATCAGTCCTTAAACCTACGTAGTGCTTGAAGTTCCTGGGTTTTGACATAAATTCTGTCAAAATTGACATATCATTAACGTTAGAAAAAGTGAAAAAATTTAGAGAGGCAGCAACAGGTGCTGGAGACAGATCTACCATCTATTAGGCAGGTGGCAGGAGTAGTAGGGTTAATGGTAGCCTATTCACCGGCAGTGGAGTATGCGGGGGCACATTTCAAACAACTTGAAAGAGATAAAATGAAAGCGCTAAAAAGAAGTAAAGGAAACCTTGAGGATACAATGTGGGTTTCATGTGAGGGTGTAGATGATTTGAACTGGTGGTTACAAAATTTAGAGATACCGAGAAGAATTAGAAGGGAAATACCAGAAATAGAGCTATTCACAGACGCCTCCCTTGAGGGATGGGGGGCACATACTTATCTGGAGCAGACAGGTGGGCGATGGCAGCCAGAGGAGATGGCGCACATTAACGTCCTTGAATTAAAGGCTATAATTTTTGGACTAAAAAGTTTGTGCAAAACAAGAGAATACACACATAAGAGTGAGAACGGATAATACTACGGCATTAGCGTACTTAAGAATATGGGAGGTACAAAATCTGAGGACTGCCTCCGTGAAGCGATCAGTATCAGGGAGTGAGCCCAACGGCATGGAAATTGGCTTACTATAACCCATATCCCTGGGGTAGAAAATGTACTGGCAGATCTGCGGTCACGTAAGTTTACGGTCCACCTAGAATGGAAATTAAAAGAACAAATATTTGATGAAATTTGTATGACTTGGGGCAAACCGGAGGTGGATCTCTTTGCGTCAAGATTAAACAAGCAGTTAGATAGATACGTCAGTTGGGAACTGGAGCCAGATAGCTGGAAGACGGATGCTTTCTCATTCTGCTGGTCTAACATGTTTGTGTACTGCTTCCTCCCATTCAGCCTGATACCACATGTGGTAAGTAAAATTCGGGAGGAAGGGACGAGGGCGATTGTGGTGGCTCCGCACTGGCCGGGACAACCATGGCACCCGATCCTCCAGGAGGGGGCAAGAGAACAGCGGTCGTTTGAAAAAAGACCGGGGAACCTCTCTGGAATTGAACACCAAGTCAAGAGAAAGCTAGGAAGAGGCCTAGAGGAAGTCAGATTGACGGCTTACCTTTTTTAGCCAGGATAAAATTGGATAAAAACACTCCCGGCTAATAGGGAAATGAGCTTAAAGTTGTTATCCTACAAATTGACGATCCTGCTTTTGTTAGTGTCCTCGCAAAGGGGACAAACTATTATAAACTTGGAAGTAGACAGGATGCGGGTCGAAGAGGACTCCGTGGTTTTTAAAATGAAAACATTATTAAAACACAACCAGCTAGGGCAGCCACTGGACTCTATGTTTTTTCTGTTTTAAAGCGGAATGTGCTCTATGTGTAGTAAAAACAATTAAAAAATATGTCGAGAGATCGGCCAGAGTGAGGAGGAATAACATGCAGTTACTCCTCTCATATATTGGGCCGCACGGACCCATTTCGACGGCCACTCTCGCGAGGTGGACACTGAACGTGCTAAGGCTAGCAGGCATAGACATCAGTAGGTACAAGAGCCATAGTACCAGAGGGGCATCAGCCTCCTCAGCACAGGCCATGGGAGCAAGTTTGAATGTGATTATGAGGAATGCCTCCTGGAGGGACAGCAGGAGTTTCGCGCATTTCTACCACAAGTCGGTAGAGGACCCAGCAGAGACACAGAGACTGATCCTAAAAAATAGGAAAGCGCGAAAATAAAAGTAAGAATTACTGTATGTTATGTAGGTTAAGAAACAAGTACAGTCATTACAAAAAGCTACAGCCCAAAAAAGAGGGGGTGGCATTGTGCATGTACGAACAAATAAAAAAGGTTGATCTTTATCAAACGAGTCACAGTGTGAGTGATAGTTGATTGGCAATGCATAATTGTATAGTTGCTGGTCTGGTAGTAAAGCTACCTGACGCGAGTGCCAAGGCACTATGTTCATATAATTACAGAAAGACGATAGGAGATGGAAGGAGTAATGAGGGAGGAGTAAAGAAGCGAGATAAGTCGGGTCACAAAAAACCATGCTTCGAAGACTCCCCGGGTACTTAACTTACGCTATTCGGAAGATGAAGTAAGAATATGATAGTTATACTAGACTTACTAGTAAGTTGACGTATTACTGAGATTCTTACGAATCTACGAATACAAAGGTAAGGATCAGGGGCCCGCCCACCCCACCTTGAAGAAGGGATCCGAAAGATACTCGAGTATGAAGATAAAAGCGGATAGAGGGTTCTAGAGAAAGTGGAGGTACGAGTAGGGTAGGGGGTTACTGATCCTGGTTTTAGATTTTTTGCTCCCCCCCAACTTAAAAAACTGAAGCCATATCCGGTCTGCGTGGGTTTGACCTCTCCCCTGATCCTTACCTTCGTATTCGTAGATTCCTAAGAATCTCAGTAATACGTCAACTTACAAGTAAGTCTATTATAATTATCATATAGGTATGAATAAATACACCTCTTTCCCATTTCGTTCATTTAATTCAAGAAACATTTTGGAATTCTGACAATTAAACCTAAATTTCGTCTAAAACATCCGAGCATGCAAAAGCATGTCCGATGGGTCTGGGCCCGAACGCCCGACCTTCTACCATTGCCAGGAAAGTCGCAACCTGTGTATCCTAGCAACGAGTTAGCGCAGTGAACCCTGCCCTGAATTTGGTGGCCAATGCGGGCTCGTCTTGGCGATCAGCCTGCATTCCAAAATCCGGGTTGCACGGCCTAAGCCCGCAACGGTCACAGCCCGGGCATAGTCTCGCCCGCTTCACATGTATGTGAAATGTATAATAATTATATCGGTATCAATATTGTATCTTCTGTAAACACCCACCTTAGTCTTTGACTCGCTCTACCAACAAGACTGTTGGCGCCATCTAGGTGTCCGCGCCTCTCCAACCCGACTGGTGGCGCCATCTAGGTGTCCGCGCTTCTCCAACCCGACTGGTGGCGCCATCTAGGTGTAGCCCACCTCTCCAATGCTTCAGCTATGCCTGTACTAGTGACAGTCTCACAGACAAATTTTTCACAATTCAGCACGTGTTCTGATATGTTGTTTAGTGTTTTAAACCGTACCAAAAAGGAAAGGACCCGTTCCCTAATTGTGATCATTCATGTGGTTGCGCAAATATTCTTAGCCGTAGAAAGATGTGCTAAGATGTGACACCTTGTTGCGTTGTGTTGTTTGCAGGTTCACATGAAGAGCTGCAGCTACCAGAGCCGATCCTGCCCATTCTCCGTTATGGGCTGCATGGTGAAACCTGAGCTGCTCCATATAGACAAGCACTTGATTGACTGCGACTACAGGCCAGTTGTCTGTGTCTATTGCGAAAACGACGTGGCAGCCTGCAAGCTCATGGTAGGTACCTACTATGTTCTAGGGTATTGTGGCGATTTTCCGTTTTCATGTTGTAGGGTATTGACTATTGTGACGATTTTTATGTTCTCATGTGTTGTATTGTGCCGATTTTGTGTTATAGGGTATTGTACTCATTTTGTGTACTCATGTTGCTATACCTGCAACACCTGCCTACCTCATACAGATGAGGTTTGCAGGTATTGCAGGTATAGCAATACCTCAGGGAGTTTGACGCCCCTGCCTTGCAGAGTTGTAAACCACTGCCTTGTGGTACAGGTTCTTGACAGAATCGAAGGCTAAGGGAGCAAACCCTGAACAGAAAACCATGTCACTGTGGCAACATTAAGGGCGGTTGATGTTTGGAACTCCCAACATCTCCCGACTAGCCACTGCAGGGACAAATAGTTTTGCGCCTGTCTTGACATGTTCTTGCCGGTGTGAAACCTCTATTTGCTCCCCGAGAGAGTGCCGCTGATAACTTGCAAAAGCCAGCAGCACTTCAACACTTTTGCAGGCAGCTTTCATGAAATGTGAATCACCAATGCCTGGGAGGAGGGTTCTGTACCCCAAACATGGAAGGATGCCAGCATACCATCTACAAGAAAGGTGATCGAACAGACTGTGGGAACTATAGAGGAATCTCCCTTCTTTCCATAGCAGGCCAGATCTTCCCCAGGATCCTACTCAACAGACTATCTATTCACATAACACCTGATGTAGTTCCGGAGTCACAGTGTGGCTTCAGAGGTAACCGGAGCACTATGGATATGATATTTTGACAGCTACAAGAAAAGTGCATTGAGCAGGACCGACCACTGTACATGGTATTTGTCTATTTCACTAAGGTATTAGATACAGTCGGGACGACCGGGCTATGGCAGCTACTGAGGAAGTATGGATGCCCAGAGAAGTTCACAACTATGATCGAGGCTCTACATACAGGAATGATGGCGAACGTTAGTGCTGGAGGGGAAGTCTTGGAATCGTTCGGGGTTACCAATGGGGTCAAGCAAGGTTGTGTACTGGCCCCCAGGCTCTTCTCCATCTTCCTATCAGCAATGCTCGACGAGGCTTTCCGAGACATGGGGGATGCCATCTATATACAGTCCAGACAGAGCGCTGACCTATTCAATGTCGCACACTTCAGAGCGAAGACCAAGACTACTCAGATACTGGTGAGAGAGCTACTATTTGCAGATGACAGTGCACTGGTTGCCCACTCTGCTGAAGAGATCCAGAAAATAGTGGGCGTTTTCTCCGATGCATCAAAGAAGTTTGGCCTGAAGATTAACATCAAGAAGACGGAGGTGCTGTACCAACCCAACTCTACAAGAACCCGAGAGGAGGAGATCATGGTTGACGGAAACAAGCTGAACTCTGTTCCGGAATTCACCTATCTCGGAAGCACTATATCAAGTGATGGACGCATTGATGCTGAAATACAGAGGATGCTGGCCGAGGCTAGTGCATCTTTCGGCCGACTACGCCAGAGACTCTGGAACAACCACCATGTGTCCATTCGGGTCACAGTTAAGATCTAGCGTGCAATCGTGCTATCCACCCTGCTATACAGAGCCGAGGCCTGTACAGTGTACAGACGACAGGTGCAAAAGCTGCATGCTTTCATGATGCGACATCTGTGTTCAATCATGAGGCTAACCTGGAAGGACAAAGCGACAAATAAGGAAATACTCGAACGAAAGGGGCTGCCCTCTATGGAAGATCTTCTGATCAAAAAGAATCTCCGGTGGACTGGACACCTCATGAGGATGTCATAAGACAGGCTACCAAAGCAGATCCTCTATTCTCAACTGTCTTCTGGCTGCAGAAAGAGAGGGCAGGGCGCCCTCGTCTCCGGTTCAAGGATACCATCAAGAGAAACCTGAAGCTGAGAGACATTAAGACCGACTCATGGATGCAACTCTCACAGCAGAGAGCTAAATGGAGAGCGGCAGTCAAGTAATGAAAGCAGTCTTTGTCACATCGCGACCGACAGCATAATGATGATGATGATGTTGTAGGGTATTGTGCTGATTTTGTGTTCTCGTGTTTTTTGGGTTTTTTTTGTAAATATTTTTATTCATTTGAATACATATTTTGTGAGCGCTGAGGCACTGGTCTTCCAGCCGTTGGAACGATCACATTTGATTTGTACATAGTGGAAGTGTAATGTGTTGCATTGTGTGCAGCGCAACCCATTCTGAACATAAAAAGAAAGTGAGGGAGCAACCCATGCTGTATAGTGTACAAGATAGGTACTCAACATAGTGCAAGGTATATGCATCAAGATAGTGTGCATTAATGTACACTAGTGGTTAAATCATATGCTGTGTTTGTATGTCAGTTAGATTTGGTTTTATTAATGGTTATAGTATTTTAATAGTGCCATATTGTGCATGTATAGTGGTTTATATTGTGTGCGATGCTGGTTGACGATGTAATTATTCAGTGGTGGTAGTGCGTCTTGAATGTTATTATTTCATTGAGTTATAATAGTTGTTTGTCAAACTGTGGAAGGGGGGAGGGGTCTAGGGGCACAGGGGCGGACAGGCAGGGAGAGAGCAGGCATGAGAGAGGGCGAAGTCAATGGGTCGTTCAGTAGGTCACATTATATATTTGCAGTGCCAGGTTTTGGGCCTGAATAACCAGGTGAGCCCTGTATGCATTTTTAAAGGCAAGGATCGAAACCGCTTCTCTTGTTTTGGTTGGGAGTTTATTCCACATGACACTTCCTTTGTAAATCGGGGCTCCGATTAACTTATTTGTATTAGGGTTGGGCACCCAGAGTAGGGTCGATGTCCCCCTTCTCGTTTCCCTGGCTGTGCGATGTTGTAGGGTACTGTGACGATTTTGAGTTCTCAGGTATCGTATTGTACCTATTTTGTGTTCTTCAAAGAAACAGAAATTGTGGTGATTTTGCGTTCTCATGTTCTAGGGTATTGTGGCGATTTTTTGTGTCCTCATGTTGTAGGGTATTGTGGTGATTCTTTGTGCTCATGTTGTAGGGTATTGTGGCGATTTTGCCTTCTCATGTTGCAGGGTATTGTGGCAATTTTGTCTTCTCATGTTGTAGGGTATTGTGGCGATTTTGTCTTCTCATGTTGTAGGGTATTGAGGCGATTTTGTCTTGTCATGTTGTAGGGTATTGTGGCGATTTCGCCTTGTCATGTTGTAGGGTATTGTGGCGGTTTCGCCTTGTCATGGTGTAGGGTATTGTGCCGATTTTGTCTTCTCATGTTGTAGGGTCTTGAGGCGATTTTTTCTTCTCATGTTGTAGGGTATTGTGGCGATTTCGCCTTCTCATGTTGTAGGGTATTGTGGCGATTTCACCTTGTCATGGTGTAGGGTATTGTGGCGATTTTGTCTTCTCATGTTGTAGGGTATTGTGGCGATTTCGCCTTGTCATGTTGTAGGGTATTGTAGTGATTTTGCCTGCTTATGTTCTATGGTATTGTGGTGATTTCGCCTTGTCATGGTGCAGGGTATTGTTGCGATTTTTTCTTCTCATGATGTAGGGTATTGTAGCGATTTTGTCTTCTCATGTTGTATGGTATTGTGGCGATTTCGCCTTGTCATGTTGTAAGATATTGTGGTGATTTTGTCTTCTCATGTTGTAGGGTATTGTGGCGATTTTGCCTTCTCATGTTGTAGGGTATTGTGGAGATTTTGTGTTCTCATGTTGTAGGGTATTGTGGTGATTCTTTGTTCTCATGTTGTAGGGTATTGTGGTGATTTTGCATTCTCATTTGTAGGGTATTGTGGTGATTTTGTCTTCTCATGTTGCAGGGTATTGTGGCGATTTCGCCTTGTCATGGTGTAGGGTATTGTGGCGATTTTGCCTTCTTATGTTGTAGGGTATTGTGGCGACTTTGCCTTGTCATGGTGTAGGGTATTGTCGTGATTTTGCCTTGTCATGGTGTAGGGTATTGGGGCGATTTTGCCTTCTTATGTTGTAGGGTATTGTGGTGATTTTATGTTCTCATTTTCAAGGCTATTGTCATGAATTTGTGTTTTCATTTTGTATCATATTGTGGCCATTTGGGTTCTCGTATTCCAGGGCCTTGTGGCGATTTAGGATTCTAGGGTATTTTTATTTTGCGTTCCAATGTTCCATGGTATTGTGGCGATTTTGTGTTCTCATGTTCCATGGTATTGTCGCAATTTTGTGTTCTCATGTTCCATGGTATTGTGGCGATTTTGTGTTCTCATGTTCTAGGATAGTCCTCTGTTCAAGGCCTTGAAAACTCTTACATATGGGAACTTTTCCGTGAAAGGTCTTAAAAAGGTCTTGAATTGGATTTGTCTACAATAATATTGCCAGATGTATGTGGCTTCTCACCTGTACATTTTAAATAACGAATTGATTCTGCAAGCCTGTAGCAGACCTGTTATATTTCAGTCTAGACTGCCCAGCGAAGTGATCGTCTACATAGAGATTCATAGATTACATCACCTCCCTTGGTTTCTTTTAATATTCAATTAAATATGTACATTACATTTGCCGCAAAAATAGGTATTAAATTCAGGCATTTGATTTCACTGGTTTTAACCATAATTCCAGGTTTTTTCTGGCCGCCAAAACCGCAATTCTGTAGTTTCTTTTTTTTATTCCATTGTTTTTTCCTGACCGCCGAACCACCTCTTTGCATTCCTCTTGCATCACTGGGATGCTGTGTGTCCCCCACGATAACCTACAAATAATTTCAGGGTTTTTTTCCCTGCACCCAATCACATGCTTGAATTGTATGAAAATTGGTATTCAAACGTGTTTAAAAGCATACCTGCCAACTTTTGTTAAACGAAAATCCTAATAATAGAAATCCATCTGAGCGAAGCGAGGCACGCAAGCGTTCTAGGGGGGTCTGGGGGCATGCCCCCCTGGACAAATTTGAAAAATACATCAAAAATGGTGCATTCTGGTGCATTTTCAGAGACATTTTAGGCACATTATTAAAGAAATTATTACCAGTTTTCAACCTAAATGCTAGAGTGAGTAAAGTTAAAAGTACATGTATATGTTTATGAAATGGAAACTATCAGGCGATTAAAGTCTTTACGGTCATAAACAATGTTTGACTGCCTACAAACTACAATCTTTTAGATTGACAGATTGAAAACTCAGACAAATGGACAGACAGCAGGATACCATAAGGCCAACAATAAAATATTCTTTGTTTCCCCTCATACAACCATTTTATTGAGTAGGTAGTGTAAGTGGAATATTTAACATTTTATTTTTGGCCGAATAAGTCGGATTTTTTTTCGAATTTGATTTTGAAAAAGCGGAATAATATGTTTATAATTCGTAGGGCGGAATGAGAATAAAAAAATCGTAATTATTCCGCCAAAATCGTAATAGTTGGCAGGTATGTAAAAGGTCTTAAATATGATTGGCTGATAGGTACAGGAACGCTGTACTGTGCTAGTGATTATTAAATTAATCCTTGAAATAGCAGTTTAAGAATAAATTGATCACAGCTAATTGTTTTAATCTTCCAGAAACACCGAGAGGTGTGTCCTCAAGTGAATATCATGTGTCATTACGGCTGCGGAACACCCGTCCTGCGAGTTAACGTAAGCATCTCCATGGTGATTTTGTTCTAATCTAAAGACTTCTTTCTTTCCAAAATAATTTTTTTTTAATAGTTCAGATACATGTTGAGGGTTAAAGAATATAAAATTCGTTTTACGAGGGTGGAAAGGGAGAAACATGTCTCTTTAGTAGACCTACTGATATTTTGAAAAAAAATCAGCAATGAGAGTAAAATTTAGAACCTTGGCTATCTTGTGTTTTCAGTGTGTACCTACCCTACATGATATGCAATGTGCGATATGTTGTAAAATACTCATGAAGCGTAATATGCAACTGTGGACTCGCTGGACCTGCTCCTCATATGGGCATGTCGATAAAGGTGATGGCAAGATCAGGGATCCCATTTCTCAGCGAAATCGCTGATTTCAGCGAAAACTGGGTTTCCAAATCAGCGGGAGCGAATCCTGTCCACGAAAAGAAAAAAGAAAAAATGTCTGCTACAGAAAAGCACTTGTAATTATTTGTTAGTCTTGAAGTCTTAAAACTTTGGAATTTCAAGGCCAAAATATGTCCAAGTAGGTGCCATATTGCACCATTTTAATCGCAGGTTTTAAATCTCTTGGGGGGGGGGGGGGGGGAGGCATGGCTCTGGACCCCCCCCTAGTTTTTCATGGATTTTAAAATTGTTGTCACTGGGACTCCTACACGAGAAAACCTACTTAGAAGTCAGTGTTATGTTGATAAAGAGGTAGAATTAAAACTATTTAATTGAATACTTGGTCATGCAACAAAATAATACCTGTCCGCTTAAATTGCAGTATGCTGCTCATACACAGAACTGTCCTAACAGACCACCGATCAGGTGTAAATACCACACGATGGGCTGTCCATTTCAGGTGAGATTATTCATTAAATCAGTTGCCTCACGTCAAGGAAAATTCATGGAAATTTTGTTTTCAAGGTCAGTGAATTTTGGAATGTTGACAAATGCCAGGGAAAATTTACCCTTGTCAGGTCAAATTAAATTTCCTGATCTATGCGCAGAGAATTGGCCAACTCTGACACCCTCGAAATCTGTGTATATTGAAGAAACGAAAAGATACCAGATTCCACTCAGCTCATAACAAATATACCATGTATTTTTGCAATTATTTTAGTATATATTTGGTTGTCATCAAAAGTAACAATGTATCGGGTCTTGTTGTGACCCACCTTGGCTACAGGAGTTGCCAACAAAGGTTTATAACAGTATGTCGTTTCGAAAGTCCGGGCCTAAAATAACTAAATAAATGGGAGGAAAGGACGGCTGTAGGGGTAGTTTGAGGCTGTTTAATCAAAATCTTTTCTTGTCTTATTTGTCAGGGAAAAATGAAAGTTTGTGGCAACCCTGTTAAATTGTTACCAAATATATGTTGATGTAACTGTCAATATTCACGGCCAGAACCAGGCGCGGGGACCATAGGCCAGTGCCAGTGACAGGTCTTATTAAATTGCCTCACGATTCCCTTCTATGCAGCAACAAATGCTTTCTAAGTGCATCAGTACATAAGTTAGAGATGTAAGATCAAATCTCGGTCATGTCTGGACTTGAAAAAATTGGTTATTTCATTACACTATGCAGGTTTAGACAAATAGTTAATCCCTATAAATTGTCGTTTATACAACAGAGATGAAAGATCTCCGCGGTTTCGCGGATTTCCTAGATTCACCGATTAACGTCAAACAAAATATCAAAAGATGGGATGTATATGACAATAGTTGGGTGGTTCGAATCCCGTTCTTATATGACCTTAGATGTAGTTAGAACATAAAACCTAAGCAGGCAACTGTTAAATTTGGGCGATAAAACAATCACAACAAGGCTAGATGAGATCTGACTTACGGCATTTTCCGCGATTCCCTGACAATGTTAAACCTATGGGAGAATATCTGCATTTCCGCTTTTTTTCCCGGAGACCACTTTCATCCCTGATACAATATGCAATTTCACAACAATAATGTCCTTCAAAGCTGCATAAGGCGATGATTTTGAAATGTTGCAACATTTTGTAAAGAGATGTATCATGTTGATGGTTATCTACTTTAGTTTATTTGAAATAACTTTTATTTTGAAAGATTAATCTGTTATGTCTTGAAAAGTCTTTGTTTGCCCCATTTCAAGGCATTGAAGGCTTTGAATTTAACCTATTTTGGATAATTAGTCTTGAAAAACCTTGAATTCCATTAACCTGTCCCCACTGATCTAATTAGTCCCAAATCGCCATTCGGGATGGTGATTTCGGATTAAATCCAAATGAAAATAGTCTTGAATACCTATTTTTTTTAAAACAGCCTTGGGTTCCATATCTTGACGTGTGTTTTTAGGCAAGCCCGTTGATGATGAAAGAACATGAGGACTTCGAGACAAAAGCACACTTTGACTTGATGGTCCTGCACAACGAGCAGATCGAACGAAAGATCAACATTCTGGAGGTTACCCAGGAGGTATCGCTCTCCTGTGAGGAAGACGATCTCAAGTCGACAGAGGCCACCCTCAAAAAACATGGCAGAATGCTGTACTCCCAGGAGAACATCCTCAGGGAGATACAGGTCAGTGACTCAGTCGTGTATTGCCACACAGTGCCCATGGCGTAGTTAGTGTAGGAGTCTGCATTGACCTCTCCGGCTAGGAGCCGCATAGTGAGGTAGGCGTGGGTAGGGTGGTGACATCAGGGAGCCTAGGTGGTGTAATGGTTAGCACACTGATCCAGAATACAAGACATGTAGGTTCGATTCCCGCTCTAGGCGCAATATTTCCAATTTTCATGAGGCCCCCCCCCCCCACGACATCACCATTCTCAGGGAAACGCAGGTCAGTGACTCAGTCGAGTATCGCCGCATAGTGCCCACAGTGTAGTTACTATCCTCAGGGAAACTCAGATCAGTGAGTCAGCCGTGTATCGCCGCATAGTGCCCACAGTATAGTTTGCAAGGATGTTGCTTGAGATTTATGAATTTTAGGCTTTCTATTTTTTTCAGGTTTTCTTAAAGTTCCTTCATTTTAAAACCCCATATTTTTTATGTTAAATAACAGTTTGGAAATTTCATGTTTTTATTGTTTTTGGGGGAGGGGGGGGGGGCAAGAAAAAGAATAACGGATAGACATAGCTGTGCACCCTCCGTATTCGTCGGTATTTGTTACTTAATCGAACACTAAAAATGAAAATGGAAATATGGATTTATTTCTTCCGTTACGAAATGTCACTTTCTTGATATTTTTCCCCCCTTATTTTGGTTTGTTGCTGTTTTAATTAATATTGCAAAAGAAGCATTCTCACCTTTGTGTTAGCACATTAATATTTATGTAGTAATTGTTTATTATTCATGGAAAAAGTGTTAAGGGCCTACTGAAAGTCATTCAAGAATACTGTAAATAATTTTAACAATATGAAAAACTGAGATCCGGATTTGATGCGCAGGTCTGTCTGGATAAGTACATATGACCTGGGATGATATTTTTCCAGTTTTTTTCTCGGATTTCTGGGGGTTTTCACAGCCTGAGGACATTTTCTATATATGTGTAAACGGAGATTTGCCGTCGGGATAATAATCTCGGCTTGATTTCCACTTTCTTTTGTTGCCTGAAACCGCTATTATCTCTGATGACGGATTGGTGACCATGACATGTGAACCTGTGGATTAATTCTGTTCAGGTATTTTAAAGTCGCCCAGTAAACCTCGCCCTGAAACAAATGAATCCAGTATCAAAAGCTCTCCAAACATACCTCTTAGATATTTCAGTTCATGCAACTGAACATGTGGGGGTGGGGGTGGGGGGAGAGTGTTGAGGTCTGTGATGTATGAATGACATCATGGGTGGGATTCCCTCATCACATGACCTGGAGGGGTTCCCCCACACACAAGGGAATCCATGGCAACCACTAAGATCGCAGCCACAGAAAGCTCTCAATTCAGTTTTTAAAGTCTATTAAAGCTGCATGGTTTGATGACAACATCAAATTTTCAAAACCAAAATAATTATCTAACTTGGATTCTACATATCTATCTTCGGTACTGGTGCACTTATTAAACATATGTTGCCACACAGATGGGAATAGTGAGGCAATTGAATAGAACCTGTTACCGCAGAAGTCTATGGTGTCAGAGTTTTGGCACGCTTGCCACAATTAATTTAGCATAGTTGCACTTCAAATATCTCAAAAGTTACCCACTTAAAATAAAAGTTACTTCAAGCTAAAGTAAGCTACATTATAACGATCAACCTATGGTATTTATCGCAGAAAATGTCAAAAACCATTGGACTGCAACTTTAATATACATGACTCAATCAATTATTCACACAAAAAGTAGCTGGTTATGATAAATAAATATTTGAACTTTATACCGACCCACCCTCTGGGGAGGCTATGGACTAACACGTCTTAATATATGCATAAACAATACCTGTATTATAGAAGTGGTACATGAAATCACCAAAATCCAGCAAACGGTAACCCAGATAGCACACAGCCGACGGCCTGACGGCGGCTCGGTCGGCCCGACGGTGGAAACCGCCGTCGGGCCGACGTTGTTTTGTCCAACCTCCCGCCGACGGTGACAAACGCCGTCGGGCCGACCTTGTTTTGTCCAACCTCCCGCCGTCGGGCCGACGGCGACAAACGCCATCAGCCTGAAGGGCATCTTGTTTTTTTTCCCGAGAAGACACTGTCACTCTAGTGTCAATACGTAGGTGCAAAAATATTAGTTTTATTCAAAATTAATAGAAATCGAACCTTATAAATTTAATATAATCTTTTTGGTAACGATATTGTCTATATATGTGTACCAAGCGATTTGTTTCTACGTTCGTCCTTTTTCTGTATGGGTATGGGTTAGGGTTAGTACTTAATTAAATACAGAAAAAGTGGGATATCTCTACAACCACTCCACATAGAAACAAATCGCTTGGTACACATATAGACAACATCGTTACCAAAAAGATTATATTAAATTTATAGGGTTAGGGTTCTTGATATCTATTAATTTTGAATAAAACTAATATTTTGCAACTGTACGTATTGACACTATAGTGACAGTGTCTTCTCGGAAAAAAACAAGATGGTGGTTCTTCGTCAAAATTCGTACAGGGTTATACAAATCGTATTAACATGAATAATTCCATTAATACATCGTAATAAATTACAAAACTTTTACAAAATAATCTAAACATATTAATAAACAAACCTGTTAAATAATTCCTTAAAATTCCTCCGATTTGTGGAGTTATTTGTTGAAAAAGAACGCTGCTCACCGATCGCACGTGTTCCGCTGGCGACTCGAGCCCGAAACCATATGTAACGAACTGTGCATGCGCGTATCAACATCGTCGGCCCTACGGTGGCTCAAAAGTGGAAAGGGATTGATACCCAACGTCGGAACACCACCGTCGGCCCGACGGTGGCTCGAATGTGGAAAATGAATGCAAACCAACGGCGGCCCACCGCCGTAGGCCCGACGGTGGGCCGACGGTGGCTCAAAAGTGGAAAGGGATTGAAACCCAACGTCGGAAATGCACCGTCGGCCCGACGGTGGAAAGTCGGTGGCGACGGTGCGACCAATAGCCAACGTCGGGCCGACGGCTGTTTGCTATCTGGGAAGGAAATAGCCCTGTATGGGCGGCGCCATTTGTAAACTCATGTTGAATAATCGAGAAATCGAAATCCAGTAAACGGAAACGGAAATGGATCATCGAACTTCACAATGCAGCATAGAGGTTTGACTACAGCCATTGGTTAATAATATCCTATGGTCTTCATATATGGTGCGATGATGTCACCAGGACCAGTGTAAGTGTTCCTCCATGCTACTCTGCAGTGATGCTGTCAAGGCATTAAGTCCAAAGGCCCAATTGGCGGTATTCGGGGTCAGCGATTGGTTAATAATATATCAAAACAAATGCCAGCTATCATAGAATCGGTTATTTAAAATATGTGCAGTTCAAAACTTTGATTTTATTCAAAATTAAAAGAAATAAAGAACAATTTGGCATAAACATGGATGCACAAATGCAATATTAATAGTTTATTCCTCGGAAACGACGGCGACTATCACGACCGTGACTCGGATCACCCGAATTGCTAGAATTTCAAATCGAACACCGCAAGTTGAGTAAAAAAAAAATACACGAGCAATCATTTTAGAATCTGAGGCAGAAACATACAAAACATTCTCCGACTGGCAGCAAAGAGGGGTCTTTCGTAAGACTCTCATGCTTGACTGACTCCGCGTTGGACCTGACTTTGGCCGACAACAAACCAACATAACCGTCTCAACAAACAAGGCGACCCCTCTGAAGAAGCCACCAACAGGAGAAACTCGATAAGGAATGCCTGCGCTTGTCTGTTAGACATAGCATGACCGTCATCACATGGATATGTCCCGTGGATGAAGACAGTTGACTACTAACACCCGTGGATGAAGACAGTTGACTAAGAAAGCTTATCAACTTCAAAGTATTTGATGTCAACACGACAACAGTCAAGACTGAACTTTACTGTTTACATCTCCGGAGAGATGTCTAAGTACTAAGTTTTGTAAGTAGGACAGCCTAAAGTTGACTAAAGGCTAAAGCCATGCCTGTCTACACTATCCAGCGCTTGCATTGAGGACGACCGGAGTGACAACGCCCAGGGAACTCTGTAATATCGACTCTTATCGATGTAAACAGACAGCGGAGATGGCTCAGTTCTGACAGTTTGGCGACATGAGATGAATGTCAGTTTCTGCGTTTGAGTTGGGGTTTCAAGTTAGTACAATTTCAAATGGATTGTTATAGAATTCTGAAACATAAATAAACTTAACTGTTTATACAGGCACAGCCCGAACATTCCAGAATACACATGGCTATCTAAGCATTTTTGTGTGTTTGCCATCCACTGAAGTTTAGTTATCCAGAATCCAGCCTCAGATAAAATCTTCAAACAACAAATATGTCTAAATTAGCAGTGAAAATTGCTAGTCAGCTACACACAATATCAAGTCCTACCAAGGAAAGCTCTTCAGCCGCCGATTTACTTCAAGAAGAATTTGACGACTGCGGAGACGGTCAAGGTCACAGCACCAAAGCCCCAGATGGCAGACAGCTGAGACCAACAAAACCCGAAAAAGAGAAGAAATCAACTGATTCAAAGAAATCTGATAAAGTCAGCACAGGTAATAAAGCAAAAACAAAATCACAAACTATCTCTAGATCTAGAGCTATAATTGATGATGCTGAACACTCCCGGATTACCATTTCCCAAGACCCACCAATCAATGTAGACCCCATGAAATGTTCAAAATGCATGTCACTTGGATGTTCCAATCTCACTGAGTGTGAAGTATGTGCTTTTTGGTTCTGTGGGAAATGTGCCCACTTGAAGCAAGACGCATTGAAGGCCCTGAACGCATGCAGGGGGATCCATTGCTACTGTGATGGGTGTGAGGCCAGTGCTGTTGGAGCTGTAATGAACATGAAGTACAAGCTGGGGGAACGGTCACCGGAAGAGTTCCTGAATCAGAAAATTATAGACCAGATAGAAGTGGCATTCACTGCATTTGAGTCGAAGATTAAGAAGTCGGCGATTTCAGTCGAAGAGACCATGAAAAAGAGCTACGCTGACATAGTCAGGAAGCTCGATGAGAAGGTGGAAGCACAGGTAGTGACGGGTAGACCCACAACACCAGCTGCCCGGTCGAATGGTGATGCGAATCTGCGTGAACTACAAGACCGGCAAGAAAGGCGGGAAAACCTGATCGTCTTCGGAATTCCTGAAAGTATGTCAGACAACCGAGATTGTCGTAAAACTCATGACGAGGTCCACTTCCAGACGATTTGCCAGAACGGACTGGATGTAGATGTTGACATTCTACACTCTACCAGACTGGGGGCAAAAAAGGGAGAAGGCCAGGCCCGACCACTTCGGGTCAAGTTACGGGATGAGCGGATGAAAATGAACATACTGAGGAACGCGAAGAATCTGGCACACTCCGACGACCAACTTCTCACCAAAGTGTATATCAAGAAGGACATGACATACACCGAGAGGCAAGAAGACAAGAAACTGCGAGAAGAGCTGAAAGCCCGCAGGGACGAGGCCAACAAAGCCGAGAGGACGCCCACTGGATCATCCGGCGAGGAAGGGTGGTCAACACCACCCGACCCGGGCGACAGACCGAACCGCCCCCCAGGGACATGACCGAGCCCGTGGCCGACCCCCTGCTGCAGTAAGAGGCCCATGCCAAACAAATGAAGAATCACACTGTACAAAATCGCACAAGAAGCATGTAAGATGTATATACACCAACACTGACTCACTGCTTAACAAGAGATCTGAATTAGAAGTTATCATCGCTTTGACGGGCGCAGACATCATAGGAATTACTGAAATTCTCCCAAAGAATAGAGACATGAACCCTGAGGACAGTGAACTCAAGATCGATGGGTACGACCATTTCAGTAATCTGGAGAAGTGTAAGAGAGGAGTGATCATATATGTCAGAGAAAGTCTCAACGCAGTCCCATTATCACTGCTAGAGTAGAGTAACTTTGAAGAATCAGTGTGGTGCCGAGTAAAACTAAAGAATGATGATGTGTTAACACTAGGCGTGATCTACAGATCACCGAACAGCCCACCCGAAAACCACGATCGCCTCAGAAGTCTGATACATGAAGTAAACAACTTAAAATCATCCCATCTACTAATAATGGGTGACTTTAATTATTCCGATATCAACTGGAGAACGGAAACAACACCAGCAGATGTTAACAATGTGGCATCAAGGTTTATGGAGTGCCTGAGAGACTGTTTTTTATACCAGCATGTAAGGGACCCAACTCAATACCGAGGTAGTCAGAAGCCCAACACATTGGACCTACTCATCACAAATGAGGAGGGCATGGTGGACAACATAGAGCTCAATGCACCAATCGGGAAAAGCCACCATGTCTGTATAAACTTTGACTTCAACTGCTATGTAGAAACACCCATGAATCATCAAGCCAAGTACATCTACCACAAAGGTGACTACATAAATATGAGAGATAAAGCGGACAACATGTGCTGGGAAATACCACCAGGTACAGAAATAGAAACTGCATGGAGAACAATAACCAACAACATTAAAGAGCTCATGGACCAGTTCATACCGAAGACCAGACCGACGCACAATCGGAAGAAAAGACCGCCATATATGACGGCCAAAGCTAGAGATAAAGTGAATGAGAAGAAGAACACGTTTAGGACATGGAAAAGTTCTGGAGACGGAAGGGATTACCTCACATATGCCAAGGCCAGAAATCAAGCAAAGTGGGCGTGTAGGCAAGCGGAAAAGGACTTCGAGAAAAGAATCGCCAGCGAGGCAAGGACAAACCCAAAAGCATTCTACAAGTATGCACAATCCAAGATGAGGACTACAGTGAGGATCATAAACCTGACTGATGATGATGGCAACCTAGTAATAGATGACAAAGAGAAAACCAATCTGATGAACCGGTTCTTCTCCTCGGTATTCACGGATGAAGACCTAACGAACATGCCAGTGTTCGACAAAAGGAACTATGACCATCCACTGACTGACTTCCTCATCACTTCAGATATGGTGAAGAAGAAACTGGAGCAGCTCAACCCATCAAAGTCACCAGGACCAGACGGAATGCACCCTAGAGTTCTACGAGAGCTGAAAGACCAGATAGCAGAACCACTCTGCCAGGTATATAGATTGTCACTAAAACATGGGATCCTCCCGAAGGAATGGAAAATGGCTTGGGTGTCACCAATACACAAGAAAAGCAGCCGACTGAGACCATCAAACTATCGACCAGTAAGCTTGACTTCAGTAGCATGCAAAGTGATGGAGCAGACTATACGTGACGTAATCATAGAACACCTGGTCAAAAATGAGCTGCTATCTTCTTGTCAACACGGGTTCACTGGACCACTGGACAGATCTTATGGATGGTGGAGGTGACGTAGATGCTGTCTATTTAGACTTCTCAAAGTGCTTTGATTCAGTCCCCCATGAGAGATTGCTAATGAAGCTGGACAAGTATTGCATCAAGGGAGAATTGTGGAAATGGGTAGCAGACTTTCTCAGGGGCAGACAACAACAAGTATCTATCAGAGGATATTTGTCAGCCATAGCTGCAGTTCTCGGCGGTATCCCACAGGGCAGTGTATTAGGACTGCTATTATTTGTCATTTTCGTTAACGAGATGCCTGACATGGTACACACATGCATCCAGATGTTTGCGGATGACACAAAACTGTTCACTCATATCAAAGATGAGTCTGATGTAGCTAGACTGCAAGACGACCTGAATAACCTACAAGCATGGGCTGATGCATGGCAGTTAAGATTTAATCCTGACAAATGCAAAGTGCTCCACCTCGGACAAAGCAATCAGAGGGCAAATTATAAAATGTCTACAGCTGCAGGAGAACAGATAGAATTGCAGAGCATGGATCTCGAAAAAGACTTGGGGGTCTGGATAGACCCGAGCCTGACCTTCTCTATTCATTGTGAGACCCAGGCTGGGAAAGCCAATAGAACACTCGGCCTCATAAGACATACTTACACATACCTGGATGAAGTCAGTCTGACCAAGCTATGCACATCCCTGGTGAGATGCAAGCTGGAATATGGATATCCAGCATGGGCACCAATGTACAGGAAGGACTGTGAACTTCTCGAGAGAGTACAGAGGCGCGCAACCCGCCTAGTACCAACCCTGAAGAATTTCTCTTATGAAGACCGACTACGAGCACTAAAACTGCCAAGCCTATACTATAGAAGGGCCCGTGGAGACCTCATTGAGATCTACAAACACCTCAGCGGAACTTACACAGTCAAAAACCGGTACATCATACTCGAGCCAGCACACGGTCTGAAAACCAGAGGGCATAATAAGATCGTCAAACCCAGAACTAACAAGCAAGCTCGTCAAAATTTCCTCACTGAAAGAGCCGGGAACACTTGGAACAGATTACCAGCTGATGTAGTGAATGCCCCAAGCTTAAACTCTTTCAAAGCACGCCTTGATAAGCACTGGGGAATTTACTGCTACAGTCAACGCTCGCCGCACGAAAACTATAATTTCACTAGGTCCCACTTAGACAGGCCAAAGCTGCTAACAGGCATTGATGCCTAATTTCTTAAGCAGAAGAGGATAAGTAAGTATAAGTATAAGTATAAAATACTTTTCTGTAGATATATCGGCGGGGGGCGGGGGGGTCGGTACTAAGCATAGCTTATTCATATTATACCGGCCCACCCACGGGGAGGCTTAAGACTAACACGCGTATAGACTATAGATAGATATATACATAAACAATACCCACAGAGGATTTCGCCAAAATCCAGCAACCGGAAACGGAAATAGGCCTCTATGGGCGCCGCCCCGCCATTTGTAAACTACTGTTGATAATCTAAATCCAGCAAACGGAAACGGAAATCGCTCGTTGAGCTTCACTCCGCTGTGAATGACAGCGATTGGCCTTCCCGCCGCAGAGTAGCACATGCCGAATCGAAGAACAAGTACACTGGTCCCTCCCTACAGACCTTCCATATATGGTGTGATGACGTCACTGGGGCCAGTGTATGTGTTCCTCCGCGCTACTCTGCTATTGGTTAATAATATATCAAAACAAATGCCAGCTGCCATAGAATTTGCTGATACGCACAGTTCAAAACTTAGATTTTATTCAAAAATAAAAGAACTAAAGAACAATTTGGCATCAACACTGGTGCACAAATGAAATATTAATAGTATATTCCGCGGAAATGACGGCCGTATTCGATTATCACGACCGCGAATCGGATCACCCGAGTTGCTAGAATTTCAAATCGAACACCGCGAGTGGAGTAAAATAATACACACGCCATCATAAAATACTTTGCTGTAGTTATATCGGGGGGGGTCGGCCCTAAGCATCGCTTATACATATTACTTGTGTTGATAAATACATATATAAATAATTTTCTGAGCATTTAGCGGGGGTCATTCCTAAGCATTGCTTGTTCATATTAGAACCTGTTACTGTGAATTGAATTCTAAGTTGACAAAGCCTCATTCTCGTCCAATGCAGAAAAATGTGGACATACAAGCGAGAACACTGACGAAAAGTGTTCGCCACTTTGAAGATATAGCAGTAATGGTAGGTGTCGAGGGCAGGGCAGGGAGCAGCGGAACCAGCAGTGGAACCAGCGGCACCAGCAGGAAGAGCAACGGCAACGGCCCTAGCGGCGCCAGCAGGAGCAGCAGCAACAACGGCACCAGCCGAAAAGCGGAAGTGAGGGGAGCAGTCGTGGCGCAGGGAGATGGGGAAGAAGAAGAAGAAATCCTTGTGTTGTGGATTTGTTTTTCGGTACTTATATTTGTTTTTGTTTTGGGACTTTTTAAGTACTAATGGGATGAGGATCAAATTCAGCCATTCTTACGGGAAGCTTTTTCTTAAGCTAATGAGGCTGGATATATTTTCGGGGTTTATTATGCAATTGATATTTTATGTTTTATTCCAAATTAATAGAAATGCAGAAGCCTAACCTATACATTTAATATAATCTATTCGTTGAATATGTGTTCTATATGTGTACCAAGCGGTTTGTCTCTAGGTGTTGTGGTTTTAGAGATATTTGACTTCGTCTGTATGAAGATTGCTCACGGCCATTGACAATGCACTGAGTTTGCCGTTACGCGCAGTGCAAAACGTTAATTTTATTCAAAATTAATAGAAATGCAGAACCCTAACCTTATAAATTTAATATAATCTATTCGTTGAATATGTTTTCTATATGTATACCAAGCGGTTTGTCTCTAGGTGGTGTGGGTTTTAGAGATATTTGACCTTATGCGTCGGGTATTGGAAATGGCCATAAGACACTGCTGTGTGCCGATATGTATGAACTACTACAGAAATTAATGGAGTAAAATTTGAAGATATTAACTTTTGAAACTATCATATTCATTTTTGCATACCGTTTTTTTCTATTTATTGGACAATTTTCATGAGGATTGAGTGATGATCAGATGCATTTCAGTAGGCGATGTCAACAAAGTTGCTCACCTTGGCTGCCAATCTTTTCTTAAATTCAAAATTGCATAACTTTCTTAATATAGATATATTTTTTTAATATAGATATATTTTTAAAGTATATATTAACCCTTCTAAAGCTTTTATTAATTTTTAATTACTAAGACTAGTTGTTTAACTGTCTTACACAGATAATTGTGCTGCATGGTACATGATACCATAACTATGCCGACTTGAAGTTGACAATGGGAAAATCACCATGCAAGGGTCACCCAATTTTCATGCAAATTGGCCAATAGATGAGGGATGAAAGATCTCCGCGATTTCGCGCATTTCCGGGAATTTTCCTGTTGCTATTAGTGTATACTAATCCGTTGGCCTTTCCTGATATGACCTTAGATGTTGCCAGGACGTCTTCAAACGCCGCAGCAGTGTCAGCTTATACCGATATATGGTGCAAACGGCGCAGCACTAGCAGCGTATACTACTAACATGTGCTTCTAATGCCGCAGCACTATCAGCATATACCGATATGTGGTGCAAACGCCGCAGCACTAGCAGCGTATACTACTAATACATGCTTCAAATGGCGCAGCACAATCAGATTAATAATATGTATGAAATCCGACTTCCGGGACTTTTCAGCGATTCCATGACAATGCTAAGCCTATGGGAGAATATCAACATTTCCGCTTTTTTTTCCCCGGAGACCACTTTCATCCCTGATAGATAGAAAACAGGTATGCAAAGATGAATATGGTAGTTTCAAAAATGAAAACCTTCAAATTTGAGTGATTTCGAGAGGTTTAATTGACAAAAAAAGTATTTGCATGACTTTTCATACAGCAGCACCTCGCAGACGTGTATGTGGCCTTTGAAAAACAGGGATGAAAGATCTCCGCGATTCCGCGGATTTCCGGGATTTTTCAATCCCGCAGCACCATCAGTGTATATAGGGTATGCACTGAAGTCACGCTAAGCGGAAGTGCGGCCATTGCGGCGATAGTAACCACAATAATAACACACTGCAAACGCAATGGCTATGAGCAATCTTCATACAGAAAAAGTGAAATATCTATCAAACTAATCCACCTAGAAGCAAATCGCTTGGAAGACATATAGAAAACATGTTTACCGATAAGATTATATTAAATTTATATGGTTAGGGTTCTGGATTTCTATAAATTTTGAATAAAATCGACGTTTTGCACTGCGCGTACCGGCAAACTGCCCGCGAAGGGTAAAATACAGCAATGCTATGTCTATGTGGAGCATTTATTTTTGTAAAATAAATTTAAAAGCTTTCATTGGATCGATTAAAAATATCTTAATGCGCGATTGAAGAGGAAGATCTGAAGTATTTAATGTAACCTAAGAGCAATTTACGCTGAAAGTATTAAAAAACTGAGATAATAGTGAAAGTTGGGATATTCTGAGTGTCAGTGCCAGTGCATTGTCAATGGCCGTGAGCAATCTTCATACAGAAAAAGTGAAATATCTCTAAAACTACACCACTTAGAAACAAACTGCTTGGTACACATATAGAAAACATATTCAACGAATAGATTATATTAAATTTATACGGTTAGGGTTCCGAAATTCTACTAATTTTGAATGAAATACACGTTTTCCACTGCGCGTACAAGCAAACTCTATGGGATGTTTACTTGTTGATATCGCCACAATGGCCGCGCATCCGGTTCGTGTCGTCACGTGAATACCCTATATACTAATATGTGGTGCACTATCAGCGTATACTTCTAATAAATGCTCCATGCGCCACAGCACTATCAGCGTACACTACTAATAGTAATACATGCTTCAAACGATGCAGCACTATCAGCGTATACCAATATATATGAAACCCGACTTCCGGGAATTTTCCGCGATTCCCTGACAATGCTAAACCTATGGGAGAATATCAGCATTTCCGCTTTTTTTCCCGGAGACCACTTTCATCCCTGGAAAAAAGCACAGTGGCTACGGGTGATGGCGCAAAACGGTGGGGAGTGCTACGAATGGAACGTCAGACATGAAAGTCTGGAAGTCTCAATACCGGGTTAATAGAACATGTTACTGCAGAAGTCTGGTGTCGAGTTTTGGCAAGCTTGCCAAATCTAATTTTCCATGTTTGCACAACAAATATTTCTAAAGTTTACTATTTAAAATAAAAGTAACTTTGAACTAATGTAAAGTAAATATTAGTGATCGATGTAATATATTTATCTCAGAAAAAAAGACAGAAATTTGTTTTGCTCTCGGCACCGTTTTCAGCGCATGCGTAATCAGACCTGAACTGCCGATGTATGGAAGCGCAGACCTTCAAAGTTCAACCTGGTTGAACTCTGGTCAAAGCACACGCCGTCAAAAGTGTAAACGGGCCTTTAGTTAACTATGTCAATTGAGCGACTAAATAAGACTATTGTTTCATGTCATTGTTTGTTTCGTGTTTGTTTATCATGATATACCTAGATTCTCAGACATTAAAAGCTTTATCCCTTAGAAAAATTCGCCTTCTGTAATGTTCTTGATCGATAATGCAGTGGTTTGCACTGACCACGTTGGCATGGGTAGTGTTGATATCAGGGAGGTTAGGTAGTGTAATGGTTAGCACACTGGCCTGGAATGCTAACCTCAAGTCCCGCTCTAGGTGCAATATTTCCCATTTTCATTATCACCATGGCAATGATTCTGTAAAGCTACACGCTGTATGGTCGCTGAACCTACCCTATGTGTGTATGTAATGTGAACATTAAAAGACTACAATTCCAGGGAACGAGAGCAGTGGTCTACACTGACCTCTCAGGCAAGTAACCACATAGACAGGTAGGCATGGGTAGTGTTTTGATATCAGGGAGCCTAGGTGGTGTAATGGTTAGCACACTGGCCCGGAATGCAAAGAGATGTGGGTTTGAGTCCCGCTCTAGGTGCAATATTTCCCATTTTCATCACCCCCATGACAACAATATGCCGATGCCGAAACCTTCTAATGGTTAGATCTCCATTGGTTCCTGGGGTAGGTGGTTTTATTTGATGTGTTTTCTTTGTATGCTTCAATGGATTTTATCGGTTTTTCATTGCAGATGTGTGCTGCCAATGATAACACTATCATAGCTAGCCAAAATAAGTCTGATAAGGCTCTGACATATCAGTACCAGACCTTTGATTAAAATCTGCTCCAAGTATAGATATCTAGATTGCCACTACATAGAGAGGGAGTGGGCATACTGATTACCTATCGACCTCTTCTAATGCCACCTCCTTTGATTGTCTTGGGTATCTCGCTGAGCGTTTCTGCGTATACTGTACCACCAACCGCACACACCTTAAGGCCCTGTCACACTACAATGTATGGCGGCAGCGTGTGCGTAACGTGTCGAAATAATTTGAAAATAAAAATAGGTCGAGATAGGCTGACCTATGCCGAGCGTACTCAACCTATGCGCAAACTATACGTAACCTATGATGCCGATGTGTTGGTCAAAATTTGCATAGGTCGGCATACGCTAAGGCCATACGTCATAGTGTGACAGACGTCCAACACGCTGGGCATACGCTCGCAATACACTAGGGGTACGCCAGCACATGCTAGCGGCACAATAGACATAAGCTAGGCATACGCGGAGGATGCAGCTTCAACGTATGGCTAACCTTAGATAAAAGATTCACCCCGTACTTCCAGTACAGGGGTGAAAACCAACCCATTAGAAAAGCTGGTGAAGAATTTCGACATGCTGGGTTAATTAACTGAGCTGGTAAATTCTTAATTTAAGAACCACAATATATTCTTTATGTATGTCTTCATATTTACCCGCTACTTTTGAGTTGGAAAATATAATAAAACATATACTTAGTGAAATCGAAGGCGTTCTCTGGCTGCCATCTTGTCTTTTTGCATTCTCTCCCATTTCACCAACTCTGTGTTGATATAAGTAACCATTTGAGACTGGTGCCAGGCATTCTACTTCCTGTTCCATACTAAAGCTATTTTCGCCCGTATACAGACTAGATTGTTTACCCCTGTACTGTAAGTACGGGGTGAATCTTTTATCTAGGCTAACTTATACCGACCTAGCCCTAACTTATGCGTAAGCTATGCCGGTGTATGTCTAGTGTATGAGAAATATATGAGCCACATGCTGGCATAGGTTTAAAATTTTGAGCATGCACACAAATCTTTCACCGGCTCGACCTACGATGACCTATGAAAAGCGTATATGACCTATGCGTAACCTATGAGAGCCTATGCCGACGTGTTGGTCGAAAAGTAGGTCGGCATAAGCTAACGCTATAGGTCATAGTGTGACAGGCCCATTAAACTTAGTTATTAATTTTGTTATGTTAATGTATTTCTTTATTTTAAATATACGTTTTCACGGCAAATTGAAGAAACTCGAGTTGCGGGTCAACTTTGGAAGCGAGTAAGCCAATTCTTTTTATTCACTTCCCATTTAATGCAATGATTATTGAACTTGGCATACCTTTTTTTAAATTTAAATAATGAAACGAAGTTAGAAAGTGACCATTGAATTTAGTTACCTCCGCAGTCATGTAATGTTTTTTAGTTTTTTTTATTGAAGATTTATACTGCCTATTATGGATAAGTCTGACTAGACTTGTTTCACCATTAGACAGTTTGTTGATAGAAAGCCCGAGCCTACACTTTTACTGACCCAAGGGATTTTTAACCTACACCACATAGACTTGGTAAGAGAGCAACTGGCCTTTGATGACGCTGGAAGTTACACACAGCGGTGGAAATCCAAATTGGCAGAGGTGGGGGTAACAGGGAATTGAACCACTGACCTTCAGATTAGGAGTCCGACCTAGAAAAAAGTCAGACACTCTAACCACTCCGCCACAGAGAACACCACTCTATGCTTTTACATTTTCTGTACAAGTAATGGTTGATTGGTTGTTGAAGTTTTACAGCCTGGCAACATCTAAGGTCATCAGGACGGTTACCAATGTGTGACAGTGTGCACTCATGGTGACTTTATAGTGCTGTCCCACTGGGAAATCAGTCTGCTGGCACCCTGATTCGATATCACACTCGGTCACATTATCCTGACACTGAGCAAACCAGTCCTTGCCATATCCTATTAATGCCGAGTGACAGGCTAGGCCAGCGACAAGTACCAATTTTGAAAGTCATTAGCTTGACTCGACCAGGAATTGAACTTGTGACCTTCCTCACGGGAAGCCTGCGCTCTACCAATTCGGCCACTGGTTGAATAATATGACAGAATACAATTTGAACACTGACCAGGCGGGATGGCCGTATGAGTTAGGGCATCTGTCTCCCGTGTTGGTAGAACATGGGATCGTGGGTTCGACGAGTCAAACCAATTGTAAGATGGGTAAAGCTCGAATCTGTGGTTGTATAGGCAGGCTATAGTGAAATCAATACAAAGAGAAAGGAAGAGTATAAAGTGTAAAGAAGAAGAGAGAGTCAAGCCCTCTAGTTTATTATTTATATGGGTTCATTGTAGAGTATCACCACACCCCTTTCCCCCAATGGGAAACACGCATTCTTGGCCCTACCAATAGGGATCCAGCATTCCTGGTCCCCATGGCTACCAGTGGTCTGCCCACCACCACCAAGCTGATGTTTGAGTGTGGTGATCACTATCCCAACAGAGGGGGTAGGCCCTGAGTGCACTCACACCAAGACCTGCCAGCACCACTATGTCTATTTACATCCCACTCAGGCACCACCAACCCATACATATATTTATATAGATACATGTGCCTGGTCACATACACTGATCAGTAATAGAACATTTGCATTCCCCCTATGCCATATATCGGAATATTTTACACGATGACTTAAACATTGATACTTGTTGCTTCCTAACCTGGCGCTCGGCATTGCTATGATAGGGCAAGGACTGGTTGGCTCAGTGTCAGGATAATGCGACTGAGTGGTATGTCAGGCCTGGTCTCCAATGCGGGGCAGCACTATAACGTCACCATGAGTGTGCACTGTCACAAGTCGGTCCCCGTCCTCATATGATCTTAGATGTTGCTAGGACATAAAACAACAACAAAGAGACAATAGAAACAAATAAGGAATTTTGTAATCAGCATGACAAATTTAGTTTGCATGCTGTCCTGGGGGTGATGAGAATTGGATATATTGCATTCGAACCTACACTTCTTGCCAATCCAAGCCTAACGTTCTAACCATTTCACTACCTAAGCTCCCTGATGCAATCACCATATTCACACCTACCTGTGTTTGTGGATCCTTCCCTGAGAGATCAGTGCAGACTACTACACTAGTCTTGCTAAATACAAAGTGTCGCATATAATGCCAGCGTAATAAATTAATTGCTTATACAGGCAGGACTAGACGGAATGGCCGAATGAGTTGAGCGTCCATCTTCCATTTTGGTAGATCATTCGAACCCTGGTCGAGTCAAACCGATGGCTTAACTATAGACTACATCATGGTTCCAGCGGCGCGGTGCATTGTGGGATGCATGAGAGAAAAACAACCCACGAAAAAGCACATGGCACATGCTAATACACTGGGTGCAGCTATGAAATGTGCTAGTTTCAGCTCATCTCAGCTCTTGTTTGAAACATAGAATACTAACTAAAAATATATATATAATAAATTAAGATATTAATCTTTTATCCAGCATTGCATTTACATCAATATAATCAGCACATCTTATGCCATGTGCATTTAGATTTAGAAAGATCCAGGCACTCAGACTAGTGTTAGAGCCACAGCCAGAGTACTCAATGCATTGCCAATGGCAGTGAGCAATCTCCATACAGAAAAAGTAAAATATTGATCAAATGACACCACCTAGGCACAAACCGCTTGGAACACATAGAAAACACGGGTAGTTTACTACTTCTAACACCTGCTGGTATCTGTTATATTAAATTTATACGGGTAGGGTTTTGGATTTCTATTAATTTTGAATAAAACTGACATATCTCAATGCGCTTATAGGCAAACTCAATGGCTGTACGCCTTTGCTTGGCTCCCACGGCCGTTTTCAGCGCATGCGCAGTCGGAACCGTGATGTAGTCTATTAATACTTGTTGCTTCCTAGCCAGCTAGCCAGGCGATCAGCATTAATAGGATAGGATACGGACTGGTTCGATCAGTATCAGGATAATATGACTCAGTGGGGAATCGGGTCATGGTGCTGGTGGCCTGGTTTCCCAGTGGGGCAGCACTATAAAGTGGATATGAGTGCGCACTGTCACAAGTCGCTACCCATCCTGATATGACCGTAGATGTTGCTAGGATGTAAAACTCCAACAAGCAACCAATGTTACAGATAAAATGGGCAATTATTTCCTCCACCATTTACATCTAATGTCAGATATCAATTTGCAACAGGTGCATTCTGTAATACTAATAGACAAATCATGTCAAATATAACTGTTTCAGCATTGGTGCACAATGTACTGTCTTACTTAATCAGTCTTTGCTTTCATCATTGGCGCGCAATACACTGTTTTACTCTATCAGTCTTTGCTTTCAGCATTGGTGCGCAATGCACTGTCTTACGCTATCAGTCTTTGCTTTCAGCATTGATGCACAATGCACTGTCTTACCCTATCAGTCTTTGCTTTCAGCATTGGTGCGCGATGCACTGTCTTACTCTATCAGGCCTTTCTTTCAGCATTGGTGCGCAATGCAAGTCTTACTATATCAATCTTTGCTTCCCGGCATCCACAGTGTTCCTATTTAAACTATGTATGAGTGAGACCAAACTGCATTACTCTAGTCATCAAAGGACCGTAAGCGTTGGACAGCAAGGCTTCGCAGAAGTAAAAAAGCGTTACAGGTGAGAATTTAAGAGTAGATCTGTGCTAAAGCTCCAGAGTGTGATAGCGTTGAGTTTCTAGATTTCTAAATATATTATGGTGATCATTATTGTCTATCTTACTTTAGTTTGAACTAACTTTGATTATATGTTGCTAACGTTAGAGATATTTGAGGTGGAAAAAAACACACCAAATGCTGGACGTGATCGGTTTCAGCAGTAATTTGGTTGGTTGTTTGTTGGAGTTTTATGTCCTGGCAACATCTAAGGTCATATCACGACGGGTTCCTACTTGTGACAATGTGCACTCATGGCGGCTTTATAGTGGTGCCCCACTGGGAGACAAGACCATCAGTACCATGACCTGATATCCCACTCGGTCAATTTACCTGACACTGAGCCAACCTGTCCTTACCTTATCCTATTAATGCCGAGTGCCAGGCTAGGAAATGACAAGTATCAATTATATAAGTCACTGGTTTGACTCGGCTGGGATTCGAACTTCCGCACGGGGAGCCTGCGTTCTACCGATTCGGCCACCACGTCCGGTTTCAGTAGTAATAATAGATTCTGCCAAGATTGCGTGGGAGACTTTGACATCTCATGTACTTTACTGCTACAAACAGTTGCCGGTAACCAGCGATCAACATGGTGCTGTACTTTGACATATCATGTACTTTACTACTAACAGCTGCCGGTAACTAGCTACCAAGATGGTGCTGACCTTTGACATATCATGTACTTTACTACTACTAACAGCTGCCGGTAACCAGCTACCAACATGGTGCTGGAGACTTCGACATAGCATGTACTTTACTACTACTAACACCTGCTGGTAACCAGCTGCCAACATGGTGCTGACCTTTGACATATCATGTACTTCACTACTACTAACAGCTGCTGGTAACCAGCTACCAACATGGTGCTGACCTTTGACATATCATGTACTTTACTTCTAACAGCTGCTGGTACCCAGCTACCAACATGGTGCTGACCTTTGACATATCATGTACTTTACTACTAACAGCTGCTGGTACCCAGCTACCAACATGGTGCTGACCTTTGACATATCATGTACTTTACTACTAACAGCTGCTGGTAACCAGCTACCAACATGGTGCTGACCTTTGACATATCATGCACTTTACTACTAACAGCTGCTGGTAACTAGCTACCAACATGGTGCTGACCTTTGACATATCATGTACTTTACGACTACTAACAGCTGCTGGTAACCAGCTACCAACATGATGCTGACATTTGACATATCATGTAGTTTACTACTAACAGCTGCTGGTAACTAACTACCAACATGGTGCTGGAGACTTTGACATATGATATACTTTACTACTTCTAACACCTGCTGGTAACAAGCTGCCAACATGGTACTGACATTTGACACATCATGTACTTTACTACTTCTAACAGCTGCTGGTAACCAGCTACCAACATGATGCTGGAGACTTTGACATAACCCACACTTTACTACTACTAACAGCTGCTGGTAACCAGCTGCCAACATGGTGCTGGAGACTTTGACATGACCTGTACTTTACTACTACTAACAGCTGCTGGTAACCAGCTGCCAACATGGCACTGGAGACTTTGACATAACCTGTACTTTACTACTACTAACAGCTGCTGGTAACCAGCTGCCAACATGGCACTGGAGACTGACATAACCTGTACTTTACTACTACTAACAGCTGCTGGTAACCAGCTGCCAACATGGCACTGGAGACTTTGACATAACCTGTACTTTACTACTACTAACAGCTGCTGGTAACCAGCTGCCAACATGGCACTGGAGACTTTGACATAACCTGTACTTTACTACTAATAGCTGCTGGTAACCAGCTGCCAATATGGCACTGGAGACTTTGAAATGACCTTTACTTTACTACTACTAACAGCTGCTGGTAACCAGCTGCCAACATGGTGCTGGAGACTTTGACATGACCTGTACTTTACTAGTACTAACAGCTGCTGGTAACCAGCTGCCAACATGGCACTGGAGACTTATACATGACCTGTACTTTACTACTACTAACAGCTGCTGGTAACCAGCTGCCAACATGGCACTGGAGACTTTGACATGACCTGTACTTTACTACTACTAACAGCTGCTGGTAACCAGCTGCCAACATGGTGCTGACCTTTGACATATCATGTACTTTACTACTAACAGCTGCCGGTAACTAGCTACCAACATGATGCTGGAGACTTGGACATAACATGTACTTTAGTACTGACAGCTGCTGGTTCCCAGCTGCCAACATGATGGTAACCTATGACATATCACATACTTTATTCCTACTAACAGCTGCCGGTAACCAGCTGCCAACATGGTGCTGGAGACCATTGACCCCAGCACGCTGGTTCTCACCCTGGCTTCCGCTGCCTTCCTCGTCATCCTGCTTAGCAACCGTAAGAAGTACCAGAACCTGCCACCAGGGCCCCCGGCGCTTCCCATCGTCGGCAACCTGCTCACGTTCATGAACAGTAAGACGTTGTTTAAGGTAGGCACGGTAGTTTCGTATTTTACACTATTTAAAGCTGCAAGTTTCGTATCTTACCCTATTTAAAGTTGCAGAGTCCAATGACTTTGAGTTTCTGTAATTTTTCTTAGATTCTGTCATTATTCGATTGATTGTTATAATCTACGTCACTTTAGTTTGAAGGAATTATTGCTTTTAAATGTATATAATTTCTTAGATATTGGAAGTGCAAACTTGTAAATCTTGGCAAGAACACCAAAACTCTGATGCTATAAACATCTTCAGAAACAGGTTTTGATTACATTGACTCAGTATTTCCTTCTATGTGACAACAAACGCTTACTAATTGCACCAGTATCTAATACCCCAGTCACACAAGGCCTGCGTTCGCTAATGATCGATTCGCGACATCAAAACATCCTCCTTGCGCCCTCCTTACGCCCTGATTGAGTGCTGTCGCCACGAGGACGCCAACCTCCCGGCATCCATTTCGAGAATTTTGGACGCAAGGAGGTTGCCGCTCCTGCACGTGCAACCTCCTTGCACCCTGTTCCGGCGGCACCATTCAAAATGGTTGGCGCCCTGGCGCCGCCCTGGGTTGGCGAGTTGCTGGCGATCTGGCACCGATCTGGCACCGACCTAGCGGCGCCAAAATATGCAATGCCGCGCTGATTTCTTTTTTTTTTTGGTAGGCACTATGGCGCCGCCCTGGCGCTGCCCTGATGCTGCCCTGGTGCCGCCCCGGCCCTGATACGGTGCCGCCCTGGGGCCGATCTGGCGCCGACCACGTAATTGAATCAATGTATCGAATGGGACGCTGGGAGGTTGGCGACCTTTTGGGCCTAAGGAGGTTGGTGGCGAACGCTGGCTCTCGTGTGACTGGGGTATAAGTATGTACAAATCTAGATAATTGTTTTGGGTTTGAAAAGTTGATGCTTCATCAGACTATGTCGTTTTAAGAAAGGTACTTTTAGTTTCGTATTACATCAAGGTGAAGGGACATTTGGGGTCGCCGTTGGCATTTCAAAATATGTTTTAGCAATTAAAACTATAAGTCTTATAATTAGCTGATTAGTTATACAAGGGAAATTGACTGGTTGATTAATTCATTTAGCGCCATGTCGGCAGCAAAGGCGATATTCATGGCGAGAACTGTTTAACTTGTATTCTGTTATATTGTTATTTAACCAAGTTAAATAAATATATATATAAAATTAATTAAAAACCGTAACGGCTCACAATCAATTGTCAACTTTGTAGGAAAGCATACGACGAGCCAAGATTAACTCTGTTGGTTTTTGGAGTTTTACGTCCAGGCAACATCTAAGGTCATATCATGATGGGTTCCGACTTGTGACAGTGCGCACTCATTGTGACTTTATAGTGCTGCCCCACTGGGAGACCAGGCCACCAGCACTATGACCTTATATCCCACTCTGTCACATTATCCTTACACTGAGCCAACCAGTCCTTGCCCTATCATAACAATGCCGAGCGACAGGTTAGGAAGCTACAAGTATCAATTTTTAAGTCATTGGTTTGACTCGACTAGGGTTCAAACCCATGGGTTTGAATCCCACCATCTACCAAAACAGGAGTCCCGTCTGGTCCCCCAAGATTAACAACAATGGATTGCGGGTTGGAATACAACTTTACATAATAGCTGCAGATAGATTTCTTTGAGACATATTTTGGAGCGGGAAGTAGCTCACGTGGTAGAGTGCCCACCTGTGAAGGTGTCGGTCAGCTGATCGATCCTGCTCATTACCCCCATTCCGTTGCGACCAGTGGTCCACAACTGGTTTATCAAAGGCTGTGGTATGTCCTGTACTGTCTGTGGGAAAGTGCATAAAAATTATAAAGACCCCTTGCCCTTATCGGAAAGAATAGCCGATGTGGCGGCAGCAAGTTTCCTCCAAAGAAATATGTCAGAATGACCATATGTTTGTCGTCCAATAGCCGATGGCATGAAAATCAATGTGCTCTAGAAGTGTCTTTAAATAAAACAAGCTTTACTTTACTTTTCGAGACATATTTTAACTATGTATTGTCGTTGGTTCTGAATATTGTTCTTTTTTTCATTTCAGGACCTGGCAGAATTGAGCAAGAAGTATGGAGCCGTCATGAAAGTAAAGTGAGTCCGATGGTATTTAGAGGGACAGCAACATGTCTAAAACAACTATCATCTGATCATTGATACCCGGGAAACAGAGAAGTAGGAAGCAGGAAGTGGGAATAACACAACATTATTTCCATAACAGGCAGGGTATCCGGCTGACTAGTGCAGCTCTACTCAATGCAGCTGTGAGCCGGTGAGGGACCGGTAACAAGGCCTGACGTGCAAGTGAAGTTATGCAGGAATAATTATTAATAGTTTGTATGACAAATGAATATATTTCAATTATAATCAGAGGACATTTCAATCATCTTAGGAAGACATGTTGCTGCTACGGTGGGCCATGTGCAAGTGGCTATTCAGAGGCTCGCAGCGGCAAGGCTGGGGTTGAGGTTTTGAGATTGAATTTGATTGGTCGAGGGGGTTTGTGGGGTTGGCCAGTGGGGTGACTTGTTGGTGTGAGTGACAGGTGGGAGGGGCTGCTTACCTGTTCTCTGCACCCCCAGCAATGACAGCAAATGAGCGCCAACCGTTCATTTAACCCGTTTGTTAAAAACTACCATGGTTAAATGTAATATAACTCTCCCAGTTTGTGTATGTTTAAGTAATTTATTCTATGGGAGGTCTTTAATGTCCAGTCAAAGTGCTTGCATTATCTGTTCTGATATGACCTGAGATGTTGCTAGGATGTTCTACAAACAAATTCTATCAATCAGGCATGTGATTTCTCCGGTTTTAACTGGAATTCCATTTTTTTTGCTGGCCGCCGAAACCGGAATTCCGTTGTTTTTTACTTTTTTTTCTCTGGCCACCAAAACACCACTGAAATACAGTATTTGCATCCCTCTCGCTACTCAGTGGAATGATGTGTGTCCCCATGATAACCTAAACAAACTGCAGGTTTTTTTCCTGCACCCAATCACATGCCTGATTTATGCTATGTTGTAATGACCCTCCATGTACAGCACTCATTCGTTTAGCGCCGCATATTTAGGGTGAATCTGTTGATGTTGTTTTACATTCTAGCAACATCTAAGGTTGATTGATTGATTGATTGATTGGTGGTTGCTTTACGCCTTGTCAGCAACATAGGCCATATTCACGGCAAGAAATGTTTGTTGTTTGTTCAAACCATCACTTTTAGATGTAAAGGCAGACAATCAATTATGTGCCAATAGACACTCATTAAATTAAGCTCATAACAGGATGGGTACCTACTTATGACAATGCACACTCATGGACACTTTATAGTGCCATCCCACTAGGAGACGAGACCACCGGCACCATGACCAGATATCCCACAGGTCACATTATCTTAATACTGTGCGAACCAGTCATTGTCCAATCCTATTAATGCCGAGCGCCAGGCTAGGTAGCAACAAGTACCAATTTTATAAGTCATAGGTTTTACTCGGCTGGGATTCGACCTCCCGACCTTCCACGTGGGAAGCTTGCGCTCTACATATTAGGCCATCACCTCCGGTGCATTTTTAGGAGTGTATCTGGGGTGGTAAACGAGGTGTTACTGTAGATTTAATTGTGGTTTTTTTTAATTCAGGTTGGGGACACACGATGTCTTTGTCCTCAGCGGCTATGACGTCATGAAGGAGGCAATGGTGGAAAAAGCAAATACCTTCAGTGAGAGACCCAGGTGGATGAACAATATCAAAATACACTCACGGGAAAAAGCAGGTAGGGAGACTAGATAAAGTGTTGTATAATTTATTATGCAAGTATTATTTTAGGATGAAAGCGGGTATTATCTAAATCAAAATAATACCCAATACATCTTAAGAGTCACTGTTTATGCTAACAACTGTTTGGGATTGCAAATGTATCTACTTGTCGGCAACTGTCTTCATAAATTGTGTAGGTCAAAGAACTGACCTCGGGTAGTGCTCAATGCGCTCCCTTCACATCTAATTATCTTCTGCTGTCTTCTTTTGCTCCCTACCACGCTGTCTGGTGGAGTAGCGCATTACGTAACATCATCCGGTCCACCACTTGGCTGCGTCCATTCATGATACTTGTTAATGAACATGTTTTGAAGATGCTTATGTCCCTTTTAAATACCATCAGAATAACCTTACTTTCATGACGACTCCAAACTTCTTGCTCAATTCTGCCATGTCCTGAAATGAGAAATAAAATATGAAAAAAATAAAATAAAATCACATCCAACAGCAATACATAGTTAAGACATGGCTCAAAGAAAATGATCTGTAGTTATTATCTAGAGATGTATTCCAACCCATAATCAATTGTAGTTAATCTTGGGTTACCAGACGAGATGGTCGAATGAGTTGGGCATCTGTCTCTCGTTTTGGTAGAACATGGGATTCGAACCCACGAGTTCAAACCCTGGTCCGGTCAAAGTAATGACTTATCAAATTTATACTTGTCGCTTCCTAACCAGGCACTCGGCATAATTAGGATAGGGCAAGGACTGGTTGGCTCAGTGTCAGGATAATGTGACTGAGTGAGATATCAGGTTATGGTGCTGGTGGCCTGATCTCACAGTGGTGCAACACTATGTATAAAGTGCGCATGAGTGCGCATTGTCACAAGTCGGTAGCCGTCCTGATATGACCTTAGATGTTGCAATGACGTAAAACTCCAACGACCAACAAATCGCATAGTCCGATGGTTGTGAGTTTCTGTCATTTCAGGTTCTGGTACATTGACTAAGTATTCCCTTCTGTGTGTCAACAAATGCTTAATAATCGCACCCGAATCTAGGTTAGATCATGTAGAATCAGAGCGCGATAAGCAGCTGATAAGCAGCTGATAAGCGTTTTGGTTTCGATATCTTTAGGTTTTCATCGGACTATGCAGCTTTAATTTAAAGCGGCATAGTCCGATTAAATCATCAAATTCTAAAAAATCTAAGCAATTATCTAGATTTGATCCTACATATCTAGCTAAGATACTGATGCACTTATTAAGCATTTGCTTTCACAGGTAAGTAAAGGCTGAGTTTTTTTTTTTTGTTCAAGTGTTTTTATTCCTCTGAATAACATGTTGTCAGTGCTAATGCACTGGTCTTCCAGCCCTAATCACAATTGCCTTTACACGGTAAACAAATATACAACAATATACAGATAGACAATTACAGGAAACTAAGCAAAACATCGGTACATGAATGATAGGTAAAGAACAAGATAAGAGAAAAAGAAACATATGCGGGGAGGTAACTATGTTAGACTAGTATGATAGGCGTTAGTAGGGGGTGGGGTATAACTGATTATCTTTCTAGTAGTAACATACTCGTTGAAAGGGTGATGGGGGATGTAGGGTGGGCCTTTGTGATAGAACTTGTGTTCATGGTAATCTCAGGTGGGGCCTATTGAGTTAGTAAGTAGGTTAATATTGATTAATCATGTACCTCAGTAGGATCCAACTAGAATCATTTCCAGGCTCATTCCATTGTAGGTGGGTTTTTTGGTCAAGTTGGCCGCTACTGGTTTAGTTTACAGTGTTTGTTTGTGGGGGGAAGCGGGGAGTTAATAATAATATTAATAAAGTATGTTACTGCTGAAGCCTCTGGTGTCAGACTTTTGGGGTGCTTGCCTTGATTGATTGATTGGTGATTTCTTTATGCCGTGTCGGCAGCATAGGCCATATTCATGGCGAGAATTGTTTGTTTTTTATTCAACCATCGCTTTTACATATAATGTAAAAGCATACAATCAATTATGTGTCAATAGACACTTATGAATTTTTAAAAGCTCAGAATCATATAATTAAATAAGATAGATGAAAGAATTTATTAATAAAAATTGTTTTAATGAACTATATGAGGTTGTACAGACCACCTGCCCTCAAAAAGGCTAAAATGTCTTCCTGTTTTACTTCAGTAAAAAGGTCATGCATGCTGTTTGCAGTGTAAAATTGTTGGTGCAGGGCCATAAAATCAACACAGTATAGTAAAATGTGATTGACTGTCAGTGGGGACTGACATCCAATACATTCAGGGGAAGGGTCCCCCTTGAGCAGGAAAACATGTGTTAGCCACGAGTAGCCAATATGGCAGCGGCTAAGGACCACTTGGTCCCGCCGACCCCCCACAGGAGACTGTGGTGGTTTTCCCACAGCCCGTTCAATTTCATGCAATTTGTTTAGTGGTTTCAGATCAGAGTGGGGTATCAGACATGGCTCAACATCATAGTTCAGAGCCTCCTTCGCAGCCCACTCAGCTTTCCAAAATTAATTTGGCATAATAATAATAATAATATATATATTTCCACATGATCAATGTACACACAAGTTGATATTTATATTAGTAATTTTTTCACATGAAAAAGGAGAAAGCAGAAGTACAATACTTCTGAAGTGCTTTCCCCATTTAAAAAAATAACACAGATACATTGCTTATACCATAGAAATAATAAATAGAAAAATAAAAGTTAAAAGCATATCAACATTACCCTCAATACTGTAAATTATATCTAAATATTTATGTACTAGACTACTATGTGTTTTCCCTCTGATAAAGCTTAAATATTGTCTTTTTATACAACTATGCGGTTTCAACTTCAAAGTTAGCCATTTAAAATAAAAAGTTGCTTCAAACTAAAGAAAGATAGATTAGGCCCCTATCTACACCCATCAACCTAATATAGTTAGTTATCTAAAAAAAAAAGAGAGAAATTCTAAATCATCGGATTATGCAATTTTAAAGCAAACTCAACTCAACAAGGACATGGTCTTTCTTATTCATGCCACAGGGATCTTCTTCCACTTCGACTGGAGGCGGCGGCGCCGGTTTGTGCTTGTGAGCATGCGCGACTTCGGTCTAGGGAAGCGTTCCCTGGAGGAGGGGATGGTGGAGGAGGCCGGTTTCCTGATGGAAGAGCTGCAGAGGGCTGGAGGAGAGCCGACCGACCTGTCAACACTCCTCTCGTGTGTCACTGCCAACATCATCTGTAGAATCATCGTCGGGCACAGGTGAGGGGGTCTGACATGGATTGGTTTTTAAAAAAATTAAAGAATTGTCATAGGGTTGATGAAAATGGGAAATACTGCGCCTACAGCGGGACTCGAACCCACATCTCTTTGCATTCTGGGCCAGTGTGCCAACCATCACACCACCCAGGCTCCCTGATGTCACCACACTACCCACGCCTACCTGTCTATGTGGCTCCTTGCCCAAGAGGTCAGTGCAGACCACTACACTCGTCCCCCTGGAATTGTAAGTATTTTAATGCTTACAATTACATACGTACAGGCAATGCACTTACATATATTCATAGGGTAGGTTCAACAACTATGCAGCATGTAGCTTGTACAGGATCATGGTCACGGCAACCAGTGTCATAGAGGTGATGAAAATGGGAAATGTTGCGCCTCGAGCAGGACTCGAACCCACATCTCTTTGCATTCCAGGCCAGTGTGCCAACCATCACACCACCCAGGCTCCCCAATATCACCACATTACCCACGTCTACCTGTCTATGTGGCTCCTTGCCCGAGAGGTCAGTGCAGACCACTACAGAATTATTGCCTTTTTTGGTGCATTATTTGACGAAGCAGAGAACAGGTAAATCATGGAAAATTAATTGGTCTGCCTCATTCCGCTGCTCCTTGCTCTATCCTATTTATGCCGAACACCAGGCTACGTAACAACAAGCGTACACTTTTAAGTCATTGGTTTGACCCTGTTGGGGGTCGATTCTAAGGAGTTCGAATCCCATGACCTACCAAAACGGAAAGTGGGCACTCAACTCATTCGGCCATCTAATTTTTGTATTATTGTTGTGTTTGCAGTAGTTGTCAGTCTGGTCATTATAATTGTTCTCTATGCTGGATTATACAGTTACTATTACAACTAATAGTTAATTTATATTATGTATAATGCTTTTATTATCAAACAGCATTTGGATAAGGTTATTATTGCAACTGATAGTTTAATTTATGTGCTAACAACATTGTACTGAATGGCTAGAATACCAGTGTTCTGGCGTTGACAAAAGCCAGTGTTCAATGAATAAACTACATTTTACTTCATTTATGTGCCAACAACATTGTACTGAATGGCCAGAATACCAGTGCTCTGGCGTTGACAAAAGCCAGTGTTCAATGAATAAACTACATTTTAGTATAACACTTTTTTTTCTTTTTTTTAATTAAAAAAAAATGTTTAAGAATTTAAGTTTAAAAAAATGTTTTTTTAATTATTTAACAACAAACAATTTTAATTTAAAAAAAATTATTTTTCTATTTCTAAAGGTTCAGCTATGGAGATGAAACTTTCAATAAGCTGCTTCGCACGGTGACGGGGCTGGTCAGTGGGTCACCCCAGCTGTCAATCCAGAACTTTGTGCCATTCTGCAAGTACCTACCCACACCAGACTTCAAGGTACTGTCATTGGGGGGGGGGGGGGGGGGAGAGGGGTGATGAAAACGGAAAATATGACGCCAATAGCGGGATTCAAACCCACACTTCTTGCCATTCTGGGGCTAGCCTGCTAGCCATTTACACTAGGGCAACGAAGCTTGTACATGGATTCGATAAAGTACCTTATGAATAACGTATGCGTCGTTTAAAGATCCCAAGCATGTACTATAGATGGGGCCCGGGGGGATAGGATTGAAGTATTCAAATATCTCCATGATATCTACAAAACACACAGCCCCCATATCAGAGACTCCAACACCAGAACCAGAGGACACTCCCTGAAGCTATGGAAAAGGTACTCCAGACTGGAGCAACGACACAACCTTTTCGGCTTTAGGGTGGTTGACCTGTGGAATGACTTTCCGGAGAGTGCCATAGCAGCAGAGGCGGTGAACTGTTTCAAGTCCCGCTTGGATGCATACTGGTCAAGCATCACACAAAATCATGGGAGCCAGTGACAGTTGCTACAATCCACCATATCTGAAGAACTGTCTCGATTTCTATTAATTAATAGAGGCTAACAGGTCCCAGGCCTATTATAGCTGTATCCTTTTGATTGATTGATTGATTGACTATCTAGGTTCTCTGATGCAATCATCCTATCTATGCCCACCTGTCTATGTGGCTCCTTGCCTGAGAGGTCAGTACAGACTGCAGTACTGCATTCCGACTCATCCCTCTGGAATTTCTTCTTATTTTTTCTTTTTTTTTTTGGTTCAAATTTTTATTCCAGATATAGCAATATAGCGAATGGTAGACAGGAAGTGTGAACACTTATTTGTCTCTCTTTCTTTTTTTTTGGTACATTAGTTTTCCCAAGCAGGGGAAATGTCAGTCACAGCCGACTGGTCTTCCCCACTCCACTGCTGGTCGATAGAAAGCCCGAGCCTACACTTTTACCGACCCAAGGGATTTTTAACCTCCCACACCACATAGACATGCTATGAGAGCAACCGGTCTTTGATGACGCTGTAAGTTATACACAGCGGTGGAAATCCAAATTGGCAGAGCCGGGGGAATAACATTTTTTTTCAGCACCGAGGCGCTGGTCTTCCGGCCTTAACAATTATAGTGCATATTAACTATTTATGGATGAGATGATGCGATGGTATGAACAATATAGACAGTAGTAGGTTAAAATGAGGCATTACAAATATAGTCGGATCTTATTTTGTACATGTAGACTGGAGAATAGCCATTTACCTTTAGACTATATCAGTGATTTGATGATCATACCTGTGAGGAGACATTAATATAATGGGCATGACTTGCTGATACATGTATTCATGGATTTTGGATTATGCAAATAATGGTTGCACGACTCATTTAAATTGTCTTGGGTCAACTATAGCTTTGTCAGTAGTATATGTTTTATTGGTTTAGTCAGGTGTTATAGGCTGGTGGGTATACTTTGGTAGTTGTTATTTCTTTTACTCTTTTTGCCAGGGGGGGATTTCAGAGAGGGAGAGGGAAGGGAGTGGTTTGGGACTATGTATTTATTTCAGTTCTCAACGTTTCTGGTCTTTCCAGGTAGGTTTATTAATGTATGTCTATGTTGGGTACTCAACATTTAATCTAGATTTAAATTGCAGGTAGGTTGTTGCATTCCTGGTTTTGGCAGAGTCTTTTAAATGGTTTATGTCCATAAGTGTTTAAAGCTCACAATTAATTACATACAGGCAATGCACGTACATATGTACATCATATGTATACACAGTGTAAAATATTCTGATTTTCGACGTTACGGGGAATGCAAATGTTCTATTACGAAACGGGTATACGTGACTAGGTCCATGTATATAAGACTATAAAGAATTATGCGAATATAGGTAGGCATAAAATACATTATGTCCATTTGAATATGTTCACCAATGTTATTACGAAACGGTCTATTGTTTCACTGGCACTATGCCACCTTGCTGCGAGCCTGCTCCGGCGGTGCTTCGGTCCTGTGTTGGCCTATATATACACCATCTGAGTGCCTGCCTCACCCCACTCGCTTGCTTTTTTAATTTTATTGTTGTTACCGGTACGGGTATTCCGAGCCATTGGTCGAGATATATTTATAAAATTGCCAATCCATTTACCCTCGCTTGTCTTGTTTATTATTTGTAGCTACTCCTATATATATAGGTAAGTGCTGGTGGCGCCTGAGTGGAATGTAAATAGACATAGTGGTGCTGGCTGGGCTGTGTGTAAGGGGCACTCAGGGCCTACCCCCTCATCCTCTGCTGGATAGGATCACCACACTCAGGGTCAAGGTTCAAGGCTGGTGGTGGCCAGAGGGGCCACACAGCTTGGTGGTGGTGGGCAGACCATTGGTAGCCATGGGGACCAGGAATGCTTGATCCCTATTGGTAGAGCCAAGAATGCTTGTTTCTCATTGGGGGAAAATGGTGGGGGTGATACTCTACAATGAACCCATATACTATATATAATAAACCAGAGAGGCTTGGACTCTCTCTTCTAACACTCTTACTTTGCTTTACTTTCTCTTTCTCTCCGTCTGTATTGTTTTTCACCTTAGCCTACCTACATAGCCACAGACTTGAACACGCAACCCTACAACAGGATAGGTTGAACAATCATACAGCACATAGCTTGTAAAGGATCCAGGTCATGGCAGTCAGAGTGTCGTAGGGAGGTGATGAAAATGGGAAATTTTGCGATGAAAGCAGGCTTCACACCCACACTTCTTGCCATTCCGGGGCTAGCATGCTAACCATTACACCACCTTGGCTCCCTGATTAAATCACCCTATCCACACCCACCTTTCTATGTGACGCCTTGCCTGAGAGCTCAGCACTAAATGGTATCTATTCTAAAATTAGGAGAACATTGGGTGTACAGACAGGAAGAATACATTCTTAAAGGATGCCAACCAACACCCTGACATATTGTATGGTAAAATAAAATTCAATTTAATTCAAAAGTGCTTATTTTAAATCATGAGATTTTGTATCTGTGCGTGGTTTAAAAAAATTAATTTGGTCGGGGTAAATAGCCATCGTTAACACCATTTGGTATCACTTGCGAGTTCCGTACAGGGCCTGGAAAGTCTTGAAAAGTCTTGAACTTCATACACCTCTTTTCAAGGCCTTGACAATCCTTGAATTTAACCTATTTTGGGTAATTAGTCTTGAAAAGCCTTGAATTCAATTAAAATGTCCCCACTGATCTAAATCAATCCGAAATCGGAAATCAGCTTTTTTTTCTTTCTGAAATCTAAATGAAAATAGTCTTGAATTCCTATTTTTGTTAAACAGCCTTGAAAAGCCTTGAAATAGCCTTGAATTCCATATCTTCACATGTGTACGGACACTCGACTCGCTCACAGGCTTAAAAGTACATCAACCCTTTTCCTACAATGTAACATTTGCTTGCTTTCAGGCTAAGATACAGGATTTGACACAACTCCTGGGAATGTGCGCGCATTGGAAGGAGGAGCATCTGCAGAGCTTTGACCCAGATAACATTCGTGATCTCATCGATCTCTTCCTCGCTGAACAACGAAAGGATGGAACGCAATTTGACGGTTAGGCTATATTGCTTGTAATAAATGGGTCTCCTTTGAATTCGCCGATAGGTAGTTCCCAATTCGGCCACAGGAGAACCTGATGGCGCTAGTAGTAAGTGCTTCCTGGTTCCCTATCCCACCTGTCCATTGACATGGTGTAGTATCGTCAGTGGCGTATCTAGGGTATATATGTCATAGCTAGGATTTTTTGTTCCGCCAGGTCGATTTTGGGGGGGGGGGAGCAGATCAATTGTTTGTACGAATGAGTACTGAAGACGCGAGATACAACTGAAAATCTAGAGGCCCTTAAATACCATTTCAATCCATTTCAGGGAGTTTACATCCTCATTTGTTTTTGTACTTTTTATATTTTATTTTATCTTTATAATAGTTTAGTTTTTGAGTGGTTTTCTTTTTTGGGGGGAGACCAATTTTTACAACTTTTCCAATCCCCGCTAGCAACGGCCCTCCAGGTATGCGGATGTGCTGGGAACTCCTTGAAGGGGGCGCCACTGAGCAGAAAGCGTAAAAAAAATTTTAACCGAAACACTTACCTGGATTTAATTCTACATATCCAACTTAGACATTAGTGCACTTATTGAGCATTGCTCTTTGTCTTATGGAGTTTGGACGTAGCTCAGGCAGTAGCGTGTCCACCTGTGAAGGTGTGGGTCATCCTATCGATCCTGCTCATCCTATCGATCCTGCTCAGTGGGCACATTTGCAGTTTGGGCTATTTTACACCCAACCAGTGGTCCACGACTGATTCATCAAAGTCTGTGGTATGTGCTGTCCTGTCTGTGGGACAGAGCATATAAAAGACCCCTTGCTGCGTATCGCAAATAGTAGCCTATGTGGTGGCAGTGGGTTTCCTCCAAAGAAATATGTCAGAATGAACATATATTTGATGTCCAATAGTTGATTATGAAGATCAATGTGCTCTAGAGGTGTCGTTTAATAAAACAAACTTTCTTTTTTTGCTCTTTGTCTTACAGACAAGGACCTTGTCGCGACAGTTCTGGAGCTGTTCATAGCTGGAACAGAGACCACCAGCACAACGCTGTCCTGGGCGCTACTCCTTCTGATTCACAACCTGGAGGTTCAGGACAAGTGTCGGCAGGAAATACATGAGGTTTGTTTGTTAGTTTGATTGTTTTGTGGTTCGCGTCATAGCAACAGCTAATAGTACTGCCACTTTATCCACTTAAAAAGAAAGGAATTATACTCTTTTAAAGGAACAACTATTTTTTTAACTTTGTTCATACTTTTTTCATATGTATATACTTTTTTTATATTTTTTGCTGCCAAACAATCGTCAATATGGTAATTTAAAACTATTCAGACTTAGAATTGGGAATTTTGATGAGATTGAAAGATGTGGTTTGCTAGTCTGTTTGCATTTGCAGGAGTGGTGTGCCAACCCACACTTCTGCTATTCAGGGGCTAGTGTCTCAACCATTAGCCTATCTAGGTTCTCTTGTGCAATCACCTTTCTATCCTTCCTGTGTATGTAGCAGTTCACATGTGGGGGTGAGTGCACCTCACTACACTTGTTAGTCACTGCAATATGGGCGATATCGGACGATACCGGACATGGCATGGTTTGAAATAGGCTTTGTCACCAGCTGACTTTTTTCTAGGTCGGATGCCTGACCTGAGGGTTGGCGGTTCGATCCCCCGTGCCCCACCTCTGCCAATTTGGATTTCCACCGCTGTGTATAACTTACAGCGTCATCAAAGGCCGGTTGCTCTCATACCATGTCTATGTGGTGTGGGATGTTAAAAATCCCTTGGGTCGGTAAAAGTGTAGGCCTGGGCTTTCTATCGACAAACTGGCCACAGCATGAGCGTCCACATTGCGGCTCTGGGAATCAGCTATCTGATTGCAAATCCTGCTACCACCATCCACCATCATCCACCACAGAGAGCACGTCCCACGAATAAAGATCATACCTCTTCTCGAAAATCCCTTGATATAACTGGTGGAAGGACACGATGAAGAAGGACCGGTTTTGCTCTTTATCTGTTTATGTCTCAGTGGGGTTTTCTGTCTTGGTCACTTCTGAAACCATATTATAATGTCTATCTACATGCAATGAACAGTGTGCTCTCAGGGTGACTCCATAGTGAGTGCACAATTTTGATACTTACAATTTTTCTTTCTATACTTAAGGGTCTGTTCTCCCCATTGTGAATCTTGAATTGACAAACTGATTACTGTCAACTGTTTAAGCCAAATATAAATGCCATCACCTCTGCCCATTTGGATTCCCACCTCTGTGTATAACTTACAAGCGTCATCGACCATGCTCTCATCCAATGTCTATGTGGTGCAAGTGGGAGGTTAAAAATCCCTTGGGTCGGTAAAAATGTAGGCTCGGGCTTTCTCATCGACCAACTGTCTAATGGTGAAAACAAGCCTATTCAGACTTATCCATGATAGGCAGCATAAATCTTCAAGAATATTTTTGTTAAATGCCACTATAACATGTTGCTCAATAGACCCTGCCAGTTAAGCTGGAAATTACCTAAATAGAGTGGTTCCAGATTCTGCAGTTAAGCTAGTGACATGTATGTACCGAGGCACGGCGGGTTGGGAACCAGCCTGTCGGGACCAGTGTCACACGCGACCAGCATAAGCCGTGTTCACACGAGGAAAAAGTAAAGCGATTCAGCCAAGGCGAATACTAGGAGTCGAATTAGCTGCCCGTTCACACGGGCAGTACTTGGGCAGGAAATCGATATCAGCGCATGAGCAAGTCCAGTCTGACCAGCGCCAATTTTCAGTTAGGCGACGTCACCACGAGAGAGTGGGTTCAACCTAGATATGTATGGACTGAATCGTATTCGTTTGAAACGATCAAAACTTCTGCTGGGCAGTGAAAACATTGAAATAAATGATGAAAAAAATATCTGTGCCCAGCTAGCGGTTTCATAGACTAAATTATATAATATGCGCTTTTGATCGACCGGAAAGTGTGACCTCCTTAATCCGCCTCAGTGCGTCCACACGGGCAAAATAAATCGATTTACAGAAATCGATTTATGTAATCGACCTCTACAAGTGGTTTACAATATGCGGATCAGAGAAATCGATTCAGCCCTAATTCGACTCACACGCGAAATGTAACCCGAACTAGGCAAGTCGATTTCTACGAATCGATTTACATTCCCCATGTGAACATGGCTTTAGACTGGCGTGAAGGGTAATAAAGCATTGCGTAACTAGACGTCAACATGTGCAGTCATTCCTGAGTTCTAACTTTACAGGGTGTAAATGTAATACATGTGAAGAGAGTGGCGGTGAAATTCCAGAAGAAAAATACAATGTAGTTGTCTTTAAAAAATAATATATATTACAAGGATAAGAGCTCGATGCCTGTTGCGATATATGAATATCTGAATATAATCAGCCATTTTATTATTTGTCCATGCATTCTTTACGGGCACTCGCAGAAAGTACCCGAATAGAGTGGTTCCAGATTTTGCCGTTAGATCTTACTAGCTTAACTGGTGGGGTCTATTATTCAGGTGGTCGGAACTAATCGACCTCCAGTCTACGCAGACATGAAGAACACGCCTTACGTAAACGCTGTCATGAACGAGGTGCAGAGGATCAGCAACATTGGTGAGTCACTCAGTGGGGTTTTATGTCCTAGCACCATGTAGTGAGCTATTACGTCATCGGTGAGTCACCCAGTGGGGTTTTATGTCCTAGCACCATGTAGTGAGCTATTACATCACCGGTGAGTCATTCAGTGGGGTCTTATGTCCTAGCACCATGTAGTGAGCTATCACATGACCGGTGAGTCAGTCAGTGGGGTTTTATGTCCTAGCACCATGTAGTGAGCTATTACATCATCGGTGAGTCACCCAGTGGGTTTTATGTCCTAGCACCATGTAGTGAGCTATTACATCATCGGTGAGTCACCCAGTGGGGGTTTATGTTCTAGCACCATGTAGTGAGCTATTACATCACCGGTGAGTCACTCAGTGCGGTTTTATGTCCTAGCACCATGTATTGAACTAGTACATCATCGGGGAGTCACCCAGTGGGGGTTTATGTCCTAGCACCATGTAGTGAGCTATTACATCATCAGTGAGTCACCCAGTTGGGGTTTATGTTCTAGCACCATGTAGTGAGCTATTACATCATCGGTGAGTCACTCAGTGGGGTTTTATGTCCTAGCACCATGTATTGAACTATTACATCATCGGGGAGTCACTCAGTGGGGTTGAATGTCCTAGCACCATGTAGTGAGCAACACCGCTGAGTCATTCAGTGGGGTTTTATGTCCTAGCACCATGTACTGCGCTATTACATCACTGGTGAGTCACTCAGTGGGGTTTTATCTCCTAGCACCATGTAGTGAACTATTACAACACGGGTGAGTCACTGAGTGGGGTTTTATGTCCTAGCACCATGAAGTGCGCTATTACAACGTCGGTGAGTCACTCAGTGTGGTTTTATGTCGTAGCACCATGTAATGAGCTATTACATCATCGGTGAGTCACCCAGTGGGGTTTTATGTCCTAGCACCATGTAGTGAGCTATTACATCACCGGCGAGTCACTCAGTGGGGTTGAATGTCCTAGCACCATGTAGTGAGCTATTACAACACCGCTGAGTCATTCAGTGGGGTTTTATGTCCTAGCACCATGTACTGCGCTATTACATCACCGGTGAGTCACTCAATGGGGTTTTATCTCCTAGCACCATGTAGTGAGCTATTACAACATGGGTGAGTCACTGGGTGGGGTTTTATGTCCTAGCACCATGTAGTGCACTATTACATCATCAGTGAGTCACTCAGTGGGGTTTTATGTCCGAGCGCCATGTAGTGAGCTATTGCATCACCGGTGAGTCACTCAGTGGGGTTTTATGTACTAGCACCATGTAGTGAGCTATTACATCACCAGTGAGTCACTCAGTGGGGTTGTATGTCCTAGCACCATGTATTGAGCTATTACAAGATCGGTGAGTCACTCAGTGGGGTTTTATCTCCTAGCACCATGTAGTGCACTATTACATCATTGGTGAGTCACCCAGTGGGGTTTTATGTCCTAGCACTATGTAGTGAGCTATTATATCACGGGTGAGTCACTCAGTGGGGTTTTATGTCCTAGCACCATCAAGTGTGCTATTACAACATGGCTGAGTCACTCAGTGGAGTGTTATGTCTTAGCACCATGTAGTGCACTATTACATCATCGGTGAGTCACCCAGTGGGGTTTTATGTCCTAGCACCATGAAGTGTGCTATTACAACATCGGTGAGTCACCCAGTGGGGTTTTATGTCCTTGCACCATGTAGTGCACTATTACATCATTGGTGAGTCACCCAGTGGGGTTTTATGTCCTAGCACCATGTAGTGCACTATTACATCATCGGTGAGTCACTGAGTGGGGTTTTATGTCCTAGCACCATGTAGTGCACTATTACATCATCGGTGAGTTACTCAGTGGGGTTTTATGTCCTTGCACCATGTAGTGCGCTATTACAACATCGGTGAGTCACCCAGTGGGGTTTTATGTCCCAGCACCATGTAGTGCACTATTACATCATCGGTGAGTCACCCAGTGGGGTTTTATGTCCTAGCACCATGTAGTGCAGAATTACAACATCGGTGAGTCACTCAGTGGGGTTTTATGTCCTAGCACCATGTAGTGCGCTATTACAACATTGGTGAGTCACCCAGTGGGGTTTTATGTCCTAGCATCATGTAGTACACAATTACAACATCGGTGAGTCACTCAGTGGGGTTTTATGTCCTAGCACCATGTAGTGCGCTATTACAACACCGGTGAGTCACCCAGTGGGGTTTTATGTCCTAGCACCATGTAGTGCACTATTACATCATCGGTGAGTCACTCAGTGGGGACCGAGCGCGGTGGCCGAATCGGTAGAGCGCGGGACTCACGTGCAGAAGGTCGGGAGTTTGGTCCCTGGTCGAGTCAAACCGGGGTTGGTTCTCACAATTTTAACGTCATGTTCCATAGTTTGGTTTCAATCCCAATTATATAGCTGTTACCATGACAAACAATAACAATCAGGCCTTGGTAGTGTATTGTCTTTCATGGAACGAATAAAAACCAACACATCTACGTCAAAGTGGTGAATGAAACTAGTGCGTCAAATGTTACAACTGACCCGTGCAACTTGGAAGGCGAAAGTTGTCACAGTGTAAAATGGCTAAGCCTCGAATCTGTGGCTGTGTAGGCAGGCTATAGTGAAATCAATAAGAAAAAGAGAAAGGAAGAGTATAAAGTGTGAAGAAGAAGAGAGAGTCAAGCCCTCTGGTTTATTATTTATATGGTTACATGGGTTCATTGTAGAGTATCACCCCACCCCTTTCCCCCAATGGGAAACAAGCATTCTTGGCCCTACCAATAGGGATCCAGCATTCCTGGTCCCCATGGCTACCAGTCGTCTGCCCACCACCACCAAGCTGTATGGACCCATGGCCACCACCAACCTTGACCTTTGGGTGTGGTGATCACTATCCCAGCAGACAGGGGGAGGGGGTAGGCCCTGAGTGCACTCACACCCAGACCTGCCAGCACCACTATGTCTATTTACATCCCACTCAGGCACTACCAAACCATACATATATATATATATATATATATATATATATATACATACATACATACATACATGCGCCTGGTCATGTACACCGATCAGTAATAGAACATTTGCATTCCCCCCTATGCCATATACTCAGAATATTTTACAGAATATTTTACTCGTATGTTATTCACATTTCAATTTATGTAACTGCCATAATGCTGAGTCTGAAATAATGTATTGAATTGAAATTGAATTGAAAACTTGTATCTAACGCTCTCTGTACCACGTGACCTCACACACACACACACAGTGCCGCTGTCGATATGGCACGCGACCTGTGCTGACGTGGAGTTGGGCGGCTTCACGATCCCGAAGGACCACATCGTGCTGATGAACATGGACACGGCCCTGAAGGACCCCAAGTATTGGCCGGACCCGTCCCACTTCCGGCCCGATAGGTGGCTCGACTCGGCCGGGCGCCTCACCAAGAACCAGGCCTTCATCCCCTTCTCCCTAGGTACACTGGGGGGGTGGGGAGTGTGTGGTGGGGTGAGGTGTGGGGTTATGGGTATGTGGGGTGGGGTGGTGGTGGTGGGGGGGGGGGGTTTATGAGTGGTTCAGTGAGTGAGTGAATGTGTTAGTGAGTGAGTAGGTGGGTGGGTGAGTTGAGTGAGTGACTGAGTAGGTGGGTGGTCAGCGAGTGAGGTGATCAGTGGGTTAGTGAGTGAGTGAGTGATTGGGTCAGTCAGTGAGTGGGTCAGTCAGTGAGTGGGTCAGTCAGTGAGTGGGTCAGTCAGTGAGTGGGTCAGTCAGGGCGTAATTGATTAATCGACTCTGGTCACCCGAGCCACTTTTTGGCGCATGCGCACATCCTGCAGACTCGGGTCGAATAATCGAATACGCTTCTCCATGCTCGGGGTGACAAAAATGGTGGCCCTTTTATTTGTTTTTTAATAGCCGATATAATTACAGCAAAATATGATTTAAATATTTTTATGATGGCATAGTTTAGTGATATTTCCATTTCATTAATCTATGTTATTATAAAAAAAAAAAATGTATGACTGGTACCGATGGCTGTTATCCTGCAGGATGGTACCAGCGCAAATGTGACGTCATCGCTCCTTGCAAACCCCAGCCAAGAGGTGGGTTACTGGGGTCGGGTTGTTTTGCACACGGCATGTGTATTTGTCGACTCCACTCGCGGTGTTCTATTTGAAATTCTGACGACTCGGGTCACCCGAGTCGCCCGGGTCGTGTTAACCGATTACGGCCTCAGTGGGTTACTGAGTGAGTGAGTGACTGGGTGAGTGACTGAGTGACCGAGTGGGTCGGTCAGTGGATCAGTGAGGGAGTGAGTGGGTTTGTGAATGGCTCAGTGTGTGTGTGAGTGGGTGAGTGAGTGTGTCAGTGGGTAGTGACTGAGTGAATGGGTGAGTGAGTGAGTGAGTCGGTCAGTGGATCAGTCAGTAAGTGAGTTGGTTTGTGAATGGTTCAGTGGGTGAGTGAGTGAATCAGTGAGTGAATGAATGGGTGAGTGAGTGAATGAGTTGGTGCATGAGTGAGTTAGTGTGTCAGTGAGTGGGTGGGTCAGTGAGTGAGTGGGTCAGTGAGTGAGTGAGTGAGTGACAGAGTGAGTGACTGAGTGGATCGGTCAATGGATCGGTGAGTGAGTGAGTGAGTGAGTGGGTTTGTGAATGGCTCAGTGTGTGCGTGAGTGGGTTAGTGAGTCGGTCATTGGGTTAGTGAGTGTGTGAGTGACTGAGGAAATGCGTGAGTGAGTGAGTCGGTCAGTGGATAGTTCAGTGGGTGAGCGAATGAATGGGTGAGTGAATGAGTGAGTGGCTGATTAAATGAATGAGTAAATAAATGAGTTGGTGAGTGGGTGGGTGAGTAAGTGGGTGAGTGGGTGAATGAATGAGTGCGCGAGTGAGTGAATGAATGAGTGGGTGGTGAGTGAGCTTTAAGCATTAGTTGCTGCATAGAAGGAGTCCTAAGTCAGATAAAAAATAACAAATTAAAATGAAAACCGCCTGCCCGACCCTGATTTGTGTGATCAAAAGGACGATCACCAACTTTTTTTTATATATTTGGGCTTTAAGGTTGTGTGTGTAAACAAAGCCCTCTCGTTTTCAGGTAAACGCGTGTGTCTGGGTGAGCAGCTGGCCCGGAAGGAGTTCTACATCTTCCTCACCACCATGCTGCAGAAGTTCAGGTTCACAATGGCCAACGAGAAGTCACCGCCTAGCCTGCAAGGCATGCCGGGGAACATCCACATGCCCGGGCCTTACAAGCTGCGGGCTGTGAAGATCTAACTACGGCTCAGCTGTAGATTGACTCTGTGTTAATGGTTTATAATCTGATGGCTTGGAGTTTCCGCCATATATTTTAGGCAAATATATTACTAGTTTCATCATTATAATGTATTTTGTTTTAGTGATGAGACACGGAGGCTAAATCAGGAAGAGCGCTGACACTCTCTAACTTATTTGGCTGAGTGTCAGCGTCTTAACTTCAGTTTTCGGTTTTGCTGTATGTGTTGTTTTTGTTTTTTTGTTGTTGTTTTATTTGGTCCATTAGTTGTTTAAGCAGGGGAAATTTCAGTCATAGACGACTGGTCTTCCTCATTCCACTGCTGGTCGATAGAAAGCCTGAGCCTACACTTTTACCGACCCAAGGGATTTTTAACCTCCCACACCACATAGACATGGTATGAGAGCAACCGGCCTTTGATGACGCTGTAAGTTATACACAGAGGTGGAAATCCAAATTGGCAGAGCTGGGGGCACGAGGAATCGAACCGCCGACCCTCAGATTAGGAGTCTGACCTAGAAAAAAGTCAGACACTCTAACCACTCCGCCACAGAGAACGTTTTTTATTAACATATAAAAAACTGTGTGTTATGCTTGATAGGGACGATCTAGACATGTTTACTAGATCAAGCTATCTGTAGTTCCCTATACTATGAGTTAATGGTTATCTTAAGTGAATCGATATAATCTTGCTAGGTACAGACATTGTCATTTAAAGAATTGCCTGGTAGTAGTCATACATCATACCTTCCACTCTTACAAGAACTTATCTGACCTTTTAAGCCAGTGTTTCTAGTATCTTCAGAGTTAAAAAGTATCTATGTCAGTTCAAATCTGTCTGCTGCACACGTCATGTTATTTTCACTAGACTCGAACTAATAAATGTTGGTCCACTGAATATCCGTTGTTGTGTTATGAATTATAATGTGTTTTGTTTTAGTGATCAGACACGGAGGCTAAATCAGGAAGAGCGCTAGATAAAAGATTCACCCGGTACTTGTAGTACACGGGTGAAGACCAGCCTTATATAAATACGGGGGAAAATAGCATTAATATGGAAGTGAGGCTACAGTATGTGGCTCCAGTATCAAATGGCTACCTATATTATGCATATAGGCACAGAGTTGGTGAAATGGAGAGAGAATGCAAAAAAGACAAGATGGCGGCCGCAGAACGCCGTCGATTTCACTTTTAAATCTTATTAAACTAGATATTATATTATATTTTTCAACTCAAAGGTAGCGGGTAAATAATAAAACATATGTAAAGAATAATTGTTCCTTCTTAGATTGTGAAATTAGGCTCCCGATTCTTTGACCCGTTTTTTCGCCACCTTTTACATAGGGCTGGTTTGCACCCCTACTGCAGCAGTACGGGGTGAATATTGTATCTAGAAGAGCGCAGGCTTCCCATGCGGAAGGTCAGAAGTTTGAATGCCACCCAAGTCATACTAATGACTTAGGAAATTAATATTTGTCACTATCTAGCCTGCCGCTAGGTGTTACTGGGGTAGCGTAAGGACTGGTTAGGTCAGTATCAAGATAATGTGACTGAGTGAGAAATTGGGTCATGGGTCTGGTGGCCCGTTGTCCCAGTAATTCAAAATGCGGAGACGAACTGCTATAACATGGTCTTTAGCCGTGTTTACACGGGAAATTGTGAAACGTTCTAGACAAAGTCATTTATATGAGGCGTTTTTGAGGCGCGTTTACACGGACAGAGTTTAAAAAGTGTTTTGGCGCCGGGAACAAGCAGCCTGTGGTGCGCATGTAGCCGGCGAGCACTGCTATGTGTTTAGTTTACACTCATCGATTCCACTCAGATGTAGCTGCTACGTTAATATCGCTTGGAATTTAAGGTTAATTTAATTGAATTTCATTATTTGAGGATGTAATTCTGTTAAATATGATCGCATTTAATAGATTTCGGCCTAATCGGGCCCTAACACTGCCGGGCACAAGCGACTAGTTACTGCTCCCCCTGTTGCCGGCAAGCCCTACTATTTTATACTATCGCCGCCCGGGAACCAGCTGAATCGCTTCAAATAAACTACCTCCCGAGGTGGTATAGATGAGGTGTTTCATATGAAGCGATTCAGCCCTAAAACGCCACAGAACCGCGTCTACATGGCAAATGTGAGTCGATCTAGGCAAGTGGGTTCATATGAAACGTTTTAAATCGCCCGTGTAAACGGGGCTTATAATGGTGTCAACCAGTGTGGAGGCAATAAACAATGATAAGCAATCAATCAACAGTCAGGTATGATAAACAATGAGAGGTAATCAATCAGAAGTCAGTTACGTAATGAGAGTGGCCCAAGAGTGAACAGAACTAGCAACAAGATTAAGGAGAGTTAAGCGGCCGAGAGTAAGTCTAGCCAAACGATAAGCGTTAGACAGAGTCGGTGTCTAAATGTCGTAGTCTACCAGTCTACGCGAGTCGTTTTAGTAAGTCCCGGTCTAGTCCAGGCACTCAACCCTACACGACTCCACCTTGATAGTGGGTGGGCGGGGGGGAAAATTAACGTCCGGAGGTCAGCTTGTGTTGTTCAAGCGGCGTCTTGGGGCTGAGTGCCGGTTGGCGGGAACACGGGCGGCGTTCAGGCTAGTTCGTTGGAAAACCGCTGGGATAGGTAGTTCGACTCCAGCGCGATAGGCGGCGCCACCGGCAGCCCGCCACCGCGCCAGAATTACCCATGTTACGTTGCAACATGGACAATGCAGCGATATAAAGTTGTGTGTGTCTGGACGAGCAGCTGGCATGGAAGGAGTTTTGCATCTTCCTCACCGCAATGCTGCAGAAGTTCAAGTTCATAATGAGAAGTCGCCACCCGTCCTGCAAGGCATGCCGGGAAACATCAATAGCCCCAGGCCTTATAAGCTGTGGGCCATGAAGATCGAACTGATGCTCAGCTGTATATTCACTCCGTATTAACGGTTTATAATCTGATGGCTTGGAGCTTCCGCCATATGTTTTAGGTAAATATATTACTAGGTTGATCGTTATAATGTATTTTGTTTTAATGATCAGATATGGAGCTAAATCAGGAAGAGCGCGGATTTTTTGTGCACAAGTTTGGGAGTTTGAAAAAGTAAAAGGTCAAGTTTGTTTTATTTAATGATGCCTGTAGAGCACATTGCTTTTCATATCATCAGGCTATTGGACATCAAACATATGGTCATTCTGACATATTTCTTTGGAGGAAACCTGCTGCTGCCACATAGGCTACTCTTTCCGATAAGCAGCAAGGGGTCTTTAGGACAGCACATACCACATCCTTTGATGAACCAGTTGCGGACGACTGGTTGGAATGGAAAATATCCCAAAAAGCAAATGGGTCCATTAAGCAGGATCGGTAGGATGAGCGACACCTTCACAGGTGGACACTGTACTGCCTGAGCTATGTCCTGCTCCCCTCGGAAGTATGAATGCCACCCAATTCATACCATTGAATTAGGAAATTGGTATCTAGCCTGGATTAGGGCAAGGACTGGTTAGCTCAATATCAGGATAATGTGACTGAGCGGAAATTGGGTCATGGTGCTAGCAGCCTGGTTTCCCAGTGGGGCAGCACTATAAAGTGTTATGTGTCTGGGCGAGCAGCTGGCCCGGAAGGAGTTTTACATTTTCCTCACCGCCATGCTGTAGAAGTTCAGTTTCACAATGGCCAACGAGAATTTGCCCACTGCCCAGCCTGCGAGTTATGCCGGGGAACATCCACAGCCCCGGACCTTAGAAGCTGCGGGCCGCAAAAGATCTACTAACTAAAGCTCAGCTGTAAATTCACTCTGTATTAAAGGTTTATAATCTGATGGCTTGGAGTTTCCGTTATATATTTTAGATAAATATGTTATTAGTGTCATGGAGGCGATTAAAATGGGAAATATTGCGCCGAAAGCAGGATTCGAACCCACATTTCCTGCCATTCCACAGCTAGCATACTAACCATTACATCACTTAGGCTCCATGATGTAATCACCCTATCCACAGCTACCTGTTTATGTTCCTCATTGGGGTTTTACATCCTAGCAAAAACTAATGTCATATCAGGACGTGTATCGATTTGTGACAGTGGACACATATGGTGACTTTATAGTGCCTCCCCACTGGGACACCCAGCCACCGGCACCATGACCGGATATCTGACTCGGCCACATTATCCTGATACTAAGCAAACCAATCCTTGCCCTATCCTAGGAGAGTAGAAAGCCAAGGCTAGATGACAAAAAGGATCCATTTTTTAAGTCTTTGGACTTCCAAAGTATGACCTACGCTGAGAGCCAGCAATCGCTCTTATCGATTCGGCCAGGCCATCTGGTAGTTGCAAATTGAATTAAAAGAATAAGGTATATAGAAAATGATATGGCTGGAAGTGGCGTCAACCCCACCTTCCAGCATTTAAAGCTGCATAGTCTGATGAAATCATCAAATTTTTTAAACCAAAACAGTGATCTAAATTTGAATCTACATTTCTAGCTTAGATACTTATGCACTTATTAAGCATTTGTCGCCACACAGAAGGGAATAGTGAGGCAATTGAATAGATCATGTTACTGTTAAGTTATGGTGAGGAGGACCCCCCCCCCCCCCCCACTCTCCATCCCCTCTTTGCCTCCTGCCTCCTCAAGATGCACTCACTTTTTTTTGGCCTACTCCTCCACGACCGATCATGCCGTCAATCGCCCGACGCTAAGGCAGCACCGCCGGCCACCGCAGCACCAGGAGATCACCAGACACCACCATCCCAGACTCTGCCTCTGCTACATCCTCCTCCTCATGCCACCCCCCTAGGCCGCCCAATGGAGCACCACCGCCGAGGCGACAATGGATGCCAACGCCCACACCATGGCGCGCCGCGCCGGGATCGTGGAGGCGATGGCTGTCACCCACGCCTCTGCCCAACTGCCTCCAGCCACCGTACAGCCTCCCCTGGCCACCGCCCCACCAGTCTCTCCACGGCATACGCCACCCCGCCGGCGTTGCCCTATCGGCCCTCTCCGGAGCATGTTCCTTGGTTGAGGCTGCAGGGGCGAGCCCTCGGCCTTTGCCTCCGGCCTCGCCCGGGATGTCTACCAAGGGGGAGAGCGGGACTCGGCGCACGTGCCATGCCCTGCCCCCCCCCCTCAACCCACAGCATCTCATCGCCATCACCTGGTACCTGGCCTCCGCCGGACCCGGACCTGCGCGATGCTCAGTCCAGCCTGCTGTCGCCCCCCCCCCCCCTTGGGAGTGGGGTGGCCCCCACACCATCGCATGCGCTGACTTCACCCCAGCCCGGGGCGGCCCCCACCTGACCCTCCGGAGCACCAAGACCCTTGCAGGGCTCTCGGCCTCCTCTTCGTCCCGGCCTCCGCATTCTGCCCCGTCACAGCCTGGTATGCGGCCATCGCCATCGTCCCGGCCGCCCCCCCCCCCCATGACCCGGATTTCGTCATGCCCTCGGGCCGGCCGCTCGACCCTCGGACTCTCACCTCGATCCTCTGCGTGGCCCTCCGTGCCGTCTCGGTTCCAGCCCCGGACTCCTTCACCCACCACAGCCTCCACTGGGGCGCCGCCGGGGCACTGCTGAGGCGTCGCCCAGGCATACCAGCGGGCCAGAATCCCCCTCGAGGATATCATGGCCCAGGGGACCTGGACCTCCAAGGCGGTGTATACCTACCTCCCCCACCTCGCTCCCCCTGCCGGCCTTCGAGCCCTCTCCTCCCTTTTGGTGGAGGGCTCTTCAGGGCTCTTCCCATCCCAGTGACTTCCCATGATGACCTTGCCCATATCTGGCTGGTCCTGACATTCCTGACATTCTTCCGACATTGATTAACATTATCCTCATTGGCATTGCATTTACATGAACCTGATATTTACCTCCTCATTTTATCCTGAATACAATGTTTTTCTCCACCCACACCCCTGTCCCTCCTTCATCACGTATCAGTCATAATGCTTTCATTGCATTTGATTCGTGGTGGAGGAGGATTCCCCCCCCCCCTCCAGTTACGTCACTCCCCCCCATGTCCTCCCTTTATAACGTGGCCCGCCGCTGCCTCCAGCCACTCCGCCTCCTGCCTCCTCCAGCTGCACTCACTTTTTCCAACCACCCAAGCCTGCTTTTCTTCTTTTTTTTCCTTTTTTTCCTCTTTTTCTCTTCTCTCTATAGGGTGGAGGGCTCTTCCCATCCCAGTGACTCTCCCCATGATGAGCTCGCCCATACCCGGCTGGTCCTGACATTCCTGACATTCTTCCGACATTGATTAACATTATCCTCATTGGCATTGCATTTACACGTACCTGATATTTACCTCCTCATTGTTCTGACTATTAACTCCTCATTTTATCCCGAATAAAATGTTTTTCTCCACCCCGCCTTTGTCCCTCCTTCGTCGTGTATCATATACTTATTTCATCCGCCAGCTGGCGGGACACTTCTCTCCACCTCTGGCGCCACCTGGTGCTTATTTACGGCGCACTGTCACTTTGTTGGACACGCTACAGGGGACAGACGACCCACTTAAAAATTACAGGAGACAGATGACCCACTTTAAAATTACACAAGTTAACACAAACACACACACACATACTCACATACATACATATATATATATATATATATACTCAATGCCTAGTTCTATTCAATATTCCAATTTCCTCTTTGATATGCGTTATAAATGAATATATATATATATATATATATATATATATATATATATATATATATATACTCTATGTGTGTGTATATAAACAGAGCTGCCAACCATTACGACTTCTGCAGAATCATTACGATTTTCATCCCTCATTACGCCATTACGACCGTAATCTGAAATATTATGATAAATCGTCAATTATCCTAGTAAAGATTTTTTTAGTTTTTTTTTGTGATGGTGTATTTATGCTGCCCATAACAGTTAAGTCTAATTGTGTTTGCCGCATCTACTGTCTGCATTCTTTCTCTGTTTGTAAGCATTCTTCCACATCTCCCCACAGTCTGTGATTCTGTTAGTTCTACAATTGGTTGGTTGTTTGGTTACCTATAGTTATTTTCCCTGACTGCCTTCACCAGCTTGCATTAGTGGTCATTAGTTTGGGTTTAAAGCTTACCTGCTGGGTATACCATATCTTTTATGTTTACCTTCTACAAGTTTCCTTGATATTCAGTGTATTTTTATCATTGTTTTTTTTTTAATTCATTATTTATATATATTTTTCTTTGTTTATAAATTGTATTCTTATTATTTATACACATATATATATAGAGAGAGAGCGAGAGCGAGAGATAAATAAACATTAATAATATAATTGACTTTAATGATACAGAACTGAAATATAACGTGTTATTTTGAATATAATTTGAAAATGTTGATTGTGTTACAATATTATTATTATATACCTGAAATTAAATTTATTTGGAAAGTATAATCTTGAAACTTTCATGATATACATAATAATATACTGGAACAAATTTTACTAGCCTTAAGTGTTTTTTTACAGTTTGAGAATGCAATATGTAATTATATCACATTCATATGATGTTTGAGTATTATTAAACACAACAAACTATTGAAATATATATATGGGCCATAGTCTGTGATTCACGTGAAAATCATTACTCTTTCCAATTTTCAAATGTTGGCAGCTATATATATATTTATATATGTATATATATATACACATACATAAACAGTTGGCCTCTGGTAAAAAGAATAACAAAAGATTGGAATGGTTGAGAAAGAGTATATATATCCTCTGGTGGGAATATATTAATTGCCCGCCTAAAATTTCCATCAGCGCTGGTCTGAAGGAGGTACTGACCAGACACAGCTAGTATCAGGGTGGTCAGTAGATAACAGATTCACCCCGGACTTCCAGTACAGGAGTGATAAACAACCCATAAGAAAAGCTGGTGAAGAATTTCGACATGCTGGGGAAATTAACTGAGCTGGTAAATTCTTAATTTAAGAAGCACAATATAATATTTATGTATGTCTTCATATTTACCTGCTACTTTTGAGTCGTAAAAAATAATATTACAACATATACTTTAATGCAATTTAAAAGTGAAATCGACTGCGTTTTATCGCTGCCATCTTTTCTTTTTGCATTCTCTCTGATTTCACCAACTCTACGCCGATATATGTAGCAATTTGATCCTGGAATGAGAGTATTTACTTCCAGTTCCATACTAAAACTATTTTCGCCACTATTTAGACTGCGCTATGGTTCACCTCTGTAGGCTCCTGTAAGTGCAGGGGTGAATCTTTTATCTAGGTGGTCAGGAGCCATTTGCAGGTGGTGCCATTGTGGTCAAAGCTGGAACTAAGCCCTCTAGTAGTAGACAGTGCGGGGATAAAGCAATGGTCAGTAGATATAGCAGAGGGAACTGAGATGTGGTACTAGTGCTCTTGTTTATATTCCCATGATAGATTATCAAGCATACCCATATATAGATATGTGTATATATACCAGACGGGATGGCCGAATGAGTTGAACATTCGTCTCCTGTTTTGGGAGATCGGGGGATCAGAACCCATGGGTTTACCTCGAACCCTGGTGGAGTCAAACCAATGACTTAAAAATGTATACTTGTCGCTTCCTAGCCAGGCGCTCGGCATTATTAGAATAGGGCAAGGACTGGTTGGCTCAGTGTCAGGATAATGTGACTGAGTGGGATATCAGGTCATGGTACTGGCAGACTGGTCTCTCACTGGAGCCGCACTATAACGTTGCCATGAGTGCGCACTGTCACAAGTCAGCACCCATCCTGATATGACCTTAGATGTTGCTAGGATGTAAAACAACAAAGAAACAGTAAGTCTTTGAATGTTTGATATTGTTATTTCAGCTGATTTGGGCTAGCTGCATATATTGTAAATAACTGTATTGTCACATGGCTGGAAGACCAGTGCCACGGCGCTGACAAAAGACTTTATTCAATGAATAAACTATATTTACAAAAAATAACCATAAATATATGTGTGTTGTGCTAGATGTGTCAACTTGAATACTAGGTGTAAGTAAAGGTCTAGTAATACTGGATAGGTGTTGAAGATGATGGGGTAAGCCCCTCTGAAAGGACATCAACCAGTCAACATACAACTCCACTGAGCAACGACACATAGCGCCACCTACATGTAGTTACGGATTTTTTTGGATTTTTTTTAATTAAAAAAAAAAAAAAAAAAGGTTGTGATGGCTTATTTATTGTGATGGCATTACGGCTTGTTTTCATTGCCGAACAGCTATAGTCTCAATTTGGCAGTTACCTTATCCTAGCTGTTTAAAAAAAGTTTTATTAAGTTTGAGCCATAGACAACAGCGGTATTTATAATCGTACAATATATAATATCATAATCTCATATATCAGTTAGTTATTACAGGTTATTACAACAGGAAACATATGTAGCTGGATTGAGTAGACACTCTGGCTGGACCAAATGACCTACCATTTATTCTGTGGATTTAGTCTGTGGATTCCAATATCTGGAATTTCGACTCAAAATCAATATCTAAAAACATTTGAATCATATGGCAGGTAGAACAATACGTAGGTGAGCGCAAACACGCTACTCAAACTTGAGGAAGTTGTTGTTGATGTGCTATGGGGCCAGGCTGAGCCCAACTTGGACAGCGAAAGTCCACCTGGTAGACTTCTGCACAGAAGAACAGTAGGTAGTAGCAACCACTCAGCCGAGCTATGCCGTTCTATTTGTAGTATGGCTGAGTCGTTGCTGATAGTATGCATTACAGGTGGTAAATACAATCTTTTTATGCCCTACTAAAAGTACTAGTGTACTGTCGCTCCTTGCTGAATCTGTAAATAATTGCGCAGGTTGAGGTCCCAAGTATATAATATTATAATCTCATATATCATTTAGTTATTACAGGTTATTACAACAGGAAACATATGTAGCTGGATTGAGTAGACACTCTGGCTGGCCCAAAAGAGCTACCGTTTATTAAACACAACAATTTTTAAAGCTAGATTTCGAAACAAATGTGCCTACTGGGGAAAACAATTGGACGCTGGAGAAAGCGTGCCAAACCCCTGCTCAAGCAGCTGCTAGGCTGCTGTAGCGTCTGTACCCACATAACTGGTGTGAGGGTCGTGGGTTCCAATCTAGCCGAGACAAGTTAATATACGACGGGTTCCATTTAAAATATTATTTGTATAAATTCTTATACTGCAGATGAATATATATAATATAAATTATATGCAGAAACAACGACATGATGATATACAAATCTGACCGCCTGTGCTGGCCAGGAACCGAGAGTGACCATACACCGGTGGCGCCGGTGTGGCCGCAGGGGGAACTAAACCCTAAAGTAGTGCATAATAGGTAGGATAAGAGCTGGTTATATACAGAGGGGAATAACTGATGGTGGTAGTGTCCTTGTTTAAATTCCTATAATGGATTATATACACTTTATATAAATATATATGTATTTATATTCACATAAAATAAATGCCAAACAAAGATGTCCACAGACGATTAGTAAAGAGAACCATCACCAGGTGGCGTGACCACATTTGATTGCTGGAGGCAACTAGAAAACAGCATTCCAACCTGGATTACATTCAGGGGTTTTGGTAGTATAGCATGGAGTGAAGTCAATAAGGCCTTATGCTATTCATACTTGCATAACTACTTATACAACACATATGTCTGTAGTCGTGGGTGACTTGGTTAAGACTATGGACAAGGATTGCAAGTGCATTCAGTAAATTTAATAAACAGACACAAAATGCATGAACAATCTTTTGCAGGTTGTACCTCATTAATCTGGCATTTCAAACGTCAACAACTTCCATGGTCTGGCACAGACAATAAAGCCTATTAGCTTTATATTACGTGAAACATTAAATGAAGCATTTTTAAGTATATTTTTTGGTATATTAGTTGATTAAGCAGGAATAATTTCAGTCACAGACGACTGGTCTTCCTCATTCCACTGCTCCTTGCCCTGTCCTAAGAATACCGAGCGTCTGGCTAGGAAGCAACAAGTATCAATTTTTAAGTCATTGGTTTGACTCGACCAGGATTTGAACCCATGATCTACCAACACGGGAGATGGACGCTCTAACTCATTCGGCCATCCCGTCTGGTTATTAATATAAACCTATGGCTCACATAGCAGAGGCAATATATAAGTTAGTGACATCAATGTATATGAATACAGAAGTAAAGCCCCTGTCACATCTACCCGGGTTAAACCATGGCTCATCCGGGTTAAAAAAACACCTGGATATCCCCGGACTGGCCCGGATGCGGCAAGGACTACCCCAGGTCCACACCCGGGGCCGTATGCAGGAGTCAGTGTTAGCGAGGAAAAATGGTGTTTGGCGGAATTCCGGTTTAGCGGCGAAAAATGGTATGCACGAGTCAGTGTTAGGCCTAACACCAAAGGCTTAACCGGTGTTACCTTACCCCTAAAAAATATTAGGTTTAGCGAGTTTATTAGGCCCAAATCTAATTAATGCTGTCATATTTAACAGAATTACATACGCAATAAGTGAAATTTTATCAATTTAACCCTAAATTCGAAGCGTTATTAAGGCTACCGCCGCATTGGCGGCGATATTAATAGTTATATTTTCGAATCGACGAACGTAAAGTAAACAAATCGCCGCCACCGCCGCATCGATGTCGCTTTCCATACTCGCGGCGGCGGCGGTTTGTTTACCCTACGCTCGTCGATTCGAAAATATAACCATTAATATCGCCGCCAATGCGGCGGTAGTCTTAATAACGCTTCGAATTTAGGGTTAATTTGAATAAATTTCACTTATTGCGTATGTAATTCTGTTAAATATGATCGCATTGAATAGATTTAAGCCTAATATATGGGTACAGACGCAGAGGGATTTCCCAAATCTATAAATATATTCACGTTTAGCTATAATGAAAGTGTTACGCGCTCCTGCATACGACTTGACACAGTTCCCGACGTCGGCGATAGCTAACCGGTAATAGGCTGTAACACCAAAAGCCGCTATCACCGACTCCTGCATACGGGCACGGACTACACGGCCCACCCCTGGATTACCCCTGGATCATCCAGGATGATGCCGGATCGAGCCCGGATCACATAATCCCCTGGACTGCCCCGGATGTTTTACGCAAAGGATCACCAAGGATCACCAAGGACCAGCAACGGATCACGGCCCGGGGCTCGTCCGGCCCCTGACTGGGGTAGGTGTGACTGGGGCTTTGCACAGAGAGATAATAAATAACAGACTCCCAGATCCTAGAATAAAAACATTGCTTGGAAGCATTATTGCTTCGATAGTTTGGCATTTACTGTAATTCGGCAATAATCAGGTCCCATACTTACCAGATTAAAGAGGCAAAACCTGTACTTGTATATCTTACTCTACTTAGTTAGTCTTTAGTGCTGTAAAGTAGATTGAGTGATGATCCTCAGTGGCTTCTTATAGTCTCTGTTCACACCGCAGATGCCCATTAGCTCTGGATATGTCTCTAGCACAGTACCACACACTGCAACTATCAGTCAACACTCTGACACTACACCCCTTGTTACGGTAATCTCCACAATGCCTTAATCACTATTCACACTACACATGCTCAGCGGGTCTGGATCTGGCACCTTAACAGTAGCACTATCAATCAACACTCTTGACACTGCATGCCCTTTTAGGGTAATTCCCACAGCATCTTAATCGTTATTGATACTGCACACGCTCACCTCATCTGGATCTGGCACCTTTACAGTAGCACTACCTCTCAACACTCTGACACTGCACGAGGGTAATCTCCACAGCATCTTAATCGCCCATCACACTGCAGATGCTCCTTGATTCTGGATATGGCTCCATTCCAGTAGCACTAACCATCAACACTCTGACACTACACGCCCTTTTAGGGTCATCTCCACAGCATCTTAATCGCTTGTCACACTGCAGACGCTCACCACCTCTGGATCCACCTCAATTGCAGTAGCACTACCAGTCAACACTCTGACACTGCACGCCCTGTTGGGGTCATCTCCACAGCGTCTTAATCGTTATTCACACCGCACACGCTCACCGCTTCTGGATCCGTCTCCTTGGCAATAGCACACACTGGAGCTAGCAGTTAACACACTACAAGCATTGTTAGTGCTTCCTCCACAATCATCTTCAACTGATTCCTTTCCACAAGACTTCCAGACCACAAAGGTTAACTACAGTTTAATATACCTTTTTTTACCAGTAAAAAAAAAAATGTTATTCAAGTTTTATTCATCAGAACCTGCAGATTTTCTTTGCTGAGCCGCTAGTCTTTTGGCCTTATCACACTAGACGCGTGGCCGAATCGGTAGAGCGCAGACTTCCCGCGCTGAAGGTCGGGAGTCCAATTCCCAGGCGAGTCAAACCAATGACTTACAAAATTGATACTTGTTGCTTCGTAGCCTGGCGCTCAGCATTAATACTAATAGGAGAGGGCAAGGATGGGTTTGCTCAGTACAGTACAACCCCGTTAGACCAAGCTCGGTTAAACAAAACGATCGGTTAATCCAAACTTTTTTCGGCGGCCCGGCAAAATACTACCATTTATCATATAAAAAAGTTGGTTAAACCAAAGTCGGTTAATGCAAATTATCGGTTAATCCAAACAAAATTGTCGGCCCCAGGCCACTTCCGGTACAGTTAAACCGAACATTCATGTGGTTTTAAGGTCATTTGAGACTTTTTTATATGATAAATGGTAGTATTTTGCCAGGTCGCCAAAAAATGTTTGGAGGAACCGATCGTTTGATTTAACCGAGGTTGGTTTAATGGGGTTAAACTGTATATACACAAAAAAACAATAATCATAGTGTCCACATACATTGTACATTCATAATGCACCCGCGTTTTTGACAAAGCCAAGTCAAAGTCAAAGCTCGGTTAAACCAATGATCGGTTAATCCAAACAAATTTCTAGGGTCCCTTCAAGTTTGGTTTAATGGGGTTATACTGTATCAGGATAATGTGATTGAGTGGGACGTCGTGTCATGGTGTGGGTGGCCTGATTTCCCAGTGGGGCAGCATGAGTGCGCACTGTCACAAGTCGGTACCCATCCTCATATGACCTTAGATATTGCCAGGATGTAAAACTCCATCAACCAACCAACAATCTGGCTATATGTCTACATGTAATAAGTATGGGTGTTTCAATTCACTGAGAAGTTCCAAGAGAGAAGAGGCGAACAAAGTTGCGTAGTTGTGTAGTGCGATTGTTTTGAGTTTCTGTCATTTTATGAGTTAAATATTCAATTCAATTCTTTATTTCAGACTCATGATAATTACATAATTAGGTAGATATAAAAATAAATGCGAATAACATGCAGTAATAGTATGAATACTACCATATTAACCAATATCAAAATGTTGGTCTACATACAGTAGTTTGTACCAATGCCTCCATATGGCATGCTGGTTGGTAGAATCTACCTTACTTTAGTTTGAAGTTGCATTTCTTTCAAATAGTTAAAGCTGCATAGTCTGATGAAATACTAAATTTTCAAAACCAATCCAATTATCTAGATTTGATTGGACATATCTAACTTAGACACTGATGCACTTATTAAGCAGTTGTTTCTGCGTAGAAGGCAATACTGAGTCAATTTAACAGAACCTGTTACTGCAGAAGTCTATGGTGTCAGAGTTGTTGGCAAGTTTGCCAAAACTAATTTTCCATGTTTGCACTCAAAATATCTCAAAAGTTTACCATTAAAAATAAAAGTAACTTTGAACTAATGTAAAGTAGATACTAGTGATCGATCTAATATATTTATCTCAGAATAAAAATAGACATTAAAAACCATCGGACTATGCAGCTTTAACTGTCAACATATTTTGAACTGGAAGCATGCAAAATGAATTTTGGCATGCATGCCAAGATTTGGACACGATAAACTTCAGCAGTAGCAGCTTCTATTAAAGTTGCTTAGTCCGATGGTTTTGAATTTCTGTATTTTTTCTGAGATAAATATATTAGATCGATCACTAGTATTTACTTTACATTAGTTCAAAGTTACTTTTATTTTAAATGGTAAACTTTTTAGATATTTTGAGTGCAAACATGGAAAATTAGTTTTGGCAAGCTTGCCAAAACTCTGACACCATAGACTTCTGCAGTAAGAGGTTCTCTTAAATTGACTCAGTATTGATTGCCTTCTACGCAGAAACAAATGCTTAATAAGTGCATCAGTATCTAAGTTAGATATGTAAAATCAAATCTAGATAATTGGTTTGGTTTTGAAAATTTGATATTTCATCGGACTATGCAACTTTAATGTGACTTTGTACTCCCTTTATCTGTTGAAACAAATGCTTAATAAGTGCATCTAAAGGGGCTGTCACATAATGACGCATCTCGCAAGCACGTGGCCAACGCGTAAAATCACGTTTTTACATCGACATGCGTCGAACTTTTCGGCACGGGGGGAAAAGTTGGACGTATACATACCGTACACATAGCATATGGCCAATGTGCCTCCTGGCAAAAAAACGCTTGAATTACGCACATGGTATGGTCGCAGAATTCCGGTGAACGTTATATATATTATTCAATCCCCAGAACTACGCCTCATAGGTGTATACGTCAAGACATGGTGGAGAAACGCAAAACGTATGATGTCAGTACGCGGACTGTACGTTTCCACTGCCTTTAACGTAGGTCAATGTAGTGCAACGTAGTGAACAATGTAGTCTAACATACGTATGTATACATAACATACGGCTGATGTAACACCCATACGTTGTCATACGTAGAAAGTTGTGGGCATGCACAAAGCTTTTGCGACCCCCTAACGAGCATCGACGTACATCAACGTACATCAACATACCTAAACGTACATCAACGTACCCATAATGAACGTGTAACGCATTATGACGTATCCCGACGTAGTGGCCAAAAATCACTTATGTTGGCGTATGTTTGCGCGATGCGTCGTAATGTGACAGCCCCTTAAGGTAGATATGTAGCATCAAACCTAAATAAGTGCTTCGGTTTTGAAAATGTGATGCTTTCATTGGACTATGCCTTTAAATATAGGGTGTCCAGGTAAGAAGATTATCCCCTTAGGGGACACCAACCATAAACACCTTACCATATTTTATGGTAAGATAAAATTCACTCAAAACCAAATATTCCCTATGTTCAATGTTCAATATAACCACAAACAGCAAAGCAAGAACTATGTTGCTCAACCTTATATTGGTCTTCTGTACAGTGTGACTAAACAACTGGGGTAAAGAAAAAAGATTGTTTTACATTTATTTTTAATCATGTATCAATAGAATCTGGACCAGCTTCACAAATGGAGCTTGAGCTATTGCTGGTTGAAACTTTGTGTTTGGAACTAGACACATGCTCTATGTGGATGAATCAGAGCGTGACCAACGTGTCACCCACGTGACCAACGTATTTCAGCTACATTCAAATGGAAGAATACAAGTGTTGTGTGTGATGTATAGGGTCATGGAGGATCAGGGGGGGGGGGAGCCAAGCAGTACATGGGAGATAGACCGTCGTGAAATGACCTTAGATGTTGCCAGGACGTAAAACTCCAACAACCAACCAAGGGAGATAGGTGGGAGATGGTGAGAAGGTGTGTATATGTAGGGCGGGGGGCAGACGCGGTGACCGATTCAATAAGAGTTCACACAGGCTTCCGATGCGGAATGTCAAGAGTTTGAAAACCCGCCCAGTCGAATCAACGACTTACCAATTTTATACTTGTCGCTACCTAGTTTGGCTCCCGGTATTACCAGGATAGGGCAAAGACTGGTCAGTTCAGTATTAGGATAATGTGACTGAGTGGGGAATTGGGTCATGGTGCCAGCGGCGTGGTCTGCCAGTGGGACAGCACTATCAAGTCACCATGAGTATGCAGTGTCATAAGTCAATACCCATCCTGATATGACCTTAGATGTTGTTAGAACGTAAAATCTAAGCAGACGAACATGTCACAAATGCAGGACACATATAGATATATATATATATATAAATTTGGCTAGGCTAGAAAATGAGGAAAAGGAGGACGAGACGAGGAGTGGTTGGAAGCCTCATTTATTTTAGCAGAGGCCCAATGGCCGAGCGAATACAAGCCCTACCAAAAAAGTTTACAATCCGAAGCTCATATGACCGAGAGGCAGGTGAACTGGCACGTGACCTCGATAGTAGAGGCGTCTGCCTCGGTAGCGGGGCCGGCCCACAGCAAATAATAATAACATGCGATCATTGGAGAAAAATAAATAGCATGCACAATAAATATAATATAGAGAAAATACAGCTCTGCCCTTTTATACTCATATAATAACTTATATATCACATATAGATATATATATATATGTGCTGTATGACCCGTTATACGAGTATAATAAGACCGGAAGCTTCCATCTGCTCCTCAGGCCTAACTCCTACCTCAGTCATCGACCGGAGGAGCCTTTTTCTAGTCATCTACTGTTCCAACCTAGTCAACCTCAAATCCATTGGGGGGCGCCACTCATCTGTGCACGCACCACTTCCCCCCCCCCCCCCGTCCCACCACCTACACTCACCGTACCGCCGAAATATACACATACATATATCTCACATGGAGATTTCAAAGAAGGGACCAGTATTTTTTGGTATTTTTTATATATTTTTTTTATTAACAAGGTATTTACTCTGCCCATAATGTATAAGCTCCTGTCAGGGTGCTTGTTTTCAACGCTAGACAGCTGTGGTGCTGTCTTGATCTGTTTACCTGTGTCTGCTCGGGTCAGCCTTCTGCAATTTTGGTTGTTAGTAATAGCCTATGTTAGTTTTTTTTGTAATTTTCCTTTTTTTTGTGTCTAGTCTGAGTATGATACCTTGGTCGTAATGCGAAGCATTACGCTTGATGCGAGGAGAGGAAGAGACCCTCCCCCGCCCCGTGTCGCGCCGCCTGCTCACCTCGGCAGATGGCGCGGCGCGTCGCCACCTCCCTCCCCCCCCCCCGGGTCGCGCAGCCTTCGCGCCTCAACCGACGCCCGCTGCTCGCCACCTCTCGCCCTCCCCCGGGCCGCCAGCATTCACACCTCAGCTGCTGCCACGCCTCCCCCCTTTCCCTTATAAGGCCGCCCGCCGGCCTCCCTCAGCATTCACCCTCCTGCCGCCCTCCAGCTCCCTGCATTTTCCTCCGCCCACCAACCCAACTATCCCTATACGCTTTCCTTCCAGCGGTGGAGGGCTCCTCGGCACCCCCTCACTCTACTGACATTTAACTTATCCGAACATTATTCATTTATCCGCTCCTCATGAGCTTACTTACCTTCATCCTTACTATGTACATTTCTCGCTCCTTCTGAGCTCCTCACTCCCCTCTGGAGCCTTATTGACATGTACTTTTGCTCCTTATGAGTTTTTCACTGTCGCTCCCTGGAGCCTATCCTTGTACTCTGTATTTCTCTGTTGAGGCGTCAAATAAAACGCCTTATTCCACCCCCGCCTTCCTTTCTTCCTTTTCGCGCATCAGCCTACTATGTACATCTACTTGGGTGACATGCAGGCTTGTGGGAGAGGATCCCATTCCATTCAGATTTTTTTATATTTGTTACAGCATCCTTTCACCATCAGTAGACAAATAAGTGTTCACACTTCCTGTCTACCATTCGCTATATCGTGTGTGTGTGGAGGAGGGTGGAGGAGGAGCGAGGGAAGTCTGTCAGTTTGAGGGGTGGAGGGGATGGATAGGTGGGTGAGGGGAAATATAAACATGGCCCTAAAGAGACACTGATATGTATGTATCAGTAACTATGGCAACCTGCTTGACTACCGATTGCTAACTAAACCATATTAGTAGGTGCCTGGTTTTGAAATCCTTTGTTTATCCATTTACAGTGGCATACAGCCCATCACACTTATAATAATAATAATAATAATAAAACATGTATATAGCACCCGATCCAGCAAGCCGTTCTCAGGCGCTTTACATAACAAACAAATATACAGGAAAATAAATTTCACCTAGTTAAAAGCAGATTTAAACAAATGTGTCTTATTACTCTGACTTAACCTGTTCTAGATTGGTTGGTTGTTGGAGTTTTATGACCTGACAACATCTAAGGTCATAGCAGGACATCTCCCCTAGATGTAGCTTCAAATAAGTTGGTTGGTTGTTGGAGTTGTACGTCCTGGCAACAACTAAGGTCATATCAGGATGGGTACCGACTTGTGATAGTGTGCACTCATGGCTACGTTATAGTGCTGCCCCACTGGGAAATCAGGCCGCCAACACTATGACCCAACATCCCACTAAGTCACATTATCCTGACACTGAGCGAACCAGTCCACCATGAAATTGAGCTAATACAGCTAATTTTATATAGCTAATCGAATATAGCTAATTCAATATAGGTAATTTTAGGGTCCGTACTGGGCCTGGACATTCTTGAAAAGTCTTTAACTTGGTTTGCCCCATTTCAAGGCCTTGACAAGCCTTTAATTTAATCGATTTTGGGTAATTAGTCTTGAAAAGCCTTGAATTCCATTAAACTGTCCCCACTGATCTAAATTAGTCTGAAATCGCCATTCGGGATAAGATAATCTGACATACTTACACATAATAAAACGCGAATAGTCACTTGAATTACTATCAAAAACAGCCCTGAAAAGCCTTGAAATAGCCTAGTGTGGTGATATCAGGGAGCCTAGGTGGTGTAATGGTTAGCACACTGGCCCGGAATGCAAAGAGATGTGGGTTCGAGTCCCACCCTAGGCACAATATTTCCCATTTTCATCACCCCCACGACAATATTATATTTGTATTGGTGTTGAAAATATTATATTTTCATCGAATTCTGCAACTTTTAACTCGCAACCAATCTCCACTATCACTATATCTTACAGATTCACCAAGATGGCCCCTTCCTGCCACAGATGGCAAAGCGCCCACCGTGCCCCACTCTCCCCCACCCTCCTCCAGCCTCTCCTCCAGCCTCTCCTCCTACTCCTCCTCCAGTTCATCACCCCTTGCCTGGCGCAGACCCCTGGTGGTGAGGAGGATCACTGCAGACCGGACGCCAGCACTCCCAGCACTCCCCCAAGGACCTGCCTCATGCTCCCCAACGGGACGCAGGCCAGTTGCCATGGCACCTGTGGACAGTCTTCTAGGCGGTAAGATAAAGTTATTCACATTTTCGCCTAAAAAAAATAGATGATTGATTGATTGATTTGTGGTTGCTTTACGCCGTGTCGGCAGCAAAAGCCATATTTATGGCGAGAAATGTTTGTTTTTTGTTAAAAAATAGATGAAGAAATAAAAAAATTGTTAATCACTTAATGTAAATCACTTTAAAACACTTAAGAGTAAAGCCGTGTTTACAAAGGGCAATTGTGAAGCGATTTAGGCAAATCAATTTATATGAAGCAATGTAGTGGTGCATTTACACTAGCGAGTTTTAAAGTGTGTCGGCGACCGGGAACCAGCAGCCTTAGTGGTGCGCCTGTAGCCAGCGAGTACTGCTATTTGTTTAGTTTACACTCGTCGATTCGACGCCGATGTAGCTGCTACGTTAATATCGCTTGGAATTTAAGGTTAATTTAATTAAATTTCATTATTTGAGTATGTAATTCTGTTAAATATGATCGCATTCACTAGATTTCGGCCTAATCGGGCCCTAACACTGGCGGGCACCAGCGATTAGTTACAGCTGAGCCTGTAGCCGGCGAGCACCACTATTTTACACTATCGCCCCCCCGAACCAGCTGAATCGCTTCATCTATACTACCTTGCGAGGTGGTTTACATGTACCGATTTATATGAATCGATTCAGCCCTAAAACACCTCAGAGTCGCGTTTACACGGCAAATGTGAATCGATCTAGGCAAGTTGTTTTATATGAGGCGTTTTAAATTGCCCGTGTAAACAGGGCTTAAGACTCACTTTTAGACTCACATTAAGAAAATCACTTCAAAATCACTTAAAGAAAATCACTTGAAATACTCTTAAATCACTTAAAGCTGCATAGTCCGAGGAAGCATGACATTTTCAAAACCAAAGCAATTATCTAGATTATATTCTATATATTTAACTTCGATCACCATCATCATCATGCTGTCAGTCGCAATGCGACAAAGACTGCTTTCATTACTTGACTGTTGCTCTCCATTTAGCTCTCTGCTCTGAGAGTGATGTCCACGACTCAGTCTTAATGTCTCTCAGCTTCAGGTTTCTCTTGATGGTATCCTTGAACCAGAGACGAGGGTGCCCTCTCTTTCTGTAACCAGAAGACAGTTGAGAGTAGAATATCTGTGAATGTCACTAGAAGATATTGAGAAATTACCTTGGAAAATAACAATGAAGCATTACTTTGAATCAGTGTAGGTTTTCTTGTCAAGTCTCACAATTTTATCACACTTTGTAATGCTACTTACTATAGTCAAGAGGGTCTGATTTCTGCACCTTTAAAGCGTCATAACAGAATACCGCGCCAATGTAATAGGACCTGTTACTGCAGAAGTCTATGGCATCAGAGTTTTGGCATGCTTACCCAAATTAATTTTGTACGATTGCACTTAAAATATCTCAAAGGTTAGCCATTTTAAATTAAAAGTCATTTCAAATTAAAGTAAGGCAGATTATAACAACTACCCTACGAAGATCCTTTTAAAATCACTTAAAACAGGTAAAATCACTCAAAATAATCACACCAAAAAACATTTTTTAAATCACATTAAAAACCACTTTAAAAAATCTCCTTTATTCACTTTAAAAATCACTTTTAAATGACTTAAATCACTTTTTTTCAAATCACTTTAAAGAATAGAAATGCAATTTCTGTATTAATCTAGTAAAGGAGGAGTAACCAGCCCCCCCCCCCCCACACACACACACACTCACCTCCAGTGGCCATCCTTGTGTAGACTGCTAAAACAACAACCGATCTCCATGTGAGTCAGCCTCATGAAAATCGGCCAATTGGTGGTTTATTTAAGATGTCGGCGTCGCAATTCTTAAAGTGTAGTGCATTTCTTTATTTTATGTTAAATTATCCTAGAAACAAATAAGGTTGTTGTATTTTCTCTACTTTTACATTCAGGATACATTTAAGGACTTTGCAATACCTCTGTCAATGCTAAACTATAATTATGCTGTTCGACGCCGACATCCAATGCTCGACGCCGACAACTTATCCCAATTGGCCTATTTTCGTGAACCTGACTGTGTACAATGGCTTATATGATGCTATACATCATCATTTGTTCATATGTTTGGTTATTTCTCATTAACTATGTCCAGGATTTTGATTCTAAGAAAGGTACTTTTTTAAATAGACCATGGTAGTTCACCAGTAAAAATGACTAATTGCAGAATACAAACAGCACAATGTTATAGGCAAAATAAGATTATCTCTTTATTTTAATGTAGTTTTAATTGAATATTATGAACATACTATTCACAGGAGCATTTTCTTCATAGAAACTGTGAAGAGCTACTTACACCCATTCTAATGATATATTTTGTTAGGTTCCATCCTCAATATTAAAATAATTGCAGACTGTGACAGCTCACCCCTATTTGTTTCTATATGTAAATTGTCTTGGTGTTTCAATACGCCTTGAGAAAGCGAGACGTTTTGAATTCCTAGTCCTGGCCTCTCTCTACCTGGTAACATGAACAACAGAACTTTACTTATTCAAAATTATCAGGATCCAATATGAAGAGTCATGCATGGTTTGTCTGTCTTGTTATTCGCGAGACTATATTCTCTGGCACTAGTGTCATTCGAAAGGATTGCTGAATCAAAACTAAGGGGCCGTCCAACGTTGTCAACATTTTCACAGTTGTACAAATGATGCGACAGGGGAGGGGGTTGTGTGTAAAGTACAATCTTTAAGGCCCTGTTACACCTTACTGGACTGAGGAAACGGACAGAAACTGGACACTGTCCGGTGAAATACGGCAATGTACTGTTTATACACAGTTAGCATCCGGCGTGTCCGTTATCTGTCCGGTAGTGTCGGGCGGTGTCCGGTACAAGTTTTGAACATGCACAAAACTTGTACCGGACACCGCCGGACTGAAGTGTATGGTTGGTTCCAGTTTAAGTCCATCTAGTCCGTTTTGTCCGTTTCATGTCCGGTACCCATCCATTACATCTCCGGTTTGCTTCCTGCAGAGTCCGTTGATGGTGTTAGGGGAATTTGGTCAGTATATGTTTTTGGCGCATCCATGATCAGTCCGGTACATGTCTGTTTGGTGTTCGGTCCGTCCGTTTGACATTTGGTTGCCGTCCGGTTCTCGTCCTCCGGTTCTTGTCCGTTGGCCATTCGTTAATGTACGTTCCTTGTTCGTTTCGTTCGGTGGCCGTTGCAACAGTTTGACATATTTTGATACCGAACACCACCGGACTAAACGATTCTTTATCCGGTTTATGTCCGTTGCTGAATCCGGTAAGGTGTGACAGGGGCTTAGAGTACAACCTTTAGGGTTTAATAAAATGATGATATTTTGGTGGTGATTTTCTTCTTTTTTTTCCACTGTAGTAGACTGCACCGGCTTCTGGCAAGTTGGTGTGGATAGGGTGATTGCATCAGGGAGCCTAGGTACTGTAATAGTTAGCACACTAGCCCTGGGATAGAAAGACGTGTGGGTTCGAATCCTGTGCTCGGCATATTGTTTCCCATTTTCATCACCCCCATGATAGTACACCAAGCGAGGTAGTGCCACTTGTCAATTTTTAAGTTAATTATTGGTTAGACTCAACCCGGGGGCGTTTGAATCCGATTACCTCCTAAAATGGTAGGCGGGCACGCAACTCTTTTGGACGGCCCCTAAGACATATGCAGTGATACCATGAATGCTGTGATCAGCTGTGTCTCATGTTTCAGCTCAGTGTGTAGGTGTGACCCAGCCTGTATCCTGTACAAGGACTGCTGCCAGGACTTGGACCTCACTTGTCCAAGCATCTTCAGCCAGCGAGAGCACATGGTAGTGAAGCATGCGCAACTGAGGCTGGATTGCCTGCAATTCCTCTTCCTTCGCGTTGAAGATGGTCAGCGCAAAGGCTATCGCGAGACAGTGTCACTGATAGCGTCTTGTCGAAATGGCGACCACTGCGTTACGACATGGTCGAGCGACATAAATCATCCCAACCTGGCGATACCCATCACCGACCAGCTAACTGGTTTAAGCTATGTGAATTTTTACTGCGCTAAGTGCAATGGTGTACATGCGGTTAAGTGGTGGACTCCAAGGCTGGAATGCGATGAGGCTGAAAATGGAATTTCCAGTTCTGCTGTTATTATGGACAAGTCTTCGCTGCGGATAAAATTGGAACAATGTTCTTTGCACTATTTGGAGCCTTCAGGGGATGGTTCTGATGTGACGCGCTTTGGTTGTCGATTAGAAAGTTCGATCGCAGTCGAAGATGTCCGTTCCACATGTCCAACTACATGCTTGAATCCAATGCTAGTGCGGAAATGCGAACAGTCAGTAACAATGGACTACTTTCAAGATGGCCAACAAATTTTCCTCAACTACTACTGCGCAATGTGCTTCGGTAATGTCAGTCTTGCGGATATGACATGCTTGAAGCGAACAACACCTGTCGAAATTGGGTCAGTGAAGACCCGCTCACTGGCAGTTTTGCTTGAGTTTGATCCATTGAAAGGACTGCGTGTAGGTACACTGCAATGTCCGAAGGGGCAACACAAGCCGAACAATGGCGGAAGAGTGTGCAAAGAAGACATCTGTCCACCGGACTTCACTCAGTCGGGTGATGAGTGCATCCAGATATCTCACCGAGTGCTAATCACCACCAGTCTACTCTTCGCTGACTCCAACGACTTAGTGACAAGCTTCCTTCGATTCAAAGCCACTGATACGGTGAAGAAAATGCTTATGAAGATCATCGCTTGTACCCTCATTACTGATGATGCCCCGTATCACAAGCCGCCATCTCCAGACATCGACGCATCCATAATCAGCGAAAGGATCATGAATATCAGCATCGAGTTCTTCTTCAAGAACTCGACCGATGCTGGAAAATTGTTTGAAGTCCTTGAAGACCGGTTGAAAGCGCCTCTTGCGGATGGTGCACTAAAGTGGCTCACCAGCTTTGACATCAGTTCCTCCAAGGTTTCTGTTGATACTGATGTTGCTTTAATTGCTGCGGAGAACATACCTTCGGACTGCGTCTGGAAGCGTATGTCGTCCAAGGATTTCCAATTCAGCAATGACTCAGTGACGCTTCTCAAATCTCAGCAAGTGTTCAAGAAGGCAAGGTTCCGCGTGGTTGGTGATAAGGTGTTCATCTGCACAGTCACACTGCCGAAAGAAGCGAGTGGTAATGAATTCGAGTATCGGTCTGTGATTGCTGGGACAATAGCAGTTGCCATTTGTCTGGGTCTGTTCTACCTTGGATTGCGGGTGGTCTTCTGCTACAAGAACTCGCTCCATGAGAAATTGCACCCAATGTATTAAGATGCTCAGTATGGGCTACCACTTGTAGCATAATGACAGATTTAATTAAGATGCTTTGTATGGGGTGCCACTTGTAACATAATGGAAGATTTCTTAAGATGCTCAGTATGGGGTGCCACTTGTAACATAATGAAGGATTTAATTAAGATGCTGACTATTGGCTGCCACTTCTAACATGAAGAAAGATTTAATTAAGATGTTCAGGATGGGCTTCCAGTTGTCACATAATGAAAGATTTGTTTAATATGCTCAGTATGGAGTGCCACTTGTAAAGAAATGGAAGATTTTTACTTTCGTTGAAATTGCATAGTCCAACGCTTTTCAGTTTCTGTTATTTTCCAAGATAAATATGGTAGGTTGATCTTATAATCTACGTCAATTAAGTTTGAAGTAACTTTGATTTAAAATGACTAACTTAATTTATATTTAAAGCACAGTCTGCCACTCTATGTGGCAACAACTGTTTAATAAATTCACCAGTATCTAAGTTGGATATGTAGGTCCAAATCTAGATAAATGTTCTGCTTTCGAAAATGTTATGCTTTTATTGGACTAAGCAACTTCATTTATTTGACATAGCTAATCAGCAATTTGCAAATTGATTTAGTAATTAACATAATATGTTGTATTCTAAGTGGAGATCTAGTTTCTCTACCATGGTTCTTATATAGTTTGACATAGTTATATATATATTATTTTTAATAAATTGTTGCTAGGATATACTTAGCTTTGAATTTTAACCTATACTTGTGCCACTTAGCGGATACTAGTTGTCACTTAATGTTTCTACTATGACTTGGGTCTCTTATATATATGTAGTAGGCTGCACTGACCTCTCAGGCAAGTAACCACATAGACAGGTAGACATGGGTAGTGTGTTGATATCAGGGAGCCTAGCTGGTGTAATGGTTAGCACACTGGCCCGGAATCCAAAGAGGTGTGGGTTCGAGTCCCGCTCTAGGCACAATATTGATTATTGCTATTTGATCGTTTTGAATTCTCATATCTATCTATTACTGTGCTCCTTGTGCTGCGGTCCTGCCCTGGCCTATATAAGCAGCTGCTGGGCGTTTGACTCGTCCCACTCTTCATAATTTTCCGAGCCATTGGTCGATGTACTGATATATAAAGTTGCGAACCCATTACTATCTTGTCTCTTCCTTTGTCATTTGTAGCCGGAACCTATATATATATATCCTAATTAAATTAAACGTCTTATATTATTTTAATTAAGCTGTTGCTAAGATATGCCACTTTAACCTATGCTTGGGGGGAGCTGGACATATCTCAGGCGCTAGAGTGTCCACCCATGAAGGTGTGGCTCATCCCATCGATCCTGTTCAGTGGATACATTTGCAGTTTGGGCTATTCTCCGTTCCAACCAGTGGTCCACAACTGGTTCATCAAAGGTTGTGGTATGTCCTGTCTTGTTTGTGGGAAAGTGCATATAAAAGACTCCTTGCTGCTTATCGGAAAGAGTAGCCTATGTGGTGGTAGCGGGTTTCCTCCAACGAAATATGTCAGAATGATTATTTGCTTGATGTCCAATAGCCGATTATAAAAACCAATATGCTCTAGAGGATTTGTTAAGTAAAACAAACTTTTTTAACCTATGCTTATGCCATCTAGCAGATATTATCTGAGACACACACAGTACTTGAAAGATAGTGTGTGCTCTGCTCACCAGATGGCAGCACCAATGTGAAATGCATAATGGCTGTGACCCGCAATATGTTGAATGAAATCTAACTTGAACACAAAATCGAAATGGTACATAAACCCTATTTCGCACATCAAATATGTTTATTTTTTCTACAATATTTGTATTAATTCATTTATTCATTTATGCATCTGAATAGTTTGTTGGTACATTAGTTGATTAACTAAAGGAAATTTCAATTGTGGACAATTGGTCTTCATCATTGCACTGCTCTTGCCCTATCCTAGTAATTGACTAGACTAGGTAGCAACAAGTGTAAGTTTTTAAGTCAATGATTTGACTCGACGAGGGTTCAAATACGGGGGTTCGAATCCCCGACCTACTATAAAAAGGAGGCAGGCCCTCAACTCATTCGACCATCGTGTCTGATAGTTCGCTTCGCAGCTGGGGTTATTGGAGTTTCAGCGGTTTTATATTACAGGCCTTTATTTTATCTACTAGCAGACTAGATATCAAGTTGTATTAGTAGGTACTCCAAAGTGATTTCTATTTTCAACAGGTCAGTATTACATCTTATATATCTGTACAGATCTTTTAAATTGGTTCTCAATGATATAAAAATCATTTAGATCGATTGAATAGCTGCAAATTTATGAGTGTTTAAAGATTGATTTTTTTGCCCCAATTTGGGCACATTTCCAAATTAGCCAAATCTTGGATTTTAGGGTCCCACCTGGAAGCTATTTTGCATATGATCTGTCCAATATTAAAGAATCTTATTCTCTATAGTACAAATAAGAAGCTCAATTTTTTTACAGACCATCACTGTTAGTATTCTTTCTGAAATTTCATGTCAAACTTGCTAAATTCCTTAATTTCCAGCAACCACCAATAATAAATTTAGTAAAATATAGAAAAATAGCATAACTCCCGTTCTAATTGTCCTATCACAGCAATCTTTATACCAAAATAACCAGAATCAAAAGCTCTACATGATAACATAATTTTCTAACTGATCAGAGAAAGAAAGACAACATTCAATTTTAGGCATCGCGAGCTGACAATAAAATTAAGAAAAATACCATAACTCCCATTCTAATTGTCCGATCAGTGCACTCTTTATACCAAAATAACCAGAATTAAAAGCTCTACATGATGACATCATTTTCTAACTGATCAGAGAAAGAAAGACAACATTCACTTTTAAGCATCGCGAGCTGACAATAGCCAAATTCTTGCAGCAGTCACGTCTCAGACCAAGCTTGATGCGCATGATATAAATCTCAACCAAATATTGTTCTGGTTAGGTCGAGGAAGACTTAAGCTTTCTGATGATATCATTTTCAAAACGATCCTGATCAATTTTCAAGGAGGATTAATGTCTTAATGTTTTCACTCCTTCAGTTCAATCAAATTTCCCACTCAGAAACACTCATGCTTGATATGCTAATGAAGCCTAGATTCTTCTCTATCTTTTATTGGTGGTTATTTTTAGCTCAGGTCAATGTACTCACCAAGCCATCAAGTTTAGGGAAGGGAGTAGCTCAGACTGGATGAAAACAAAATCGGCGAGCATGCTCAGAGCTGCCGATGGTACCCCGCCAACAAGTGTCCATTGACTGTGATTTCTTTCATAATGATGATTAAAAATCAGACACCCTAAAAGGCAAAAGAACAAGCTTTAATTTGATATAATTTTTATTTCAAACCAAGCAGAATTAGTGGAGATTCAAGCCTTTTTAAAACGGTTAAAATAGGTCAAATTTCGCGCCGCGGACACCGTATACGCCGACTTTGGAGTACCTAGTATTAGTAAACATTCAAGTATATCAGATCGTAGCTGTACGATAACATCTGTCATGGGGGGTGATGAAAATGGGAAATATTGCGCCTAGAGTGGGACTCGAACCCACATCTCTTTGCATTCCGGGCCAGTGTGCTAACCATTACACCACCTAGGCTCCCTGATATCAACACACGACCCACGCCTACCTGTCTATGTGGTTACTTGCCTGAGAGGTCAGTGTAGACTACTACACTCGTCCCCCTGGAATTGTAAGTCTTTTGAATGCTTACAATTACATACATACAGGCAATGCACTTACACATACATACACAGGGTAGGTTCAACAACTATACAGCGTGTTTCTTTGCTTCCGGGCCAGTGTACTAATCATTACACCACCTAGGCTCCCTGATATCAACACCCTCCCCACGCCTACCTGTCTATGTGGCTCCTTGCCTGATAGGTCAGTGCCGACTACTACACATCTAAGGATGACCTTAGATGTTGCTAGGATGTAAAACAACAACAACTACACATCTAAGGCATCAGATGGTACGTTTTCGTTTTTTGTTTGTGTTGTTGTTGTTTTATGCCCTATCAATATCTAAGGTCATATCAAGACGGGTACCGACTTGTGACAGTGCGCACTCATGGAAACCAGGCTGCCAGCACCATGAACTGATATCCCACTCAGTCACATTATCCTGTCACTGAGCCAACCAGTCTTGCCCTATCCTAATAATGCCGAGTGCAAGGCCTAGGAAGCAACAAGTATCAATTTTTAAGTCATTGGATTGACTCGACCAGTATTCAAACCCACAAACTCATGCATTTGGTTCTCCCGATTTCCCAAAACAGGAGACAGGTGCTCGAATCATTTGGCCACCTTGTCTAGTCCCACCTATGAAGGCGTGGGTCATCCGATCGATCCTGCTGAGTGGGCACATTTGCAGTTTGGGCTTTTTCCCATTCCAACCAGTGGTTTACAACTGGTTTATCACAGGCTGTGGTATGTGCTGTCCTGTGTGTGGGAAAGGGCATATCAAAGACCACTTACTGCTTAGTGGAAAGAGTAGTCTGTGTGGTGGCAGCAGGATTCCTCCAAAGAAATGTCAGAATGACCATATGTCTGACTTCCTATAGCCGATGATAAAAATCAATGCGTTTTAGAGGTGTCGTTAAAGCTGCATAGTCCGATGAAGCATCAATTTTTCAAAACCAAAGCAATTATCTAGATTTGATCCTACACATCTACCTTAGATACTGATGCAGCTATTAAGCATTTGTTGCCACATAGAAGGGAATACTGAGGTAATTGAATAGAACCCGTTACTGCTGAAGCCTATGGTGTCATAGTTTTGGCGTGCTTGCCAAAACTAATTTGACATGTTTATACTTCAAATATCTCAAAAGTTAGCCATTTAAAATTAAAATTACTTCAAACTAAAGTAATGTGGATTATAACAATAAATTTAATATATTTATCTCAGAAAATTTGCCGAAACTCAGGGTCATTGGACTATGCAACTTTCAATAAAACAAGCTTTACTTTTTAAAGATGGCCTATCAACAAAGTCATCTAGAGCTGTGTTTACAACGATTTAGACAAAGCGATTTATATGAAGCGATGTAGTGGCGCGTTTACACGCAACTAGTTTGAAGGCGGAAATCGATATCTGCGCATGAGCAAGTCCAGACTAACCAGTGCCAGTAGTGGTGAGCCTGTAGCCTGCGAGCACTGCTATTTGTTTAGTTTGCATTCGTCGATTCACAATATGAAAAACGACGCCAATGTAGCGGCTACATTAATAGCGTTTGGAATTTAGGGTTAATTTAATTAAATTTCATTATTTGAGTATGTAATTCTGTTAAATATGATTTAGGGTTAATTTAATTAAATTTCATTATTTGAGTATGTAATTCTGTTAAATATGATCGCATTCAATAGATTTCGGCCTAATTGGTCCCTAACACTGCCTGGCACCAGCGATAGTTACAGCTGAGCCTGTAGCCGGCGAGCACCGCTATTTTACACTATCGCTGCCCGGGAACCAGCTGTAACGCTTCATCTATACTACCTCCCAAGGTGGTTTACATCTACCGATTTATATGAATCGATTCAGCCCTAAAACACCACAGTGTCGCGTTTACACGTTAAATGTAAAGCGATCTAGGCAAGTGGTTTTATATGAATCATTTTAACTCGCCCGTGTAAACACGGCTTATATCTGTAACTATTCAGATAATGAAAAATATGCTCAAACAAACCACTAGTAACACTAACAGTACAATAATGTGGGTTTTATTTTTGTGGTAAATATTTTATTCATCTGAAAACTTATTTCGTCAGCACCGAGGCACTGGTCTTCCAGTTATAGCATAACCTTTTAAAGTAGATATTAGATAACCTTTAAAAGTAGATATTTCCACTGAAGCTGCACAAAGCATCTAGCTTTGACTGTCATCAATTGACCCCCATGTCACGTGAAGCACATCAAGACTGTGACGTCATCGGTTTAGTCAGCGTCTGCCATAGGTCACTTGTTGATACGGGGGTCAATGCTGCAGTTGGTCTGAAAAATAAAAACCACAAGAGATTGTTATTTAGAAGAATAGAGCATATTGTAACATATAGCAGTTGGTTTAGTAAGCAGAACAGATTGCATCATATACCAGATTGCTTAAGCGGCTGTCACACCTCGCCGGATTGAGCAACCAACAGAATTGTCTAGTCCAGTGGTGATAAGTATCAAAATGTATTAAAATGTGTCAAAATGTTGCGCTATCGAGTCAATGGCCGCTGGATGAACAGACATGAAACGGACATGAAACGGAGAGGAAACGGACAGGAAACGGAAGGAAATGGACATGAACAGATAGCCAATGGACGAAACGAATTCAAACCGGACAAGGACCATAGACGTCAGTCTGGCGGCATCCGTTCCTAGTTGTGTGCATGTTCAAAACTTGTACGGACACAAAACGGACTTTGTTTGGTTTCTATCCATTTCCCCCAATCCGGTGAGGTGTGACAGGACCTTTAGTAATTAAAGCATGTTGTAGCATCTAATAGGTTGCTTGGTAATTAGAGAAGATTGTATCATTTGGCAGATTGTTTTGGTAATTACAACAGATTGTAGCATCCATCCACTTGATTAGTAATTTGATTGTTCACAGGCTTTCTTATCGTCTATAAGCTGTGTTCACACGTACATCCTTAAATTAACTTAGTTAAGCCAGACCAACTAAAGACTAACTAAATCGAATTAGCAGTGTGTTCACACACGCAACTTAAGCCGACTTAGGCTAAGCCAGTTCAGCTGATCCACCCCATGAGACGGTTTACCTGAAGCGAACTAGTTGAGTCAACTTAGCACTAAATCGATTTAGCGGTGCGTTCAAATGCGCCATTTAAACTGAACTAGTTAATTCGAATTAGTTAAGCCGATTCAACGTGCAAGTTAAAGACCGCAATAGCAATGGGCATTGTATCAAAAACCGGTATAGGAGGAGGGGTAGTAACATGTCTGACCAAAGTCAAATTCACAGTGCGAATGGCATTGCGTTGTTGTTCTTTTACATCCTGGCAACATCTAAGGTCATATTAGGATGAGTACCAACTTGTAGCAGTGCACACTCATGGCAACTTTATAGTGCTACCCCAGTGGGAGACCAGGCCACCAGCACCATGACCTGATATCTGACTCAGTCACATTATCCTGACACTAACCCAACCAGTCCTTGCCCTATCCTAATAATGCCGAGCGCCTGGCTAGGAAGCGACAAGTATCAATATTTAAGTCATTGGTTTGGCTCGACCAGGGTTAGAATCGGTGGGTGTGAATCCCACGATCAACGAACACGGGAGACGGACGCTCAACTCATTCGGCCATTGTGCCATTTGGTGTGTTATACCATGGTAATGGTGGGACTTACTTGATGCTCTCAAAGGTTCCCTACAGCAGGCAACATGTGCTGCTGTTGGGGTTGATCTGCAGTCCTCTTACCGCTGTCTCTCCGTCCTCACACAGCTTCATACAGTACTGCACGATCTGAGGACAGAAGTACAAGTACACTTACATGTGCCACCTAGCGAGTAATATACCAGCGCCACCTAGCGAGTAATACCACCAGCACCAGTAATACTACCAGCATCAGTAATACTACCAGCGCCACCTAGCGAGTAATACTACCCTCAGCAGTAATACTACCAGCGCCACCTAGCGAGTAATACCACCAGCACCAGTAATACTACCAGCACCACCTAGCGAATAATACTACCAGCGCCAGTAATACTACCAGTGCCACGTAGCGAGTAATACTACCAGTGTCAGTTATACTACCAGCGCCACCTAGCGAGTAATATTACCAGCGCCACCTAGCTAGTAATACTACACCTAGCGAGTAATACTACCAGTGCCACCTAGCAAGTAATACTACCAACTCCAGTAATACTACCAGCATTAGTAATACTACCAGCACCACCTAACGAGTAATACTACCATCAGCAGTAATACTACCAGTAACACCTAGCGAGTAATACTACCAGCGCCACATAGAAAGTAATACTAGCAGTGCCACCTAGCGAGTAATACTACCAGTGCCACCTAGTGAGTAATACTACCATCAGCAGTAATACTACCAGCACCACCTAGCGAGTAATACTACCAGCGCCACCTAGCAAGTAATACTAGCAGCACCACCTAGCGAGTAATACTACCAGCGCCACCTAGTGAGTAATACTACCAGCGTCACCTAGTGAGTAATACCACCAGCACCAGTACGTGGTGGTGGTGGTGGTGGTAGTGGCGATGACCGTACCAGCGCCACCTAACGAGTAATACTACCATCAGCAGTAATACTACCAGTAACACCTAGCGAGTAATACTACCAGCGCCACATAGCGAGTAATACTACCAGCGCCACCTAGCGAGTAATACTACCAGCGCCACCTAGTGAGTAATACTACCAGCACCACCTAGTGAGTAATACTACCAGCATCACCTCGTGAGTAATACCACCAGCACCAGTACGTTGTGGTGGTGGTGGCAGTGGCGATGACCGTACCAGCACCACCTAGCGAGTAATACAACCAGCGCCAGTAATACTACCAGTGCCACCTAGTGAGTAATACTACCAGCGGCAGTTATACTACCAGCGCCACCTAGCGAGTAATATTACCAGTGCCACATAGCGACTAATACTACCAGTGCCACCTAGCGAGTAATACTACCAGCTCCAGTAATGCTACCAGCATCAGTAATACTACCAGTGCCACCTAGCGAGTAATACTACCAGCGGCAGTTATACTACCAGCGCCACCTAGCGAGTAATATTACCAGCGCCACCGAGCATGTAATACTACCTGCGCCACCTAGCGAGTAATGTTACCAGCTCTAGTAATACTACCAGTGTCAGTAATACTACCAGCACCACCTAGCGAGTAATACTACCAGCGGCAGTAATACTACCAGCGCCACCAAGCGAGTAATACTACCAGTGCCACCTAGTGAGTAATACTACCATCAGCAGTAATACTACCAGTGCCACCGAGCGAGTAATACTACCAGCGTCACCTGGCGAGTAATACTACCAGCGCCAGTAATACTACCAACAAGTATAAATCTTTAAGTCATTGGTTTGACTCGACCAGGGTTCGAACAGACAATCCCATGGGTTCGGATCCCCCAATCTCCCAAAACAGGAGGCGGACACTCAACTCATTCGGCCACCCCATCTGGTATGTGTATGTGGTTACCTCCTTCACGTTTGGCCAGAGTTGCTTCTCCAGTTTGCTGTAGATGAGCATTCCTTCCACCATCACCTCGAACGAACCTGTTGTAAAAATATACAGATTTTCGGTTCAGATTTATATATTGGCAGAGAGCATTACTATTCCCGGGCGACGGAGTGGGGACCAAGGTTATGTAACAGAGAAGCAATGAGTGCCCCACTCGCTGTGTGACATAAGAGACTATGTGGAAAATATGATAACACATATTGCCCGAGATTATGACGTGATGTTCATATGTAAGAGACAGTTAATGTTTAGTGAAGTGTTACCTCTATGCACCAGTAAGAGTGCAAGTGGAGGGGAAGGACATTTTTAATATATGTTTATTGTAACTGTCTGCAACTATCTGTTACCACAGGGCCGATGGGTAAGGACACCCAGCCATCCTGGTATACATTATGGACACCACCTGCAGCTGGAGTTGAGTGACAGCTGCCCCCTATTAGGGCATCGCCCCCAGGCTGTAGAGGGTGTCTGATTGGCTGACTGTGGGAGGCCCAGTCACCTGCATCTGGCATTCACTTCTTGGCTAGGCACTCTAACAGGAGGCACTCTAGTCTTGTCCAGGAACCCAGACACTCTGTCTGAGGCTCCACTCCCTATACCCAAACTAGCAGCAGCTATTCCAAAGGCACTGAGCTGTGTGCAACAACCATGGGTCTCCGGTTTAATGGGCTGTAGGTATTGATTTTTCTACACACTAACAAGAGTAATGAGGATCTGGGTGGACAGTAGATAAAGAGTGAGGGTGATAGGTCGCTAGTAGGTGAACAGGAGTTGATGCCAATAAAGCACAACTTCTTCACTGTCAATCTTGTGTGACTTGTCTTCCCTTTCTTCCTTATGAGTTTGTTGAGAGGGGCATTAGGTGGGAACTGACAGACAGTTGTCAGAACGCACCTGGGGAAGAGTAAGTGGTATCTGGGGCTCTGACGGCTGAGTCCCAAGATATTACACTGTGTCAACATAGCGGACAACTATGGATGAATGGGGCCTTGTTTGGCACCCGCAGTGCACATTTTCCACAACTCAGGCACAACTGTGGAAACTAACATAATATCCAGATTAAAACATTAGTTGCATAGGTACAAGGTATAATAAATGTTAAATATGTACACAAAATATAATCGAAAACCAGAATAAAAAATTGGAAGCTACCCAGTTTAACACCATAAACAAGTTTACAGAAATTATTCATGTTAGCATAACATGGGTAATTTGCGACGGGGCGGAAGTGTAGGGCCTCAGCCAGCTCTCGACACTAACATGCCACCTATCGACCTGACACTGAACTAAGGCACCCCTGCCCTCATGCTAATATCACGACCAGACATCATCTCGGTGCTGCCACCTACACTTGGCTGTAGGAACTAAACTACACCACCTATGCTGCCACCCACTGGCTCGACACACGGGCGGTGACGTCACAGACAGCTTTGAACTGCTCACTCGCCGCCCGGACACGAACCCGCCAAGACCAGCCGACCATCAATTTGCTGCCCCCACCCCTCAACTAACAACCAGTTAAAAGGCGGTGGGGTTGAGAGTGACGAGTGATTGCCTATTGTTCAATTGATTACCTATTGTTCGATTGATTACCTATTGTTCTATGACATTCTTTATTCTGGCTGATTAAATGCCACTTCCGTCTCGTCGTTAATTATTGATAAAGGAAATCAATCCATATGGTTTATGATTACTACTGCACAGCAGCAAAAACAAGTGCATGCACTTAACCGTTATGAACAGAATAAACAAACGATCACTAAAAAAAAGAAATAACCTCTTATATCATCCTCGAACCTGACATTGAATACTATAGACACGTTCACCCACTACATCACTGTCACGTGACCGGACTAGATGGCAGAATCAGTCAAATGCGCTGGCTGACTTCTCATGCGGAAGGTCGTGGGTTTGAATCCCGACCGAGTCTTATTCATGACTTACCAAATTTATATTTATCGCTACCTAGCCTGGCAAATGAATTCTGAAGCTATTTTCACTATCCAGATTATTACTTCTAAAAGTGTCAAGACCTAAAATATAAATACCCAAATTATGATTTTCCCTGTTATCACTTAACATCTAAATTATTTAAACGGACCCGGTATAGGCTGCTGAGACACCAACACCTACTCTGACAAATGCTCTCCAATCATACCTTTGCAGGTTTTCAGTTTATGTAACTGTATATGTGGGGGGAGAGTGCTGAAATTGGTTGCTCCTGTTGTGGTGAAGTTAGTCCAGCAGCACCGACGAGGCTTTTAGACAACCATATAGAGACAAATGTTAGAATTTGCAATCTAAAATGCTAATATAAAGTTCAAATATTTATTTCTCATAACCAGGTATTTTTTGTGTGAATAATTGATTAAATCATGTAGATTAATAGAATTTAAAAGTTGAATTGAGAGGTCTCTGTGGCTGCCATCTTGGTGGTTGCCACGGCTTTCCCTGTGTGTGGGGAACCCCTCTAGGTCATGTGATGAGGGAATCCCACCTATGATGTCATTCTTACATCGCAGACCTCAACACTCTCCTCCCACATGTTCAGTTGCCTGAACTGAAATAACTAAGCAAAGGTATGTTTGGAGAGCTTTTCATGCTGGATTCTCTGCCTCTACTGTGATTGGAAGTATTGCTAGTGATGTGTCGTACTGCGTTCTCTGCTCTCAGCTTCATCCTCCCAGAATTGTGGATGTTATTCTTAACATCGGTAATTCACGCCGGAGACGAGACAGCGTGAGCTACAACACTTCAAGAACTGAACCAACTACGACTACAGACGCCCGGATCTCCCCTGCGGTTAACTCGGTACGGTGGCGCCCCCTAGCATTAACCCCTGACACGAACTGACTAACTATGTTAGTTACAAACCTTTCCGCCAAATGCCGCCACCCGCGCCAACACGGCTAACGCTACCTGAGCGTGCCAAATTCAAACAACCGACCACAACCGCCGCATCAGCCTTCACATCAACGGCTATCAGCATTTCTTCACCCACCGACACCTATAATTAATGATCAAGCGGCAGGGCTGGCGGTTTGATTCCTGTCTCTTAACCATTGTCTCGAGGAGAAATGGATGTCTTCTGTTGCTGTGATATCTTGCTGATCATGATTGTCTTAATTAGTCCTTCCGACGAATATACTACCCATATATGCACCATGTTGTCTCTGTGTTGTGAATTATCAACAACTACTCATAAATAGTCGTTACGGGCATCCAAAGTTTTCAACATTTTCATGAGAGTACATGTAGTAGAATAGTACATGCATTTCCACTACAGTTTCTGGTAATTGCGGTAAATTCTATGCTGTGCTCACCTTGGCGTGTTCCATCTAGGGTAATAGTACACACATTTACACCACGGCTTCTGGTAATTCGGGTAGATTTTACACTGCGCTCAACTTGACGTGTTCCATCTAGTGGAATAGTATGAACATTTCCACTCCAGCTTCTGGTAATTGCAGTAATGTTTACGCTGTGCTCACCTTGGCGTGTTCCATCTAGTGGAATAATATACGCATTTACACTACGGCTTCTGGTAATTGCGGACAATTTTACACTGCGCTCAACTTGGTGTGTTCCATCTAGTGGAATAGTACACACATTTACACTACAGCTTCTGGTAATTCGGGTAAATTGTACACTGCACTCAACTTGATGTGTTCCATCTAGTGGAATAGTACACACATTTACACTACGGCTTCTGGTAATTGCGGACAATTTTACACTGCGCTCAACTTGATGTGTTCCATCTAGTGGAATAGTACACACATTTAAACTATGGCTTCTGGTAATTGCGGACAATTTTACACTGTGCCCACCTTGTGGTGTTTCATCTCGTGGAATAGTACACACATTTACACTACAGCTTCTGGTAATTGCAGACAATTTTACACTGCGCTCAACTTGATGTGTTCCATCTAGTGGAATAGTACACACATTTACACTACGGCTTCTGGTAATTGCGGACAATTTTACACTGTGCCCACCTTGTGGTGTTTCATCTCGTGGAATAGTACACACATTTACACTACAGCTTCTGGTAATTGCGGACAATTTTACACTGCGCTCAACTTGATGTGTTCCATCTAGTGGAATAGTACACACATTTACACTACAGCTTCTGGTAATTGCGGAAAATGTTACACTGCGCTCACCTTGGCGTGTTCCATCTAGTGAAATATTACACACATTTACACTACAGCTTCTGGTAAATGTGGAAAATGTTACACTGATGTCACCTTACCATGTTCAATCTAGTGGAATAGTACACATATTTACACTATGGCTTCTGGTAATTGCGGACAATTTTACCTGCGCTCACCTTGTCGCGTTTCATCTCGTGGAATATTACACACATTTACACTACGGCTTCTGGTAAATGCGGAAAATGTTACACTGACCTCACCTTGCCGCATTTAATCTCGTGGAATAGTACACACATTTACACTATGGCTGCTAGTAAATGTGGTGAATTTAACACTGCAATCACCTTGGCGTGCACGTTGCTAGAACGTAAAGCCCCAACAAAAAAATCTTGGCATGCACCATCTAATTTAAATAGTAGATACATTTACACTACAGCTGCTGGTAAATATGGTAAACATTACACTGCGCTCACCTTGGCGACCCATCTCGCGTTCGATATCAGCCTTGGGTAGCGAAGAACGAAGCGACTTACTCAGGGAGAAGAAGTAGGCTCGAAACATGGGTCACTCTGGGCTGCCGGAGAAAGAAGAGGAATGAGAGGAAGGAAGGGAACAGCACATGGTTCACTGTGGGCTATCAAAGAAAGGAAAGAATGAGAGGAGGGAAGGAACGGAAGACAAGAACAGAACATGGTTCACTTTGGGCTATCAAAGAAAGGAGAGAATGAGATGAGGGAAGTAAAGGAACAGAACATGGTTCACTGTGGGCTATCAAAGAAAGGAGAGAATGAGAGGAGGGAAGGAACGGAAGACAAGAACAGAACATGGCTCACTTTGGGCTATCAAAGAAAGGAGAGAATGGGAGGAGGGAAGCAAAGGAACAGAACATGTTCACTGTGGGCTATCAAAGAAAGGAGAGAATGAGAGGAGGGAAGGAACGGAACAGAACATGTTCACTGTGAGCTATCAAAGAAAGGAAAGAATGAGAGGAGGGAAGGAAGGGAACAGAACATGGTTCGTTGTGAGCTCTCAAAGAAAGGAGAGAATGAGAGGAAGGAAGGGAACAGAACATGGTTCACTGTGAGCTATCAAAGAAAGGAGAGAATGAGACGAATGAAGGAAAGGAACAGAACATGGTTCACTGTGGGCTATCAGTGAAAGGAGAGAATAAGAGGAAAGAAGGGAACAGAACATGGTTCAGTGTGGGATATCAAAGAAAGGAGAGAATAAGAAGAGGGAAGGAAGGGAACAGAAGGACAGAACATGGTTCACTTTGGGCTATCAAGGAAAGGACAGAATGAGAGGAGGGAAGGAAAGGAACAGAACATGGTTCAGTGTGGGCTATCAATGAAAGGAGAGAATGAGAGGAAAGAAGGGAACAGAACATGGTTCAGTGTGGGATATCAAAGAAAGGAAAGAATGAGAGGAGGGAAGGAAGGGAACAGAACATGGTTCGCTGTGAGCTCTCAAAGAAAGGAGAGAATGAGAGGAAAGAAGGGAACAGAACATGGTTCACTGTGAGCTATCAAAGAAAGGAGAGAATGAGACGAATGAAGGAAAGGAACAGAACATGGTTCACTGTGGGCTATCAATGAAAGGAGAGAATGAGAGGAAAGAAGGGAACAGAACATGGTTCAGTGTGGGATATCAAAGAAAGGAAAGAATGAGAGGAGAGAAGGAAGGGAACAGAACATGGTTCACTGTGTGCTATCAAAGAAAGGAGAGAATGAGAGGAGGGAAGTAAAGGAACAGAACATGGTTCACTGTGAGCTATCAAAGAAAGGAGAGAATGAGATGAGGGAAGTAAAGGAACAGAACATGGTTCACTGTGGGATATCAAAGAAAGGAGAGAATGAGAGGAGGAAAGGAAGGGAACAGAACATGGTTAACTGTGGGATATCAAAGAAAGGAGAGAATGAGGGGATGGAAGGAAAGGAACAGAACATGGTTCACTGTAGGCTATCAAAGAAAGAAGAGAATGAGAGGAGAAAATGAAGTGAACAGAAGAACAGAACATGGGTCAGCCTGGGGTCTCAGAGAAAGGAGAGGAATGGGAGGAGGGAAGGAAGGGTACAGAAGTATCAACAGAACATGGGTCTCTGTGGGCTGTCAGATTGTTCCCTTTCTGTTATTAGTAATAAGTTACGATTCAGCAATTATTATCTAATTCAAATGAATTAAATTATATTATACTGCCATCCACTACAGTAGACTACATCACGGTTCCGACTGCACATGCGCTGAAAATGGCGTTGGGAGCAAAGCAAAGGCATACGCCCATTGAGTTTGCCAATAAGCATAGGGCAAAACTGGCATTTATTCAAAATAACTAGAAATACATAACAATTTGTCATAAACATGGATGGAAGGATGCAATATAATGAATATGTTTAAGACACAACTCTCCATAAACCATAGAATATAAATAAAAACATTAATAAAACTGACTCTGGCTATGGCTCTAACACTAGTCTGAGTGCCTAGATTTGTCTAAATCTAAATGCACATGGCACAAGATGTGCAGAATATACTGATGTAAAGGCAATGCTGGATAACAGATTAATATCTTAATTTATTATATAAATTTTTTTAGTTGGTATTCTATGTTTCAAACAAGAGCTGAGATGAGCTGAAACTAGCACATTTCATAGCTGCACCCAGTGTATTAGCATGTGCCATGTGCTTCTCGCGGGTTTGTTTTGCTCTGACGCATCCCACAATGCACCATGCCGCTGGAACCGTGATGTAGTCTATACAGATGAATAAAATCATGTTGCCAACCGCAACAACAATTAAAAATAACAATAATGACAATAATAAGATGAAGAATAACAACAATACTGACCATATTTCGACCTTGACCTGGAGGGCCTCTGGTTCCTCCCCGTTGGTGACCTGTTTTAGGCCCTTCCCACTTCCGGAACAGCTGAACATGTTGTCAGTAGCGAGCAGCTCGAGGAAGGCAAGTCTCACTCACCCAGACAGGCACTGACGGAGTGAGTGATGGAAAGAGTAACTCAGCGGAGGTGTAACCAACAGCCACGCCTCGTCACCTAAAGTCAGAGCTACACTGGATGGTTAGAGACATGCACCATGAAACATATTTATATGTATGTATTTAGATATTTAGATATCTACACATTTACATATTTATATATTTATACATGTATACATATATGTATATATATACCATGATTTATATATATGTATGCATCATGATATATATATATATATATACATCATGGTATATATATTATAAATGCATCGTGGTATATATATATTATGGTATATACAACAGTTAAAAGGCATAGTTAAATATATATGTACAGTGAACTTAGTGGGGATGTGGGTCATGGTCATTGAGCCATGACTGCTGCCAAACCTTGTTTTTAAGTTTGAGGATAGGGGTACTACCAATACCAGTATATCCAGCCATCCATACATATATGCATATATATATATGCACATATAGATGTCCATATATACACATATATACACATATATATATATATATATGCGTATATGTGTGCATATACATATCTACATGAGCAATACCTCAGGGAGTTTGACGCCCCTGCCCTGCACAGTTGTGGGCCACTGCCTTGTGGTACAGGTTCTTGACAGAACCGGAGGCTAAGGGAGCAAACCCGAAACAGAAAACCATGTCACTGTGGCAGCATTAAGGGCGGTTGATGTATGGAACTCCCAACATCTCCTGACCAGCCACTGCAGGGACAAATAGCTTTGCGCCTGTCTTGACATGTTCTTGCCGGTGTGGAACCTCTATTTGCTCCCCGAGAGAGTGCCGCTGGTAACTTGCAAAAGCCAGCGGCACTTCAACACTTTTGCAGGCAGCTTTCATGAAATGCATACCATCAAGAGAAACCTGAAGCTGAGAGACATTAAGACCGACTCATGGACACAACTCTCACGACGGAGAGCTAAATGGAGAGCGGCAGTCAGGTAATGAAAGCAGTCTTTGTCGCATCGCGACTGACAGCATGATGATATATATATAGTTAGTATATGTATATACGTGTATAAATCATCGGTATGAGGTATTTTCCTAATATTATTATGATCCGTTATCGTCCATTAACGGACTCAGATTGATTTGCTGCAGCACATTCGCCTATGGTGGCGCCGCCACCAGCAGTTCTTTGTATTTATTCCTCAGTATTTGTATAGATCACTTGCTGCGAAAAGTTTTTTATTTATAACAAAAGGTGACCAAAGCGAACAAGCTTCTAGGCATGATACGGCGCTCGTACACGTATCTAGACAATGACACGGTGAAGACACTGTACACGTCACTGATCCGGCCGCACCTTGAGTATGGCAACACGGCTTGGACACCAAAGTTCAAGAAGGACATGTCAATGATCGAGAGTGTACAGAGACGTGCTACAAAGTTATCACCAACCATAAGAGAACTACCATACGAAGAACGTCTCAGGATTCTCAACCTACCCAACTTATACTACCGAAGGGCCAGGGGAGACATAATAGAAGCATTCAAACACGTCACTGGAAGATATGCGGTTGATGGTAGATACCTGAAGCTGGCCAACTGTAAAACTAGATGTCATCGATACAAGCTGAAGAAGGAAAGAGCAATAAAACCTGTCAGACAGCTATTCTTCAGTAACAGGATAGTAAATGCCTGGAACGCACTGCCTGAACATGTCATAGAAGCGCCTTCCGTCAACGCCTTCAAAGGCAGACTGGATAAGCATTGGAGGGGGCTACAATATTGCACACATCCGGTACTCGATGCATTTAATCCTAGTAAATCAAATTTTGACATGCATCGACCTGATACAGGCTTATAAGCCTAACAAAATCAGAAGCGGATGAGTATGAGTATGAGTATATGATAGGGCTATATTTTCCTGTCAAAGAGAAAAATAAACTCTCTCAATCCATCTTAGCTCTTTCTCTTTCTTCTCCACCTCAGCTAGGATAAGTTTATACATGTATATGTCTGTGTGTATATGCACATACACATATTGTATGGTGGATATACCACACACAGAGAAATCCCACTTTGCACACACACCCAGACCCAGACCCACCCACACCCACACCCAGCTCCAGTGGCCATCCTTGTGTAGACTGCTAAAACAACAACCCATCTGCCTGTGTACATTAGAGTAATGGATTATATGATGCTAGACATCATGATTTGTTCATATGTTTAGTTATTTCTCATTAACTATGTCCAGGATTTTGATTCTCAGAAAAATACTTGTTAAATAGACCATGGTGATTTACCAGTAAAAATGACTAATTCCAGAATACAAACAGCACAATGTTTTAGGCAAAATAAGATTATCTCTTTATTTTAATGTAGTTTTAATTGAATATTATGAACATACTATACACAGGAGCATTTACTTCATAGAAACTTTGAAGCGATACTTATAGCCATTTTAATGATTATTTTGTTAGGTTCCATCCTCAATATTAAAGTAGTGGCAGACTGTGACAGTTCACCCCTATTTGTTTCTATATGTAAACTGTCTTGGTTTTTCAAAACATCTTGCTTTCTCAAGACATTTTGAAATCCAAGTCGTGGCCCCTACCTGTTCATGTCAGACTAGTCGCCAACCTTCCAACCCCAACCCCCCCCCCAACTATAGCCATGTTTACACGGGCAATTGTGAAGCGAATTAGGCAAATCGATTTATATGAAGCGATGTAGTGGCGCGTTTACACGGACCGAGTTTGAAAGTGTTTTGGCGCCGGGAACCAGCAGCCTTAGTGGTCCGCCTGTAGCCGGCGAGCACTGCTATTTGTTTAGTTTACACTCGGCAATTCGACGCTGATGTAGCTGCTACGTTAATATCGCTTGGAATTTAAGGTTAATTTAATTAAATTTCATTATTTGAGTATGTAATTCTGTTAAATATGATCGCATTCAATAGATTTCGGCCTAATCGGTCCCTAACACTGCAAGGCACCAGCGATTAGTTACAGCTGCGCATGTAGCCGGCGAGTACTGCTATTTGTTTAGTTTACATTCGTTGATTCACAATATGAATAACGACGCCAATGTAGCGGCTATGTTAATATCGCTTGGAATTTAGGGTTAATTTAATTAAATTTCATTATTTGAGTATGTAATTCTGTTAAATATGATCGCATTCAATAGATTTCGGCCTAATCGGTCCCTAACACTGCCGGGTACCAGTGAATAACTACAGCTGAGCCTGTAGCCGGCGAGCACCACTATTTTACACTATCGCCGCCCGGGAACTAGCTGTATCGCTTCATATAAACCACCTGGCAAGGTGGTTTACATAAAGTGAATCATATGAAGCGAATCAGCCCTAATCTGCTTCAGGGGCGTGTTTACACGGCGAATGTGAGGTGAACTAGGCAAGGCGATTTATATGAAGCGATTTAACTCTCCCGTGTAAACATGGCTCTAGTCTGTTTGTTGGGGCTTTACATCCTGGCAACATCGAAGGCTATCTAGCCTGGCCCTCGGCATCAATAGGACAGGGTAGCGACGTAGCCAGGACATAAAACCCCAACAAACAAAGCCAAGCCTCTGATGGTTTCAGCCGGTTTACTTTCTACCCCGGAATTACATATGCGGTCTTAACTTCCTATTGAAGTTGGTTGTTGGAGTTTTACGTCCTGGCAACATCTAAGGTCATATGAGGACGGATACCTACAGACTTGTGAAAGTGCACACTCATGGCTACTTTATAATGCTGCAACACTGGAAAACACGGAGACTGTCAGCACCATGACTTGATATCCCACTCAGTCATGTTATCCTGACACTGAGCTAGCCAGTCCTTGATCTATCCTATTAATGCCGAGCGCTAAGCTAACAAGTGACAAGTATAAATTTGGTAAGTCATTGGCTTGACTCGACCAGGAATTGAACTCCTAACCTTCCGCACCGGATACAAGGATACTGTATTTCCTGATTTTATGTTAATTGGTGCTCCCCTGTCAATCTCTCCTAAAGTCAAGAACTTGGGACACTTTATGACTGATGACTTTAGAGATGACAGGGATATTAATAGACAGTGTCGCAAGTTATATGCTCAGGGAAATATGCTCATCAGGAAATTTCATGTGTACAGCTGATGTCAAGGTAAATTTATTTAGAACTTTCTATACTACTGGTATAATGCACAGATTTGGTGGAACTATAGAATGTCTAGCATTAGAAAACTGAATGTAGCATATAATGACATTATGATGTTATTACTCCGTCTACCTAGGTATCACAGTGCTAGTCAGTTGTTCGCCAATATTGATGTACCAGCCTTCCAGGCTGTTATCAGGAATCTAATATTCAAATTTATTACTAGACTTGACAAGTCAGAAAATGTTATAATACAGGGACTTGTAAAAATAGAAGAGAGTGATCTCAGATTTACGTCTGCCATATGGAGGCATTGGTACAAACTACTGTATGTAGACCAACATTTTGATATTGGTTAGTATGATAGTATTCATACTATTACTTATATCCTATTCACATTAATTTTTATATCTACCTACTATGGACCAAATTATGTAACTACGATAATCCTGAGTCTGAAATAAAGAATTGAATTGAATTGAATTGAGACCAGCGCTCTACCGATTCGTCCATCACAGCCGGTCCCTTGAGCACCAAGCTAGGAAGCGACAAATATAACCTTTATAAGTAATTGGCTTGACTCGACCGGGAATTGAACTCCTGACCATCCGCACGGGAGGTCTGCGCTCTACCAATTAGGGAATCGCATCCAGTGCCTTTTGAAGTTTCTCTCTGCGCTCTACCGATTCGGCCGTCGCAGCCAGTGTCGCAGTTTCCGCCGTCCGCCAGTTTCCGTGGTACGCATACACTCAAATGCATTGTCAATGGCCGTAAGCAATCTTCATACAGAAAAAGTGAAATATCTCTAAAACCACACCACCTAGAAACAAATCGCTTGGTACACACATAGAAAACATCCTTACCAAAAATATTATATTAAAGTTATATGGTTAGGGTTCTTGATTTCTATTAATTTTTAATAAAACTAATGCTTTGCCCTCGCATACCATCAAACTCAAGGCATTGTCAATGGTCGTGAGCAATCTTCATACAGAAAATACAGAAAAAGTGAAATATCTCTAAAACCATACCACCTAGAAACAAATCGCTTGGTACACATATAGAAAACATCTTTACCAAAAACATTATAATAAATTTATAAGGCTAGTGACGATGCTGTTCGATTTTGATGCATGCGCAGAAGTGATGCGTAGCGCGGAAACTGGCGGACGGCGGAAACTGCGACACCTGTCCCTTTTGTAGTTTCTCTACCAGTATCAGATCGATCACCTCGTCATCAATTCATTGATTCAGCCTGTGTGCGTTATGAGGCAGAATTGCGATATGTGTCAGAGGCACATTTATGATTCTGACTCTTGTGTGCTTTGTTTTCTGGCATATCACTATCAGCAGTAACCCGACACCCTATGCAAGAAAACAATGGCGGAAGTACCAGCACCCCGCTAACCTGAAACCGCCTTGACCACCGATACGTGTGGCGTCGAGTGGGCAGACTTATCGGGTTGACAAAGTAGGCCGGGTCGGGTAACCAGCAAAGGGGTGGACTTCCTGTCTGGAAGATGAAGGAGCCTACGCTCAAGAATAGCTGGACAGGGAGCTGTCTTCTTTCATCTGTCATCTGTCATATTCATCTGTCATATGCCATGTATTTGTGATATTTTTAAATGGGGAAAGCGCCTCATAAGTATTCTACTTCTGCTTTCTCCTTTTTCATGTGAAAAAAATAACAACTTATGTGTACATTGATCATGTGGAAAATAAATAGGTTATTATTATAATATTATTGTTCATCTGCCATATGCCATCTGTCATCTGTCCTATTCCATCTGGCATCTGTCATATGCTATATGCCATATGCTATCTGTAATATGCCATCTGTCATATGTCATCTGTAATATGCAATATGTCATATGCCATCTGTTATCTGTCATATGACATATGTCATATGACATCTGTCATCTACCATATTGTCATCTGTCATATGTTATCTGGCATATTACACCTGTCATCTGTCATATATAATATGTTATCTGTCATATGGCATATGTCATCTTAATATGTCATCTGCCATATGTCATTTGGTATCTGCCATCTGTCATATGCAATCTGTCATATGACATATGTCATCTGGCAGATGCCCTCTATCATATGGCATATGCCATCTGTCATATGTAATAGGGCATCTGTTATCTGTCATATACCATCTGTCATCTGCCATATGCCATCTGTCATATGCCACCTGACATACGGCATATGCCATCTGTCATATGGCATCTCTTAGCTGTCATATGCCATCTGTCATACGCCGTCTGTCATCAGTGATAAGCATATGTTGCCAAGCCAATTCTACCATATTTTACACATTGACACATAAATGCTGACTCATTACACAACCTAGATAAAGGATGCACCCAGTACTTGTAGTAGGGGTGAAAAACAACCTTATTTAAAAGCTGGCAAAGAATTTTGACATGCTGGGGAAATAAACTGAACTGATAAATTCTTAATTTAATAAGCAAAATATATTCTTCGCATATATCTTCATATGACCCCACTATATAATAAGGCATACACTTTAACGCACATTAAAAGTGAAGTGTAAGTTTTATTATATTTTTCAAATCATAAGTAGCGGGTAAATATGAAGATATACATGTATGTGAAGAATATATTTTGCTTCTTAAATTTAGAATTTATCAGCTCAGTTTATTTCCCCAGCATGTCGAAATTCATCGCCAGCTTTTATATAAGCGTTGTTTTTCACCCCTACTTAGGCTACTACAAGTATGGGGTGATTTTTGTATCTATGCTGTCACATGATCATGTCATGTTACACCATTACGCAACTCTCTCATCCTGATTATAACCTTAGGATGGGTACCGACTTGTGACAGTGCACACTCATGGCAACTTTATAGTGCCGCCTCACTGGGAGACCAGGCTGCCAGCGCCATGACTCGATATCCCACACAGTCACATTTTCTTAATACTGTGCTAACCAGTCCTTGTCCAAACCTAATAATGCCAAGCGCTGGGCCGGGTAGCGATAAACACTAATTTTATAAGTTATTGGTTTGACTTGGCCCCTGGGCCCGTATGCATGGGGCGGTGGTAGCGCTCTAAACCTGTGGGTAGAGGCGATCTCCGGGGTAGGGGCGAAAAGCCGGTATGCATGGCGCAGTGTTATGGAAACCCTGCGAGTTAAAAGTCGGGTAAGCTACCCCCACTCCGTAGCAGGTATAAGGGTGGTGGTAGGGACCGACTCCGGCCAAATCTATTGAATGCGATCATATTTAACAGAATTACATACTCAAAGCGTGAAATTTCATTAAATTAACCCTAAATTCAAACCGATATTAATGCCTTCGCTACAACGGCGGCGATATTAATATTGTCAAATCGACGAATGTACACAAAACAAATCGCCGCCGCCGCCGCATCGATGTCGCTATCCATACTGTCGAATATCAAGAAAACATCGCCGCCGCCGCCGCATCAGCAGCAATATATTAGGCCCAAATCTATTGAATGCGATCATATTTAACAGAATTACATACTCAAATCATGAAATTTCATTAAATTAACCCTAAATTCGAAGCCATATTAACGTAGCAGCTACATCGGCGGCGTTATTCATATTGTCGAATCAACGAATGTAAACAGGCACAGAGGGATTTCCCAAATTTATAAATAACTGCTAGGGTAGCTAACACCTCCGCGCTTTGGCTCCATGCATACCCCGTGACCCATTTCTCACCACCGGCGATAGCTACCCCAAACTCAGTCCTTACGACTGGGGCCGATAAATAATTCTTCATGCATATGGGCCCAGGGGCCGTATGCACCAAGTTGTGCTAACGTTAACCGGAGCTAGGCACTAGCTCCGGTCAGCTAGCTCCGGGTACCGGGGGTTCCGCGAAAAAGGTAAAGTGTTATGCATCAATGTTTTAGCTGCTGTGGATAGCTGACCGTGAGTTTATTTATAGATTTGGGAATTCCCTCCAGTCGACGATATGAATAACGCCGCCATTGCAGCAGCGGCGTTAATATTGGTTCGAATTTAGGGTTAAATTGATAAGATTTCACTTATTGCGTATGTAATTCTGTTAAATATGACAGCATTGAATAGATTTGGGCCTAATATATTGCCGTCGATTTGGCGGCGACCATTTTTAATTGACGTTGGACAGTATGGATATCGACGTTGCTGCGGCAACGGCGGTTTGTTTACTATACATTCGTCGATTCGAAAATATTAATATCGCCGCTGCTGCGGCACCAGCGTTAATATCGCTTTGCATTTAGGGTTAAATTGATCAAATTTCACTTATTGCGTGTGTAATTCTGTTAAATATGACAGCATTGAATAGATTGAGACCCTCACACGCACACTAACCGGCGCGGCTAGCAGTTAAACCCGATTTGATAATGGTTTAGCTTAGCCTAGGTTACGGTCGGCGGTTAGCGCTGGCACCGATTGATGCATACTGATTTTCCACAGTTAGCTGTGTGGGGATAGTCAAACCGCGGTTAAGGCCCTAACTCCGATTGGTGCATACGGCCCCAGGGCTCTGGACGTTCCGTACAGGAAGCCTGCGCTCTACCAATTGGTCATGGCATGCAGTCAGGGCAGAAGAAGTGAAGTGAAGTGGAGGTAGGATTAGTTAGGTGGTGGGTGAGGTTATCCGTTAGTTCTTAGTGAAGATTAGTGGTTATGCCTCGGTCACAAATGCGTTATGGCGTGCTTGCGGCGACCATAAGTCCACACATCGGCCCGACCGTACGGTGACCGCACGGTGAGCCACGGTCGGCGTACGGTGACCGTATGTATCTTTGCTTGCCGCAAGATATTGCAGAATTTTTAAGTCGGAGTTATCTTAACTTTGGAAAATCGCAACGCCGCAGGCCGGAATGCCCCCAGAATCCCCCCAATTTCTATTGTTAACAGAATAATATGTTTGTATAGAAATTGTGAATACAAAAATATCTTAAAATGTATTTAGAATGTCTTATCAGCGGTTGTGCGGCGACACAAAAATAAAGCGGCATACGGTGACCTATGCCTTGCGGTGACCGTACGATTTGTGAATAGATAAACCGCAGACCGTAACACCATAACATTTGCATAAACCTCAACATACACCGCAGACCGCAGCACCGTACGGCGATCGCAGCATTTGTGACATAGGCTTCAGTTGTGGTTAGTGGTGGTAAGACCGGTATACATGGGGACGAGGTGATGTAACAGAAAAATTAAACAAAGTTGTGCTTAAAGAGCATTATTTTTTCTCCATGAACAGTGCAGATATGCCCAAATAATCTAGAACTCACTTGCCACGCGACAGATCAGGGGTTCAATTCATATCCAGAGCAAAGATTAACAAAGACAACTGAAAGGACAACATAAATATATAGGGTATTCACGTGACGACACGAACCGGATGCGCGGCCATTGTGGCGATATCAACCAGTAAACATCCCATAGAGTTTGCCTGTACGCGCAGTGGAAAACGTGTATTTCATTCAAAATTAATAGAATTCCGGAACCCTAACCTTATCAATTTAATATAATCTATTCGTTGAATATGTTTTCTATATGTGTACCAAGCAGTTTGTTTCTAAGTGGTGTAGTTTTAGAGATATTTCACTTTTTCTGTATGAAGATTGCTCACGGCCATTGACAATGCACTGGCACTGACACTCAGAATATCCCAACTTTCACTATTATCTCTTGTTTTTAATACTTTCAGCGTAAATTGCTCTTAGGTTACATTAAATACTTCAGATCTTCCTCTTCAATCGCGCATTAAGATATTTTTAATCGATCCAATGAAAGCTTTTAAATTTATTTTACAAAAATAAATGCTCCACATAGACATAGCATTGCCGTATTTTACCCTTCGCGGGCAGTTTGCCGGTACGCGCAGTGCAAAACGTCGATTTTATTCAAAATTTATAGAAATCCAGACCCCTAACCTTAAAAATTTAATATAATCTTATTGGTAAACATGTTTTCTATATGTGTACCAACCGATTTGTTTCTAGGTGGGTTAGTTTTATAGATATTTCACTTTTTCTGTATGAAGATTGCTCATAGCCATTGAGTTTGCAGTGTGACAGTGTGTTATTATTGTGGTTACTATCGCCACAATGGCCGCACTTCCGGTTTGCGTGACGTAGGTGCATACCCTATATAGTACCGTTTTTGTTTGTTACCTTTACCCCCTTTTCACAGCGCCACCTGTCAGCTCAGAACCGCATGAATCGGTAGTTCGATTTTAGGGTTAATTTGATGAAATTTCACTTATTGCGTATGTAATTCTGTTAAATATGATAGCATTGAATAGATTTGGCTGTAATATATCGCCGCCGATGCGGCGGTTGCCTTCTCCACCCACCGGACACCAGCGAGCCTTGTTATTGCTGAGCCAGTTCCCGGCGAGCACCGCTATTTCACAATATTGCCGCCGATACGGCGGCGGTGGCGGCGGTGGCGGCGGCAGTGGCGGCGGGCGGTGGCGGCGGCGATTTACATTCGTCGATTCGACAATATGAATATCGCTGCCGATGTAGCGGCAGCATTAATATCGATTCTATTTTAGGGTTAATTTAATGAAATTTCACGTTTTGAGTATCTAATTCTGTTAAATATGATCGCATTGAATAGATTTGGGCCCTAACACCGATGGTAAACTTGATATTTCTTGGGGTTAGTGTAGGTGGCATTAAGCTCGCGGGGTTTGCCTAACCCAGCCACATACATTGCAACTTGTTGCCGCTAACCTGGAGATCCCCGCTAACCACAGGTTTGGAGCATTAACCCTGCTTCACACATTTGGCCCCTTGTGGTGGTACTGATACTGGTGGTGGTAGTGGTACTGGTGGTAGTGTAGATAAAAGATTCACCCCATCCTTACCAACCCTATATAAAAGCTGGTGAAAAAATGGGGAAATGAAATGAGACTCATTCCACAATCAAAGAAGCAAAATATATTCTTCATCTACCTGGATGTATTTACCCTTACCTTTTGAGTTGTTTAGTCAATTATATTCATAGATGCATGAAGTTTAAAATCTGAATCGACATATCCACTGGTCAGCCATTGTGATAGAGTCCAGTCTAGGTCATGTTGATTAGCTGATGTAGTCAGGTAGTACATTTTGATTGGCTGAGGTAGTCAGGTGGTACAAACAGTTCATTCAAACATGGAGGATTTTATCCCATGAACTCTATCACTGATTTTGTGTAAACATGCCTTGATATTATGGGATTTGAACACTCTGGAGGGTATATGTTGAGGGGAAACATATACACTTGGTCTTGGATTATGGCTCATGGATTTTAATCAACATAAGCTAGGAAAGGTAGGTGAGCCAATCCATGGATACAGGACTTCCTGTCTGAGAGAAAGCAAAGGGTAGTTGTAGGTAATAAAAAATCTTCCTTTAATAATGTCACCTCAGGAATACCTCAGGGAAGTGTGCTGGGACCAATATTATTTATAATATTTATAAATGACCTGCCAGGCAGTGTCTCATCAAACCTAAAAATATTTGCGGATGACACAAAGGTCTTTCGAGCAATAAAAGACAGAAGAGATAAAGATCTCTTGCAAGAGGATATTCTGAAACTCTCACAATGGTCTGAGAAATGGCAATTGCCCTTCAATGAAAAGAAGTGCAAAATTATTCATTACGGGAAAAATAATCCTCATTATGCCTATATTATGCAGAACACTGTCCTGCAACAAGATAGCTATGAAAAGGACTTGGGTGTAACCTTCGACTCCCAACTCTCCTTTCAGAAACACATGAGGACTATCATCTCAAATGCTAACCAGAGAGTAGGAATAATTAAAAGAACCTTCCATCGCCTCAACAAGAACAATTTTCTCATTCTATTTAAGTCTCTTGTTAGGCCAATTTTGGAATACTGTCCACAAATTTGGAGCCCAATTTTTCGGAAAGATATTCTGGAGATCGAAAAGGTTCAGAGACGTGCAACGAAACTAGTTGCAGTTATAAAGGACTTACCCTATGAACAAAGGCTCAGGAAATTGAAACTTCCTACCCTTGCCTACAGAAGGAAAAGAAGTGACATAATTGAAGTATATAAAATTATGAAAGGTTTTGATGAAATAGATATGAACCAATTTTCCACCTTGAATAAAAGAGAAGGCAGCCGGGGCCATACTCTCAAACTAGTCAAACCCAGAGCCGTTTCAAAATATATGGAATAGTCTCCCACAAAATGTTATAGATGCCGGCTCAATAAATTCATTCAAGAACAGATTAGAAGAAGCATGGGCTGATGATCCAGGCAAATTTGACCACTTATTCACCACATGCTACTAATTTGTTCCTTGTGTTGCTAATTACTTGCACTCAAGCACAAATGAGAGACAAATAAGTGTTCACACTTCCTGTCTACCAATCGCTATATCGCAAGGCCATGAACTGTGGGACACATTTTCGTCGCCAGCTTTTACACCAGCTTTTACATATCCTCGTGGTTCACTGCTGAACACAGTGGTGAATCTTTTATCTAGTGGTAGTGGCACTAGTGGCGGTAGTGTTAATGGTAGTGTTAGTGGTATTGGTAGTGATACTGGCAGTGGTAGTCTAATGGAAGTGTCAATAACAATAGCACTTACGCTAACAATAACCGCGGCTAACAAAAAAACGTCATACGTATAACGTTATTGAATGTTACAATAACATTACAGAAAACCGTCATATAAACGTTATTTTGTATGAGTAAATAATGTTATATAACATTATTTTATAACGTTAAAGTGACGTTACCACTTACAGTCTATGATGTTTTTGTTTAATGTTAGTGTAGCGTTTTTTTAACATTGATATGACGGTTTTTTTTATAACATTCAAGAACCCTTTTATGACGACATAAAAATAATAATAACACTGAAAAACAGACAAAATTGAAAATGATTATAGTCTCTTGAGTTACGATTTTCCTCAAATTTGGCACGGTATTACAATAACCATTCAGTGAGACTAATAGATATTATTTATGCCGTACTTGCTATGATCCTTGATTTTGGTTGCCCTGCAGTGGCCCTTCCTTATGTGTAAGTTGGTTCACTTACTTTGCTTGAATGTCACTTAATTTAATTCAGGTTAGTTTCCCATTAAATGGTCATAAGATGGTTGGCCCAGATCATCCTGTCCTCATTGCCAAATTTGTAGTGAAGATCGCACCGATATCAACTAGATTAAGTTGGATTAGGTTTGGGTATACTTTATATCTCACATGTCTTTACAGTCTCTTCCAAGATGGCTACCCTCTGTCTCAGTCACAATAGACCCCAAAACATTTCAATAAATGTCATAGCATCAGTATAGCGTTACTATGATGCTATAACATTACAATACATGGTACAACGTCGGTATAACAATACCCTGACGTTATAATGTATCATAACCAAATACTAACGTTAGCCTGATGTTACTTAACGCTATGTGTTAGCTGGGACATCAACACTGACAGTAACGGTAATAACATTAATAATAATATGAGCAATAAGAGGAACGAAGCACATGACCTTTGGTAGGTGATAGTATGACAGTGTGACAGTATGACAGTATGACAGTGGCAGCTGACACTAAAACAGTACCTCGTTGCCCTTTGGAAAGAATCCTCGCTCCAACTTGCTATAAATGAGACGAGTGTTGACCTTGACGTAGGGTCACAGGAAGGCGATACAGGCACAAGTAGGTCAGAATGCACGAAGAACAAGATTATATATATATATTTATATATTACCACAGATGTATCGCACTACCTACATATTTAAATCCGCGGAAATATTTTCTAAGGCTTTCTATCTATATATTTCTTCATGCATGTTTCTTCATACATAAGTATTTGCTTAAGGTAGGATTCCTTACACACGGTATGCGGCATGCGAATGCGGCAAAAAATCGAAAAGCATCTAAGTGAATAGGGGTGCTTCCATACCTCCGAATGCGAATGCGAATGTGGCAACTGAATCGGACCCTGTAGCCATCGGTGTGGCATGCGAATGCGAATGCTGCTGCGTTTGCCATAGAAACCAGTACTGTTCCTTCACAAATTTGGAGGAAAAACCCCAACAAATGTCACAGTGCGAACTCATAGCGACTTTATAATGCTGCCCCGCTGAGAGACCAGGCCTACTGCCGGCACCATGACCTGATATCCCACTCAGTCACATTATCCTGATACTGAGCTAACCAGTCCTTGTCCTATCCTAATAATGCCAAGCGGCTGGCTAGGAAGTGAAAAGTACCAATTTTGTAAGTCTTTGGTTTGACTCCACTGGGAATCGATAAAAAAGAGCTTGTGTAGGGAGGACGGCTGGGAGGCGAATGGCTGAAGGAGGCCGGCGGGCGGCCTTATAAGGGAAGGAGCGGGAAGGCGTGAAGGCGGGGGAGGTGAGAAAGCCGGCGGGCAGGGAGAGAGGGCGAGGAGAAAGCTGAGAGCGGGAGAACTGAGAGTGGGAGAAAGCTGAGGGCGGGGTGGCAGGGAAGGTGAGAAAGCCGGGCGACGGCGGGAGAGAGGTGGGGGGAGGGTCTCTTCCTTCCCTCGCATCAAACGCAATGCGAGCATTACGACCGATGCGCGAAAAGGAAGAAGGCAAGGCAGGGGTGGGAAAAAAGGCGCTTTATTGAACGCCTCAGACAGAGAAAATAAGCAATTATGTAAAACAGGTCAAATGCGGTAAAAGCAAGGCAATAAAGAGGGGCTCATAAGTAGCGTAGGTAATCTTCGAGTAAATGAGCTCGGGGGAGCTTGAAATGTTCGGGTGAGGGGCGCCGAAGAGCCCTCCACCAAAAAGGAGGAGAGGGCTCGAGGCGCGCCCGAGGGGGCGGGGCGGGGCACGGAGGTGTGCACCGCCTCTGAGGTCCAGGGGAAGCTGTGGTTAGGGGCACCCGCTATCGGTGGCTTGGGCGTCGGTGGTGGTCTTGGGTGTCGTGCTGAGTCGGGGGCCTACGGCGACAGGGATGCGGGCGGCCAAAAGTTGGGGAGGCCCGCTCCCTGGAGGAGGTGCGGCAAGGGTCGGAGAGGGGCGCAGCGAAGTCGTCAGGGCTGGGGGGGGGGGTCGGGGGGGGGTGGGGAGGGTTGAGGAAGGCGGTGTCGCCGGGGGAGATGTGGAGGTCGTGATGGTCGGCGTGAAGGTCGGCGGCTGCGATGTCTGGGGAGGTTTTGTGGTCAGTGTGGGTGGCGTCTGGGGCCTGCAGCGCGAGGTGATGGTCCCCGGCTGTGTCCTGGGTGGCGTTTCGGTCGGTGGTCGTTACGGGGTTGTCGGTGGTGGTCAAGGGGTTGTCGGCAGAGGTGTGGGTGAGGCGCCGGAGATGGCCCCCCGGGCCGGCTGGGGGGGGGCGGCGGTCACGGGCTTGCTTGGTGAGGCACAGGGCCTCGCTGTGCATGGTGAGAATGCGCCTCACATTGGCACAGTAGGCGCATATGTACCGGTGTCTGTCCCCCACCTCGCCGTGGGCCTCCCCGACGGGGGCCCGATCGCACGAGGTGGGCTCGCGGTTCCAGGCGGCGCAGGGAGCCCCGTGAGCCTCTCGGTTGTAGGTGATGCGGGTGTCGGCTTGGGTCCGGGGCTGCTGTTGTAAGTCATTGCTTTGACTCGATCGGGAATCAAACTCCTGACCTTCCGCACGGCAAGCCTGCACTCTACCGATTCGGCCACCGTGTCTGGTATATATATATATTTTTATTTTTATCTATATATATACGACTTTTTATATATACATACATATATGCATATATAAATGAAACACACAATGTATATGGATATAGATTCACATATATAAAAGACAATGCATATGAATATATACATTTATATTTATATATGTATGTAGTGGTCTGCACTGACCTCTCAGGCAAGGAGCCGCATAGACAGGTAGGGGTGGGTAGTGTGTTGATATAAGGGAGCCTAGGTGGTGTAATGGTTAGCACACTGGCCTGGAATGCAAAGAGATGTGGGTTCAAGCCCGGCTCTAGGCGCAATAATTCCCATTTTCATCACCCCCATGACACTGGTTGCCGTGACCATGATCCTATACAAGCTACGTGCTGTATGGTTGTTGAACCTACCCTGTGTATGTAAGTGCGTTGCATTGCCTGCATGTATGTAATTGTAAGCATTAAAAGACGTACAATTCCAGGGGGACGAGTGTAGTGGTCTGCACTGACCTCTCAGGCAAGTAACCACATAGACAGGTAGGCCTGGGTAGTGTGTTGATATAAGGGAGCCTAGGTGGTGTAATGGTTAGCACACTGGCCTGGAATGCAAAGAGATGTGGGTTCGAGTCCCGCTCTAGGCGCAATAATTCCCATTTTCATCACCCCCATGATATGTATATACACATATATGTTGCGTATATATATGTATATCCACATATATATGTGATGTATAACGTGTTATGCCAGTATAAAGATACGTACGGGAATATTACTTATTATTATTATTGTTATCCTCCGTAAGATACAACACTGTACCGGTGGCGCCATCTCACCCACCTCACCTCCCCCGGATGTTGACCAGTGTCAGTTGCACCGGAGGATATATATATATATATATATATATATTATATATATATAGCTGGGATATATCCTATATCCTGGTGTAGGGACGGCGTGGACTCCCCTCCCCCCTTCTCACTCCCCCTCCCCTGACTTATGGTCTGGGAGCTTGAGAACTGGTCTGATGACGGCACAGAGTCTCCCTCTGTTGTCTAGTTGCTACAACTATATATGGTTCTGATTATTTCCACCTGGACTCGCCAGATGGCGCTGCGGCACCAGGCAAGGGGTGGGTGTGACGGTCGATACGGCCATTACCGTTCCGACACAGACGAAAGCACATGTCTATCGAGGATGAGCTGGCAACATTGTCATTGGAGGGGAAGGCTCCGCGAGGCAGAAGTCATTCGCGTGACACGCGGAGGCGGCGTCGACGACGCACCCCGTCAACAAGTTCAGAGGAGCGCACGCCGAGCCGCGAACGGCGGTTGCGTAGTAAGTGGTCGATTAGGAAATACACTGAAAACCGTAAGAGCGTTAAGAAACTGAACCCGGGTGAGCTGATCGAAGCGTCTTGTGATTGGATTTTGGACTGTCAGAATGTCGGTCAAGAGGACTATCGCCGGTTTATCCAGCACATTTCATATATTGCCGGGAAGTTCAAGTTTGATAAATTTTATTACTCGGCACACACATCTTACGACGAGGCGGTTCGTAAGCTCGCAGTCAAGCAGGGATTCGAGGCCTTTTCGGCCGGGAACCCGGAATTGGCTCTGCGACACTACGCATTCGAGCAAATGAAACCTCGTAAACCAGCTTCCAGCAGTACGGATACTAATGTGTTTGTTAGGGATGGTAAACGCCCGTGTTTTTCATTCAATAAAGAAGCGGGATGCTCGACAATGGACGGCAGTTGTCTATACGGCCATTGGTGCTCAAAATGTGGGAATACATCACATAAGGGATATCAGTGCAAAAAAAATTAGATTCGAATGAATGCCGAGCTCGTGGTACGGTCGAGTCGTTAGGGGGTCACTCATATTATTCGACCGCCCAACCAGTCTTAGTTGCCGCAGGGCAAACGGCGGTAAAAATCTTAGTGGAGTCTGACAATGCGGAACAGTTACCTGAGACATTAAAGTATGACCGAAGACCGGCTATAACCAATTGGCGACCTATAGACTCCGAGTGGTTGACGGTCCGCGCTGAGCCCGAACTGTTATTTGTTACTGCAGTCGATTATACCAATGACTGTCTTACAGTTTGTTTCACTGTTTCTAATCAATGTTTGCTCGGTTCTTGTACTTGTCAACATTACATTGCTGACTGCCTAACACAGTTGAAATGTTGTCGCTTGTTCTCGGAACTATTTTTATTGGGCGAAGTTGACCAAAATTGGGAATTTTTGTTACACGGTTTCATCTTTGGTTTTCAAATAATTAACCGCAATTGCAGCACACATTATTCGGCCCGTAATAACTTTAAAATGAACGAGAAGGAGCACAACTTTATTACTAATAAGTTAAGAATTGAGGTTTCTGCAGGGTTTTGAGACCGGTAGCTGAACCGCCAACATGTACTCATAATGTTTTTTGTGTTGAAAAATCGTCTACTGACGACTACAGAGTGGTGGTCGATTGTTCCAAGCCACTAACGGAATGTGTCAATAATTATGTTTCTGACGTGTGTAGAACATTTTCATATACGGGGATAGATGCGTTAATTGCTAAAATGTCAGTATCGGACTATATCGGAGTAACGGACATCAGTAACGCTTATCGCTCTGTTTCAATACATCCCAGCTGTCGTCAGTTTCAGGGTATATTATGGGATTTTGGTATTGGACCCGAATATTTTGTTGACACCCCGCATGTCCATGGGACTTTCGTCAAGTCCATATATCTTTACACAAATAGGGGACTTTGTTAGTCGGGCGGCTACCAGACGCGGTGTTTATTGTACTATTAATTATCTTGATGACTTTGCCTTTTTAGGCCACTCTAGACTAGTTTGTTCTAATAATTTATTAATTGTTAACAGAATATTGAGACATTTAGGTTTCTTTATTAGTTATTCGAAAATAAGATCGCCATCGCAATGCACAGTATTCTTAGGGATAGAGATTGACACGATTAACCTTCAATTACGATTGCCTGAGAAAAAGTTACTCAAATTAATTACTACCTTAAAACCATTCCTAAAGATGCATAAGGCCACTAGACGAGAGCTGGAGTGCCTAGCCGGGCGATTGTCCCATTGTGCTTCCGTTGTACGTGGTGGTCGTTCATTCTCTTCTAGAATTTACGACGCGATAAGGACCTTGAAACTCCCGTATTATAAATTTCGTATTAATGCCTTGTTTAGAGAGGAAATTTCCTGGTGGATAACTTTTGCTGCAAGCTTTAATGGTTATGCCCGAATTTTGGGCAAATTTGCACCATTGATTTCCGTCTATTCTGACGCTTCTAGTGTAGGTTTTGGTGCGATACATAATAATGACTGGGTTCTAGGCATTTTCGCTCCCGACGCTTCGGACGTCCGGGATGAAGTCGGCCACCACTATACTGTTCCCAAAGCTCAGAGTACAACAGCTCACATTAACATAAAAGAGATGAGTGCAGTAATGGCGGCAACTAAACGTTGGTGCTCCAGCTGGCACAATAAATCAGTAATTTTTATTACGGACAGTAGTACAGTTCGAACAGCTCTCAATTCGGGTAAATCAAAAAACCCAGTTATTATGAGTTGGATAAAGGAGCTGTTCTGGTGCTCGTGTTATTATAATTTTCAAATAAGTTCGGCTCAGATAAGTACAAACGTAAATAACATTGCAGACGCCTTGAGTAGGTGGTCTAACTCGGCCAAACGAACCATACTGGCCGCTGATGAGTCAAAATCTTTTTGTTGTAACCACCTATTCGAGACCTAACTCATCGACGTTTTGTTTACGCTTCAGGTCTACATCAGGAAATGAATGACTTGCGTTCACAATACTACTCTCCCAATTCGCGCTTAACGCGCTCTATGCAAATTAGGACGTACATGCGTTTCATCGACGACTTCGCTGGGCTTCTGACGCCAACCCCGTGTCGGCCACTTCAAGTGGCGCTATATATTACTTGGTTAACCAAATTTCTAAAATATAACTCTATAACGAATTATTTAAGTGGATTGAATTTTTTTCTCAAGGGGGAGGGTACCTCCCCTATTGATTATAGCTCTCATTATGTTAAAACGGTTCTTGGTGGCGCGAAACGTAAACTCGGTTGCTATGTTCGGCGCGCGGCGCCATTACTTCCTAAACAGTTGATTACTATGTTTTCCTTTCTAACCGATTCAATTGGCCACACGGCCATAAGAGCCGCCTTACTAACGGGCTTTCGCGGTTTGCTCCGCAAATGCCAGCTTACTAATTCGGACTCAGTCTTGTTACAAAAAGACTTTAAGTTTTACCCTTGGGGTATGATTATCGCAATCAGAAGGTCTAAGACGATACAGTTTAAACAGAAGGAATTATTAATTCCGATCGCTTATGTTCCTAACTATCAGTTATGCGCTGTTTTTTGGGTTAGAAGACACTTCGCTGAGGCCCCAGCGTTGGATGACGCTCCGGCCTTCCAAGTTCCGGATGGCAACTCCGGTTTTTCTCCCTTGGATTATCCTTCACTCCAAGCAACAATTAAATACTTGGCCGATCGTTCTGACCTTAACCCGGATGATTATTCATCCCATTCGCTCCGTAGAGGGGGGTGCACCTTTCTAGCCATGCAGGGTGCACCCCTGGAGGAGATTAAGACAAGGGGGGATTGGTCGTCCGACACCGTATTTGCTTATATATGTTCTCCTCTATCGGAGCGTATCCTAGCTGATATGCGTGTCGCGACGGCCCTCGCTGACACTTGAGGGTTTGGCTGGGGGGACGCGTGCGTCCGTGGCGTTTAGTCCCAGCCAGATACGGTTCAATTGTTGGGATGTCATTATCCGATTGTTGTTTGAATAAATCCGTGTCAGCCATTATCATTACTGTCTTCCTTGTCTGCGCAGAACTACAGCTGGGATATATCCTATATCCTGGTGTAGGGACGGCGTGGACTCCCCTCCCCCCTTCTCACTCCTCCCCCTCCCCTGACTTATGGTCTGGGAGCTTGAGAACTGGTCTGATGACGGCACAGAGTCTCCCTCTGTTGTCTAGTTGCTACAACTATATATGGTTCTGATTATTTCCACCTGGACTCGCCAGATGGCGCTGCGGCACCAGGCAAGGGGTGGGTGTGACGGTCGATACGGCCATTACCGTTCCGACACAGACGAAACCACATGTGCTTTTTTTTTTTTTTGTACTAGAAGGAATATTGCTATTTTTACTCGGTAGGGCGTTTAGTCCCAGCCAGATACGGTTCAATTGTTGGGATGTCATTATCCGATTGTTGTTTGAATAAATCCGTGTCAGCCATTATCATTACTGTCTTCCTTGTCTGCGCAGAACTACATATATATATGAAAAGCGCAATTGAAATAGTTATTGACTATTACAACTTGAATTAATTACAAAATCTTTGGTAACGTAGGACACTGAAGCCTAACGGCGTCCCGCGTGTCACGGACAACACGCAGGTTGCCATGGTGATCTCGTGATGTCGTCTGCTACTTAACAGTGTGACGGCAACGCACCTGTGTGGGAGCGCGCCTATGACGTCCGCGCGTTCCGTTGACCTCAATGGCGGCTTAATCAAGTTAATGGTGTCACGCACATCGCCACTGTCGCGCCCTCTGGTGGCTTTCTCCTTTCTACTCACGTCCTCAACGGAGGCGATTGTCACGCATGCGCGCCGCACATGCTGCGACTTACGCGAGCAAGCGTCAGCCCTGGTTGGTTGTTGAAGTTTTATGTCCTGGCAACATCTAAGGTCATATCAGGATGGGTACCGACTTGTGACAGTGCTCCCTCATAGTGACTTCATAGTGCTGCACAAAGGAGAAATCGGACTGCTGGCACCATGACCCAATATCCCACTCAGTCACATTATCCTGATACTGAGCTAACCAGTCATTGCCCTATCCAATTAATGCCGAGTGTCAGGCTAGGAAGCGACAAGTATCAATTTTTATAAGTCATTGGTTTGATTTGACCGGGAATTGAACTCCATGTTGTGTAGGTGACGTCACCCACCGCCTTCCTCATCTGACGTCACAGAGAGTGGAATGTTTCTTCCCTCCCGGACTGGATGTGAAGAGCGCTGGCTTCTTGTGTGGAAGGTTGTGGGTTCGAATCCAGCCCGAATCAAACCGATGAGTTAGCAAATTTTTACCTGGCGCTCAGTATTTATTACTAGGATAGGGAAAGGATTGGTTAGCGCAGTCTCAGGATAATGTAACTGAGTGGGATATCGGGCAATGATGCCACAGGCATCGTCTCCCAGAGGGGCACCAGTATAAAGTCACCATGAGTGTGGGCTGTCCCAAGTCGGTGCCAGTCCTGATATGACCGTCGATGTTGTTCGGGTGCGAAACCCCAACAAATATACTTAATTTGCATCAGCATATGTGTTTTCTATGCATAATGTCAATCATAGATGTTCGGTCTGTAACTTGAAGAGTGATTGGCTAAAGTAAAAAGTAGGTATTTCCTAATATGGGGTTTAGGGCCCTAATACCACTGGGTGCACGCTCAGGCTAGGCGAGCCATCTGTAAAGTGCCTGTCACACCTTGCCGGGTTGAGCGACGGACATAAACCGGACAAAGAATTGTCTAGTCAGGTGGTGTTCGGTATCAAAATGTACCGAAATGTGTCAAACTGTTGCAACCGCCGCCGGACGAAATGGATGTTAAACAGACAAGGAATGTACATTAAAAATATCCACCGGACGATAACCGGACGATAACTGGACGACAACCGAATGTCAAACGGACGGACCAAACACCAAACGTACCGGACTGTTCACGGACGTACCAAAAACATATACTGACCGAATTCCTGCAACACTGTCAACGGACACTGCAGGAAGCAAACCGGAGACGTTACGGATGGGTACCGGACATGAAACGGACAAAACGGACTAAATGGTCTTAAACCAGACACCAACTGTACACGTCAGTCCGGCACATTTCGATACATTTTGATACCGGACACCACCGGACTAGACATTTCTTTGTCCGGGTTATGTCCGTTGCTCAATCCGGTAAGGTGTGACAGGCGCTTTAGCAGGGAAGCTCCACCATATTTCAAAATGTATAAACAGATAAAGCCTGCGACCCGGTTTACTAACAGAGTTCTGGAAGCACTGATCTCCACCCCCTTCACCGGCCAACATCCTTTTCCCCCTGACATGAATCAGGACCTGCTCTGGTTTGAGAAGTTTGCTTCAGCCTTCAACTCCCTCCAGCACCTCCCTTCTAAACCTCCTTACACATTCTTTTCTGCTCAAGGGGGAACCTCCCCCTGAATGTATTGGGTGTCAGTCCCCACTGACACTCAAACACATTTGACTAAGTTGCGTTGATTTTTTGCCCCTGTGCCAACAGTTCTACACTGCAGACAGTATGCATGACCTTTTTACTAAGGTAAAACAGAAAAACATTTTAGCCTTTTTGAGGGCAGCTGGACTGTACCACCTCATATAGTTTACTAAATAGATTCTATCAATTATTAATAAAACTTTTCTTTTTCTATGGGAATTTGTTTCCCTTGACCACAAATATATGATTGTGAGCTTTCTAATTTAATGAGTGTCTATTGGCACATAATTGATTGTCTGCTTTTACATGTAAAAGCGATGGTTTGAACAAGAAACAAACATTTCTCGCCGTGAATATGGCCTATGCTGCCGACACGGCGTAAAGCAACCACCAATCAATCAATCAATCTAAACCTAGGAAGACCTATTTTTTTTAGTGTGATGCAGCCCTCTCTGCAGCAGGAGCCTTCTCACCCTCCCAGTATTACGCCGCCCAATTCCCACCAGCAGTCCTTAGTAAAAAGCTCTCGATTAACCAGTTAGAAGCCCTGAATTTGGTTCATGCTATCATAGCCCTCTCTCCCCCTAATCCGCAAGATTTCACCATCACGGTTAACACTGACAACCTAAAGCTCGAATATGTGGTTGTGTAGGCAGGCTATAGTGAAATCAATACAGACAAAAACGTTCTCTGTGGCGGAGTGGTTAGAGTGTCTGACTTTTTTCTAGGTCGGACTCCTAATTTGAGAGGTCGGTGGTTCGATTCCCCGTGCCCCCAGCTCTGCCACTTTGGATTTCCACTGCTGTGTATAACTTACAGCATCATCAAAGGCCGGTTGCTCTCATACCATGTCTATGTGGTGTGGGAGGTTAAAAATCCCTTGGGTCGGTTAAAGTGTAGGCTCGGGCTTTCTATTGACAAACTGTCTAATGGTGAAAACAAGTCTATTCAGACTTATCCATGATAGGCAGTATAAATCTTCAACAACAACAACAAGAAGCCCTGAATTTGGTTCATGCTATCGTTGCCCTCTCTCTCCCTAATCCGCAAGATGTCATCATCAGGGTTAACACTGATAACATAGAGCTCGAATCTGTGGTTGTGTAGGTAGTCTATAGTGAAATCAATACAGACAAAGAGAAAGGAAGAGTATAAAGTGTGAAGAACAAGAGAGAGTCAAGCCCTCTGGTTTATTATTTATATGGTTACATGGGTTCATTGTAGAGTATCACCCACCCCTTTCCCCCAGTGGGAAACAAGGATTCTTGGCCCTACCAATAGGGATCCCCATGGATACCAGTGGTCTGCCCACCACCACCAAGCTGTATGGCCTCATGGCCACCACCAAACTTGACCTTTGAGTGTGGCGATCACTATCCCAGCAGTGGGGGTAGGCCCTGAGTGCCCTCACACCCAGACCTGCCAGCACCACTATCTATTTACATCCCACTCAGGCACCACCAGCCCTTACATATATATATATACATACATGTCTGTCTCGTGTTTTGGAAGATCGGGAGATCTGAACCCATGAGTTCATGGGGTCGAATCCTGGTCGAGTCAAACCGAAGACTTAAATATTGATACTTGTCGCTTCCTAGCCTGGCACTCAACATTATTAGGATAGGGCAAGGACTGGTTGGCTCAGTGTCAGGATAATGTGACTGACTCTACTGATGCCCCAGCCCTTTTACTCCCTAATTGTGCCCCTCGTCCTGCTGGACCAGCAGCGGATGAGCCACGGATGACGCCGGATCGCCACGGACCACGCCGGATCACAGTCCGGGGCTCGTCTGGCCCCTGATCCAGGTAGGTGTGACCTAGGCTTAAGTTATTGGCTTGAGCGCCGACTACCGGACTGATTCGGAACTCCAACACGATTTGACCTGAACTCACCTGCTTAGCTGCTAACCAAACTCCGGGTCTCTGCCACCCATAAGCAACACGATACTGCCTGGCCTACATTAGGTCCTGACTTATTTTATTAAATAAATATACCTAAAACTTTTTCCCATCTTGTTTCTTTGCCCGAGTGTAGTGATACCTATGTTGGCCCACGAGGCTAACATCGATAATTTGTTCACGAGACAAAGGTTGTTTTTGTCTTTCTTCGCTAACCTCAATACAGCTAGCCCGTCACTACGACGCCTGCCCTCCACTGAGCAACATCGATCACCCACCCTCCCACCCACAGGGGGCGTAATCTATTAATCAACTCGGGTCACCCGAACCACTTTTTGGCGCATGCGCACATCCTAATGGTGGCTTAATCTAAAACTTTAATTTTTTTTTCAATAATCGACAGAAGTACTTCAAAATAGGATTTAAAGTATTTGATGATTGTAGAACCTGAAAATCTGGGTTATTAAAAAAAAAGCATTAAAACAACACGTAGAAGTTGTCCCGGTAGCTGTTATCCTACAGGTACCAGCACACATGTGATGTCATCGCTCCTAGCAAACCCCAGCCAAGAGGTGGGTTACTGGGGTCGGATCGCTTTGCACACGGCACGTATATTTCTCGACTCCACTCACGGTGTTCCATTTGAAATTCTAGCAACTCGGGTGACCCGAGTCGCCCGGGTCGTGTTAATCGATTACGGTCCTGATGACTGGCTTGAGCGCTGACTACCGGACTGATTCGGAACTCCAACACGATTTGACCTGAACTCACCTGCTTTGACCTGAACTCACCTGCTGAGCTACTAACCAAACTCCGGGTCTCTGCCACCCATAAGCAACACGATACTGCCTGGCCTACATTAGGTCCTGACTTATTTTATTAAATAAATATACCTAAAAGTTTTTCTCATCTTGTCTCTTTGTCCGAGTGTAGTGAATTACTTGGAGCAGACAACAATTTTTTAGGAGCAGACGACAATATTTAGCAGCAAATGACAATTTTTAGGAGCAGACAACAATTTTTAGAAGCAGATGACAATTGGTTCGAACAAAGATGATAAATTGCTCGATTCTAGTTCCAGTGTGTTTGCATAGCTCTCTCAGTTATATTTCCTTTGGGTGATAAATGTTTATGGTTAGGGTAATTAATCAATCAATTCGGTGTTATGTCCACGCCAGATCAAGAAGGGTATCGATGTGGAACAGCGCGCACTGATTGTGATATTATACTTTATAGTGATTCCCTACGGGGATACCATACTGCCAGCACCATCCGGCGATATCCCACTCAGACACCTTCTTCTAAGCGAACCAGTCCTTATCCTATTCCCAATGTAGCAACCTTTTTCTTAGTTTGTAAGTATTTGGTTTAGCGAATGGGATTAGTTGGTTGTTGGAGTTTTACATCCTGGCTACATCTAAAGTCATATCAGGACCAACTTGTGACAGTGCGTGCACACTCTTGGTGATTTTTTAGTGCTGCCCCACTGAGAAATCAGGTTGCCGGCACCATGACCCGGTAACCCACTCAGACACATTATCCTGACACTGAGCTAACCAGTTCTTGCCCTATTCTATTAATGGCAAGCACCATGCTAGGAAATGACAACTATCAATGTTAAAGTCATTGGTTTGACTTGACCGGGAACCAAACTCCTGACCTTCCACACACTAGGCCCGTGCTCTACTGATTAGGCCACTGTGCCCAGTCACCAAACAGGATGACCGAATTCATAAGAGCAATGGCTGGCCTCGAACCCAGGCTGAGTCAAACAAATGATGTACAAACTTGATACATGCCGCTACCTAGCCTGGCGCTCAGCATTAGTAGGATAGGGCAAGGCTAATTTGTTTAGTATCAGGATAATGTGACTGTGTGGGATAATAGGTCATGGTGCTGGCAGCATGGTCATCCTGGTGGGCAGCACTATAAAGTCACCATGAGTGCGAAGTGTCACAAGTCTGTACCCGTCCTAATATGACCTTAGATGTTGCCAGGGCATAACACTCCAACAACCACCCATTGTACTGTCCCTTCCTGATATGACCTTAGATGTTGCAAGGATGTCAAACCCCAACAACACAAATCATCGGTTTCAGTCGGCTGACCAGTGGTGTTACTAATGATTTCCATTGAACCTGTACGGAAGACCTCCCTGTGGGGAGCGGATGCTCTAACGACTAGGCTATGGTGGACTAAGTAGCGGCACTAATGCAGTGTTGAGGCGAGAGGTGGCGCTGCGATTGGGTGGCAGCCTCTACTTCAATGGAGAAAGTGGGGAGAGCGGTCACCAGCGGAGAAGCGGGAGTGCACCCGCCAACTTATATAAACATATATATATGTGAAGTGGGCAAGACTATAATAGAGCTGTGGCCGGTGAGGGCTTGGGTCGAGCATATGGAAATGCGGGCTGCTCGCCAAGACGAACCCGCATTGGCCATCAAATGTCGGGAAGGGTTCGCTGCTGTAACTCATTGCTAGGAGACGTGCTACGGGGTCCCGCACTACTCTCCTAGCAACGCATAAGGTTCGAGCCATCGGGCCTGGACCCATCAGACGTGTTTCATTGGCGCTCTGATGTTTTAGACGATAATATGGCTTTAAATACAGTAATTGCGAGTATCTTAACTACCTACGCCTACCTGTTTATGTGGTTCCTTGCTTGTGACAGACTATTAGTATTACAAATACTATAACAGGTGTGTTTGTTTGTTGTTCTTTTACGTCCTAGCAACATCTAAGGTCATATCAAGATGGGTACCGACTTGTGACAGTGCGCACTCATGGCAACTTTATAGTGCTGTCCCACTGGGAAACCAGGCCGCCGGCACCATGACCTGGTATCCCACTCAGTCACATTACCCTGACACTGAGCCAACCAGTCCTTTCCCTGTCCTAATAATGCCGAGCGCCTGACTAGGAAGCGACAAGTATCAATTTTTAAGTCATTGGTTTGACTCGACCAGGGTTCGAACCCACGACCCCACGATCTACCAGCATGGGAGACGAACGCTCTAACTCATTCGGCCATCCCGTCTGGTCTACAACAGGTGTGTGATGGTGGTGGTGGGGATGGTGGTGGTGGTGGTGGTGGGGGGGGGGGGGGATCTGAGTTAATTAATCAGTATCCAGTAACCATAGATCACCATGGCAACCTCCGTCCTCCATCCACGTATGACTAACTCCGATCTGGATGCAATAAACGAGATAGGTTTCTCCCTAGGGAGAGAGCTATAGATAGACGATATCCACCACCAAACCGCCGTCTGACGGCAATGGCAAAAACTAGTCTGCAGCTCGCAGCTTACTGTGCAGCATTCTCTGTGTAAAATGTCTTATAGACGATTTCCACCTCAAACTCGCCCTTGTATAGACGATTTCCACCACAAACCCGCCCTCTGACGGCAGCGGCAGAAACTACTGCTGCAGCTAGAACTGGAGCGCACGGCGCAACATTTTCTGTGGAAAATGTTTGACTACCAACCCGCCCTCTGACGGCAGTGGCAGCAACTACTGTATCTATCGGCTCACCGTACAGCGTTCTGTGTAGTTGTTGTTTGTTGTTGTTTTACGTCCTAGCAACATCTAAGGTCATATCAGGATGGGCACCGACTTGTAACATTGCGCACTCATTTTCTTGAAGATTTATACTGCCTATCATGGATAAGTCTGACTAGACTTGTTTTCACCATTAGACAGTTTGTCGATAGAAAGCTCAGGCGTACACTTTTAGCGACCCAAGGGATTTCTAACCTCCCACACCACATAGACATGGTATGAGAGCAGCGACTCTATAGTGCTGCCCCACCGGGAAACCAGGCCGCCGGCACCATGACCTGGTATCCCACTCAGTCACAATATCCTGACACTGAGCACACCAGTCCTTGCCTTGTCCTAATAATGCCAAGCACCAGGCTCGGAAGCGACAAGTATCAATCATTAAGTCAGTGGTTTGACTCGACCAGGGTTCGAACCCACGACCCCACGATTCTGTGTAGAAACGGTCTATTATAGATGATTTCCACTACCAACTCGCCCTCTAACGGCAGTAGCAGAAACTACTGCTGTGGCTAGTGGCTTACTGTGCAGCATTCTCTGTTTAAAAGGCCCTATAGACGCTTTCCACAACCAACCCGGCCTCTGCTGGAAGTGGAAAGAACTACTGTTGTAGGTAGCAACTCACTGGAAGTGTTCTGTGGAGAAAAAAAGATTGACTTTTCTTTTTTTTTGTAAATAATTTTGTTTGACACGACCTAGTGTGAACAAGATAGTCTTATCTCTGATAGTGGGTAAATAATGCTTTATTTGTGTCTCGGGAAAATTATGAATATCATTATCAGGTCATCATCATCATGCTGTCGGTCGCGCTGCAACAAAGACTGCTTTCATTACTTGACTGCCGCTCTCCATTTAGCTCTCTGCTGTGAGAGTTGCATCCATGAGTCGGTCTTAATGTCTCTCAGCTTCAGGTTTCTCTTGATGGTATCCCTGAACCGGAGACGGGGGCGCCCTCTCTTTCTGTAACCAGAAGACAGTTGAGAATAGAGGATCTGCTTTGGTAGCCTGTTTGATGACATCCTCATGAGGTGTCCAGTCCACCGGAAGTAGCAGGATAAGATCCCAGACACTGAAGTCTCATAGAGGGCAAAAATGGCCAGTATTGACTGCATGGTCATGATGGCAAAACTCAGGTGGGCTGGCCATGTAGTTTGCATGGATAAGGATAGAATATCAAAAGCCTGGGGCCATATGCAGGAGTCAGTGTTAGCGGGGTTTGGTGTTAGAGCCTGTTACCGTTTAGTTATCACCGACGTCGGGAAGTGTGTCAAGTCGTATGCAGGAGCGCGTAACATGTACATTGTAGCTAAACCTGAATTTATTTATAGATTTGGGAAATCCCTCTGCGTCTGTACCCATATATTAGGCTTAAATATATTAAATGCTGTCATATGTAACAGAATTACATGCGCACTAAGTGAAATTTGATGAATTTAACCCTAAATTCGAAGCAATATTAACGCTGCCGCCGTAACGGTGGCGATATTAATAGTTATATTTTCGAATCGACGAATGTAATGTAAACAAATCGCCGCAGCCGCCGCATCGACGTCACTTTCCATACTGGCAGCGGCGGCCATTTGTTTACTTTACTTTCGTCAATTCGAAAATATAAGTTTTAATATCGCCGCCGTTACGGCGGCAGCGTTAATATTGCTTCGAATTTAGGGTTAATTTCATGAAATTTCACTTATTGCGTATTTAATTCTGTTAAATATGATAGCATTTAATAGATTTGGCTATAACCTTACGCTAACACCTCCCGTAAACGTCATATGAAACGGGGTTAGTGTCGCGGACCTTAAACGTGCGGTGTTAGGCCTATCACTGATTCGTGCATACCGACTTTTCGGCGCTAAACCAGAAATCCACTCAAAACGCGTTTTGGCTCGCTAACACTGACTCCTGCATATGGCCCCTGGTGTTTGGCATTAATAGGATAGGGCAGGGACTTGGACTGGTTAGCACAGTATCTGGATAATGTGAATGAGTTGGAAATTGGATGACGGTGCCGGTGTTGCAGTTTCCGCGGCACACCAGTTTGCCAGGGCATACATCGCTTCTGCGCATGCGTCAAAATCGAACAGCATCATCACTAACCTTATGAATTTAATATAATGTTTTTGGTAAAGATGTTTTCTATATGTGTACCAAGCGATTTGTTTCTAGGTGGTGTCGTTTTAGAGATATTTCACATTTTCTGTATGAAGATTGCTCACGGCCATTGACAATGCCTTGAGTTTGACGGTAAATGCAGTGCAAAACATTAGTTTTATTCAAAATTAATAGAAATCAAGAACCCTAACCTTATAAATTTAATATAATCTTTATGGTAAAGATGCTTTCTATATGTGTACCAAGCGATTTGTTTCTAGGTGGTGTAATTTGAGAGATATTTTGCTTTTTCTGTATGAAGATTTGCTCACGGCGTTGACAATGCATTTGAATGGATGTGTTCCTGGCAAACTGGTGTGCCGCGGAAACTGCAACACCGGCGTCCTGGTCTCTCAGTGGGGCAGCACTATAAAGTCACCATGACTGCGCACTGTCACAAGTTTGTTCCCGTCCTGATACTACCTTAGATGTTGCTAGGATGTAAAACAACAAACAAACAACACTGCGGGTGAGCTGGGTGGTTTCACACTGGCAAGAACTTGTCAAGACAGGCGCAAAACTATTCGTCCCTGCAGTGGCTGGTCGGGAGATGTTGGGAGTTCCATACATCAACCGCCCTTAATGCTGCCACAGTGACATGGTTTTCTGTTTAGGGTTTGATCCCTTAGCCTTCGGTTCTGTCACAAGGCAGTGGTTTACAACTCTGCAGGGCAGGGGCGTTAAACTCCCTGAGGTATTGCTATAACTGCACTACCTGCATACCGTACTGACAGTACAGGGGTGAAAACAAACCCATTAGAAAAGCTGGCGAAGAATTTTGACCTGCTGGGGAAATTAATTGAGTGAATAATGTCTTAATTTAAGAAGCAAAATATATTCTTTATATATGTTTTTATATTTACGCACTACCTTTGAGTTGAAAAATATAATAAAACTTCTTGTCTTGTCTTTTTGCATTCTCTCCCATTTCACCAAAATCTGTGCCAATATAAGTGGCCATTTGATCCTGGAACCATAGTTTCTAGTTCCTATCCCATACTAAAGCTATTTTCGCCCGTATTTACACTACGTTGTTGTTCACCCGTGTACTACAAGTACCGGGTGAATCTTTTATCTAGGTATCGACCTGCACCACAAGATGGCGCTGGACAGCTGTTCTAGCAGCGACAAGCAGGGTTCGGGAACCAGAGGAACCAGATTAATCGGGTCCATGATCAGACGGGATGGCCGAATGAGTTGAGCTTCCGTCTCCCGTTTTGGTTTTGTTTGTTTGTTTGTTGTTGTTTTACATCCTAGCAACATCTATGGTCATATCAGGACGGGTACCGACTTGTGACAGTGCACACTCATGGAGACTTTATAGTGCTGCCCCACTGGGAGACCAGGCCACCAGCACCATGACCTGATATCCCACTCAGTCACATTATCCTGACATTGAGCCAACCAGTCCTTGCCCTATCCTAATAATGCCGAGCACCTGACTAGGAAGTGACAAGTATCAATTTTTAAATCACTGGTTTGACTCGACCAGGGTTCGAACCCACGATCCTATGGTCTACCAACACCCCATTTTGGTAGATCATGGGATTTGAGCACATCGGTTTGAACCCTGGTCGAGTCAAACCAATGACTTAAAAATGTATACTTGTCGCTTCCTAGCCAGGTGCTCTGCATTATTAGGATCGGACAAGGACTGGTTGGCTGAGTGTCAGGATAATGTGACTGAGTGGGATATCAGGTCCTGGTGCTGGTGGCATGGACTCCCATTGGGGCAGCACTATAATATCACATTGAATGTGAACTGCCACAAGTCGGTACCCACCCTGATATGACCTTAGATATTGTCAGGACATGAAACCCCAACTAACACCAAGCAAGCTTTATCTTGATTGGGTCAGGGATCAAACACGTGACCTGCTGTAAGAGATGCGGACGCTGTATCCACTTGACGACCTCGTCCATTCTCTACCAGAATAGCCTCCATTACCGTGTAATGGTGGTGCACGTACGCACACACAGAGAGGAACTTTCTAATGCAACAATGCGATTTGATGTCTGGAGAGGCCTTCTTTTTTCTCTTTTTTCTTTTTTTCTTTTTTCTTCTTTTCTCTCTCTTTTTTCTCTTTTCTTTTTCCCCTTTTTTTTCCTTTTTTCTTTTTTTCCCCTTGCTTTTTTTTTTTAATTAACAATTCTTCGGGAGTAAATTGCCAGTAGCACGCCCCCCACTACCGCAACGCCAACACCTGTCACGCTACAGGTGGCGCCACGAGCGGCGAGTAAATGCTATATCGGAAACAGAATCAACGCTAGTGGTTGGATGGTTGGTTGGTTGTTGGAGCTTTACATCCTGGCAACATCTAAGGTCATATCAGGATCGGTACCGACTTTTGACAGTGCACACTCACTCATGGTGTCTTTATAGTGCTGCCCCATTGGTAAATCAGGCCACTGGCACCATGACCCGATATCCCACACAGTCACATTATCCTGACACTGAGCTAACTAGTCCTTGCAATATCCTATTAATGCCGAGCGTCAAGCTAGGAAGTGACAAGTATAAATTTTGTAAATAATAACGCTAGCAGTGTATTGTCGTCTGCTATGAGTAGACAAAAAAAGCAGCGTTGGCTGTGTCTCTAAGCTAAATAAAAAAGATTTTCATAGATGTGATATGGAATACTACAATGTAGTCTCCCCATCCTCCCGCAGCTTCCCCCGTCCTGATATGACCTTAGATGTTGCTAGGATGTAAAACAACAAGAAACAAACAAACATCCCGCAGCTTCCCCCCCCCCCCACTTCCCCCTCCCCCCCTACCACCACCACCCACCACCTCCACCCTCCCCCGGCCCACCCCTTGACGGGTTGTGTTTCAATGGCTGCTGTTTTCCGTCATATGTGTACCAAGCGGTTTGTCTCTAGGTGGTGTGGTTTTAGAGATATTTCACTTCTTCTATATGAATATAATTTAAGATTGCTCATGGCCATTGACAATGCATTGAGTTTGCCGGTACACGCAGTGCAAAATGCCTATTTTATTCAAAATTAATAGATAATCAGAACCCTAACCTTATAAATTTAATATAATCTATTCGTTGAATATGTTTCTATATGTGTTCCAAGCGGGTTGCTTCTAGGTCGTGTGGTTTTAGAGATATTTCACTTTTTCTGTATGAAGATTGCTCATAGCCATTGAGTTTGCAGTGTGACAGTGTGCAGTTTAGGCCCACTAGATCAGTGGCGACGCGAACGGCAGGAATTTGAACTAAAAAGTCAGAGGTCCCCCATTAGTTGATCCCACACTCATGCCATCTTGATTCAAAAACGAGGTTAGTTGTCCAACTGATCCTAGCAAAACCTTCATAATGCGATGGTTCAACTGACATGTGCCTCAATACAAAAGTGGTTAGAGTAATCAAAGTGTTATTTAAAGAAATGTGTTCATGTATTTCAGAAGGATACAGACAAATAAAGATTTCTGACATGGACGGTGACAAAATTAGAACAATTGCAGAGATCTCTCAGCAGTGGTGTGCGGAGAAAAGATCTCCAGAAAATCACAACCGCATGGCTGAGTGTACCTATACCTCTAGTGATTCACTATGCATTTAGTGCAATCGCAGATCTCTCAGCACTGACCTCGATTGCATTTGAAAGCGAGGCTACTTGCACTCGACCGGCCGCTAGCCATCAGCACTTCTCGGTGAGCAGGGCCCACGTCCACCTAGATAAAATATTCACCCGGTACTTGCAGTACACTGGTGAAAGACAACGTAGTCTAAATACGGGCGAAAATAGCGTTAGTATGGAACAAGAAGTAGACTGCCTGCCTCCAGTGTCAAATGGTTACTTATATCGGCACAGACTTGGTGAAATCAGAGAGAATGCAAAAAGACAAGATGACGGCTGCAGAACGCCATCGATTTCACTTTAAAATCTTATTAAACTAGATATTATATTATATTTTTCAACTCAAAGGCAGCGGGCTATCAATAAGACATATGTTAAGAATAATTGTTGCTTCTTAGATTGTGAAATTAGGCTCTCATTTCATTGACCCGCATTTTCGACCGTTTTTATATAGGGTGGGTATTCACCCATGTACTGAGTACCGGGTGAATCCTTTATCTAACGTCCACCCTGCATCACTGTTTCTTTTTTCTTTTAATTATTTAATTAGTACATGAAAGCCTTCACATTTACTTTCAGTAATATCATGGTTTGCATTAATTTCAAGTCTCTAATATGCCTAGGACAGTTATTAGGGACCAGACGGGATGGCCGAATGAGTTGAGAGTCCGTCTCCCATTTTGATAGATGGTGGAATTCGAACCCACGGGTTGGAACCATGGTCAAGTCAGGATAATGTCAGGATAATGTGACTGAGTGGGATATCAGGTCATGGTGCTGGTGGCCTGGTCTCGCAGTGGGGCAGCACTATAAAGTCACCATCAGTGTGCACTGTCACAAGTCGGTACTCTTCCTGATATGACCTTAGATGTTGCTAGGACGTAAAACAACAAACAAACAAAAACAGTTATCAGGCCTGAATGACACAAATAGCAATAGTTACCCAAAGAGACAAAGAGACCATGGTATGGCCCTAAATAACTCCTAGAGAACAAGATGCTTCAAGGTACAAATTATCACTAGTCATCATCAAGTTGTCAGTCGCAATGCAACAAAGATTGCTTTCATTATAAAAGCTGCTTGCAAATTGTTGAAGCGCTGCCGGCTTTTGCAAGTTACTAGCGGCACTCTCTCAGGGAGCAAATAGAGGTCTCACACCAGCAAGAACACGTCAAGACATGAGCAAACTATTTGTTCCTGCAGTGGCTGGTCGAAAGATGTTGGGAGTTCCATTCATCGCCGCACTTAATGCTGCCACGGTAACATGGTTTTCTGTTAGGGTTTGCTCCCTCAACCTTTGGTTCTATCAAGAATCTGTACCACAAGGCAGTAGTTTACAACTTTGCAAGGCAGGGGGTGTCAAACTCCCTCAGGTATTTTAGCACCTAAGGTATCAGAAGTACTGCAATACCCGCATACCCATCAATATTCATAGTTGATTGTAATAATCAATTGTATAAGTCATTGGTTTGACTCGGCTGGGACTCGAACTCCCAACCTTCCTCATGGGAAGCCTTCGCTCTACCTAATCGGCCACCACGTCCGGTCAAGAATTATTATTAATAAGTAAAGTTCTTTTAATCATGTTACAGCCCTTTTACTTTACCTAATTACCGGGCGTGGTGGCCGAATCGGTAGAGCACAGGCCTCGTGTGCGGAAGATCGGGAGTTCATGAGTTTGGTTCCCGGTCTAGTCAAACGAATGACTTAAAAATTGATTCTTGTCGCTTCCTAGCCTGGTGCTCGGCATTATTAGGATAGGGCAAGGGCTGGTTAGCTCAGTGCCAGGATAATGTGACTGAGTGGGATATCTGGTCATGGTACCGGCGGCCTGATTTCCCAGTGGGGCAGCACTATAAAATCGCTATATGAGTGCGTACTGTCACAAGTCGGTACCCATCGTGATATGACCTTAGATGTTGCTAGGACGTAAAACAACAACAAACAAAAAAACTAACTTACCTAATTACGTACACACCCTCGTAATTAGTTGAAACTAAGTCCATACATATTGCAAAGTGTCATTGTGTTGTAACTAAATGGGGGAATGCTGAGGAAGCCTCGTTTTCGATCAGGTTTGAATAACCGGGCGCAGTGGCCGAATCGGTAGAGCACAGGCCTCGCGTGCAGAAGATCAGGAGTTTGTGAGTTTCGTTCCCAGTCTAGTCAATCGAATGACTTAAAAATTGATACTTGTCGCTTCCTAGCCTGGTGCTCGGCATTATTAGGATAGGGCAAGGGCTGGTTAGCTCGGTGTCAGGATAATGGGACTGAGTGGGATATCGGGTCATGGTACCGGCAGCCTGATTTCCCAGTGGGGCAGCACTATAAAATCGCCATGAGTGCTTACTGTAACAAGTCGGTGCCCGTCGTGATATGACCTTAGATGTTGCTAGGACGTAAAACAACAACAAACAAAAAAACAAACTTATCTAATTACGTACTCGCTCTCGTAATTAGTTGAAACCCAGTCCATGCATATTGCAAAGTGTCATTGTGTTAAAACTAAATGGGGGAACGCTGAGGAAGCCTCGCTTTCGATCAGGTTTGAATAAGTCCTATTAGGCAATGCTCACTGTACAGCCATTGCATGCGCAGACGCACATAGTGCTTTAAAGCCCGCAATATATATGGCGAGAATATATCGATATAGCGATATAGCGAATGGCAGACAGGAAGTGTGAACACTTAATTGTCTCTCATTTTTTTTGGTACATTAGTTGTCCCAAGCAGGGGAAATCCCAGTCACAGACGACTGGTCTTCCCCACTCCACTGTTGGTCAATAGAAAGCCAGAGCCTACACTTTTACCGACCCAAGGGATTTTTAACCTCCCACACCACATAGACATGGTATGAGAGCAACCGGCCTTTGATGACGCTGTAAGTTATACACAGCGGTGGAAATCCAAATTGGCAGAGCTGGGGGCATGGGGAATCGAACCGCCGACCCTCAGATTAGGAGTCTGAGCTAGAAAAAAGTCAGACACTCTAACCACTCCGCCACAGAGACTATCGCGATTCTCATGAACCTTCTGTTTTTCGGCGACAAGTCATCAATATATGTTCACAAACTATGTAGTGAAAAGAGGCATGAGACTGGTCAGGTGACCAGCCGGCCAGAACACAGCATACCTTATATGTTTTGGTAAGCTTTACATACCTTACAACTGCCGTAATAGGGTTCAACAGGAACATGTTCTGCAAAGTTGACTTCGGATTTCCTTCTATATCGCAACAAATTCTTCATGAGTACCTCCTTGTCTATGTTGGATGTCCCAACATCTTTCGACCAGCCACTGCAGGAACAAATAGTATGCAGGTATTGCAGGTATTGCAGGTATAGCAATACCTCAGGGAGTTTGATTGCCCCTGCCTTGCAGAGTTGTAAACTACTGCCTTGTGGTACAGGTTCTTGACAGAACCGAAGGCTAAGGGAGCAAACCCTAAAAAGAAAACCATGTCACTGTGGCAGTATTAAGGGCGGTTGATGTATAGAACTCCCAACATCTCCCGACCAGCTAGGTCGGGAGATGTTGGGACAAATAGTTTTGTGCCTGTTTTGACATGTTCTTGCCAGTGTGAAACCTCTATTTGCTCCCCGAGAGAGTGCCACTGGTAACTTGCAAAAGCCAGCAGCACTTCAACACTTTTGCAGGCAGCTTTCATGAAATGTACTCGAACGAACGGCGCTGCCCTCTATAGAAGATCTTCTGATCAAAAAGAATCTCCGGTGGACTTGATACCTCATGAGGATGTCATCAGTGTCTTCTGGCTACAGAAAGAGAGGGCGCCCTCGTCTCCGGTTCAAGGATACCATCAAGAGAAACCTGAAGCTGAGAGACATTAAGACCGACTCATGGACACAACTCTCACAGCAGAGAGCTAAATGGAGATCAGCAGTCAAGTAATGAAACCAGTCTTTGTCGCATCGCGACCGACAGCATGATGATGATGATGATGAGGATCAACTCTAAGTAAGTGACCTGGTTTTGAAAATTTGATGTTTTCATCAAAGTATGTAGCTTTAAGTTGGACAAATGAAAAGTTGTAGGTGTTTGCACGGCATTATTATATCTCGTGAGTTATCTGGTGAGCATTAGATGCATAAAGTTAAAGAGGAAGGACGTCCAGTGATAGGTGTCTGTTTGACATTATGTAGTAATTAGGCGCATATATTCATGTATGCAGAGTTATTGGTGTCTGTCTGGCATTGCTAAACTGACTGGTTGGTGCACACACTCGCGATGTGTATGATGGGCATAACACGCCGATGCCGGATGCAGTGTTATAGGTGTCCGCCTGGCATTATCAATTCAACTGATGCCATCACTCGCGTGGTGTCCAGTGGGCATTATGCATGCAAAGGTATGTTGGCCAGATGCAGATTTACTGGTGTCTGCCTGGCATTATCAATGTGACTGAAACACACATTCGTAAGGTATCCTGCTGGTATTATCAGTGTTGTAGGTGTCCGCCTGGCATTATTAATGTAGCTGATGCACACAATCATGAGGTGTCCTGCGGGCATTAGGCGTGGGAAGACATGGAAGCTGCGTGTAAAGTTACTGGCGTTCGCCTGGCATTAACAATGCGATAGATACACAATATTGTGAGGTGTCCAGTTGGCATTAAGCGCACATATACAGGTAGGCTGAATGAACACAGACTTACATGCCTGGTATTATCGACATGACTGATGCACACACTCGTCAGTTATCCGGATGGCATTAAGAGCGCAGACACAGGCAGGCCAGGTGTAAGGTTATTGGTGACCGCCTGGCATTATCACTGTAACTGATGCACTCACTCGTAAGGTGTCCGGCGGGCATTAAGAGCACAGATACAGGTAGGCCAGATGCAGAGTTACTGGTGTCCGCCTGGCATTATCATTGTTACTGATACACACACTCGTCAAGTGTCCGGCGGGAATTAAGAGGTCCGATACAGGTAGGTCGGATGTAAAATTATATGTGTCCGTCTGGCATTATCACTGTGACTCGTGAAGTATCCGGTGGGCATTAAGCGCGCAGATGCAGGTAGGCCGAATGTAAAGTTATATGTGTCCGTCTGGCATTATCACTGTGACTCGTGAAGTATCGGATGGGCATTAAGCGTGCAGATGCAGGTAGGCCGGATGTAAAGTTACATGTGTCCGCCTGGCATTATCACTGTGTCTCGTCAAGTATCCGGTGGACATTAAATACGCAGATACAGGTAGGCCAGATGCAGAGTTACTGGTGTCTGTATGGCATTATCATTGTGACTCTTCAAGTATCCGGTGGGCATTAAGCATGCAGATGCAGGTAGGCCGAATGTAAAGTTATATGTGTCCGTCTGGCATTATCACTGTGAGTCGTGAAGTATCCGGTGGGCATTAAGCGTGCAGATGCAGGTAGGCCGGATGTAAAGTTACATGTGTCCATCTGGCATTATCACTGGGACTCGTCAAGTGTCTGGTGGGCATTAAGCGTGCAGATGCAGGTAGGCCGGATGTAAAGTTACATGTGTCCGTCTGGCATTATACTGTGACTCGTGAAGTATCCGGTGGGCATTAAGCATGCAGCTGCAGGTAGGCCGGATGTAAAATTACAGATGTCCGCCTGGCATTATCACTGTGTCTCGTCAAGTATCCGGTGGGCATTAAGCACGCAGATACAGGTAGGCCGAATGTAAAGCCATATGTGTCCGTCTGGCATTATCACTGTGACTCGTCAAGTATCCGGTGGGCATTAAGTGTGCAGCTGCAGGTAGGCTGGATGTAAAATTACAGGTGTATGCCTGGCATTATCACTGTGTCTCGTCAAGTATCCGGTGGACATTAAATATGCAGATTCAGGTAGGCCAGATGCAGAGTTACTGGTGTCCGTATGGCATTATCATTGTGACTCTTCAAGTATCCGGTGGGCATTAAGCACGCAAATGCAGGTAGGCCGAATGTAAAGTTATATATGTCCGCCTGGCATTATGAATGTGACCGTCTTTATGTAACGTCACTCGGGCCGCGTTCCGTTGGCGGACCGCGCATGCGCGATAACCGGAAGTAGCCAGAGAGCAGCTCAGAGAGCAGCAGCGCACTGAGAGCTAGGAGGTGCTTGGGCGGGAGTAGCTCTCTACACAGAAACACAAGCATGGGGAAGAAAACACTGAAGGTGCACGTTGAAATGTGGTAAGTCTTGTGTGTTGAACTACTCAAGATGCCTCTTAGTCTTAGTCTTGAGCCGTATATCCATAGCCTGTTCCCTTGTGACGTGTTCCCTTGCTCCGCATTCGCCTGTGTCCTTATGGCCTTATGACCTTGTGACACGCCACACAGACAATGAATGTGTTCATTTCTTTATAGTCCTGGGCCGTGTTCAGGCTCCGTCTCGGAGGCGCCTCGGAGGCGCCCGTGACGTCAGACTAGTCTGAACAACAATAGCAGTTGGTCGCCTCGAAAATGGCCGCCCCCATAGGCGGCGGCCATTTGCAATCGAAATGCTGCGCTCTGATTGGATGAAACCACTGCATGAGGCGGCCATTTTCGAGGCGCTTTTTGTCTCCAACCTGAAAAGGGAGGCGTCTCCGAGACGTCTCCGAGACGCACCCTGAACGGAAATAGGCCAAAAAGCATCGCCGAGACGTCGCCGAGGCGCCTCCGAGACGGACCCTGAACGCGGCCCAGGTCAGTGCGTGTGTAATGCAATACAGTCCCTGGGTCCAACCTATGGGGATGGCCACTAAGCAAAACACAGGTTCATTGATTGTGTGACGCGTCACAAGGTTACAAGCGAACACGGAACAAAGGAACATTCCAGATGGGAACAGTCTATGGATACACAGCCTTAAATGCACTATCCATCCTGATATGACCTTAGGTGTTGCCAGGACGTCAAACTCCAACAACCAACATTAAAGGCACTATAAGTATAACTCTATTTATTCGCAATTATTATGATCAAATATAAATTGTCATAATTTGCTTAGCTTGAACAAAAAAAAAAGATTCTGGGAATTAGTTAGGACAGGCATATTATTCGTGGCATGAGTAATTTGCGGCCGGGAACCGACTGCCGGAAGACATCCTAAACAACTGACCCTACCCACTGGCCCCCTCACCCAGCCGCGGTGCTGCCAGTGGGTGGAGAGCCCAGAACTAAAAACCAACAACCAACCAAACATAGATGGCGCCATCTCTGACCAAGCTGACCTCAGGGCTCCAGCCCTGGCAGCACCACCGCAACCACTCGAGCTCCCGACCAGTGACCACCTCTCTCGCCTTCACCCACCCACCCACCCACACCTCTAATAAAACCACCAGTGCCCAGGGGTACTGCCACCCCGGAAAAGTGATTCCTGGTGGGACTGGGGGGTGCTCCTGGGGGGGAGGGGGGGGGGGAGGGGGCCCTGGCCGGATGCCCGACGACCTTCAGAACAAGAACAAACTGTAACAAACCATAACTACCTGAATCAAATAAAGAGACTAATTACCAACTATATCCAGTCGTGTTCCGAGTCGTGAATTATGGTTTGAGAATCTCTGTGGTCAAGCTGAGTCAAATCACTAAGGCTGAGTTCTCTGAGCTCCGTAACTTGATTTGCTACAGTTTGTTTGTTGTTTTACGTCCTAGCAGCATCTAAGGTCATATCAGGACGGGAGATGATTTGCTACAAGCCTAGTGACATGACTTATCTTGTGTCAATAGGTGTTTATTGACACGGGGTGGTTTGTTTGTTTGTTGTTGTTTTACGTCCTAGCAACATCTAAGGTCATATCAGGACGGGTACCGACTTGTGACAGTGCGCACTCATGGTGACTTTATAGTGCTGTCCCACTGGGAAACCAGGCCGCCGGCACCATGACCTGGTATCCCACTCAGTCACATTATCCTGACACTGAGCACACCAGTCCTTGCCCTATCCTAATAATGCCGAGCGCCTGGCTAGGAAGCGACAAGTATCAATTTTAAAGTCATTGGTTTGACTCGACCGGGACTCGAACCCACGACCCCACGATCTACCAGCATGGGAGCCGGACGCTCTAACTCATTCGGCCATCACACGGGGTGGTGTCAATGGACGCCCAGCGTGACTCCTTGACTCCAGTCCACAGTAAAACCTCTCTACCCGACCACCTCCACAGATAGACCACTCCACTATATCGATCACTTTATTTGGGTCCCAAACGATCGCCCGTACAATACCATTGTAATGATTTTTTTAAACTCCCTAAACCAACGACTTCCCTAAATGGGCCATTTAAAGTCGGTCCCATGGTCGGTCGATTTAGAGAGGTTTTACTGTATATATAGGGAATGAATGCACGGCATGATAAACAGTAAAACACCATACTGGTAGATAACATGATAAATTATTCTATACATTTCAGACTTTATTGGTATATTAGATCAACACAGACACCAAAGTAGATACAGACATAAAAGTGTTATAACATGATAAATTAGACTTTACATTTCAGACTTTATTGGTACATTAGATCAACACAGACACTAAACTAGATAAAGACATAAAAGTGTTATAACATGATAAATTACACTATGCATTTCAGACTTTATTGGTATATTAGATCAACACAGACACTAAACTAGATAAAGATATCATCATCATCATCATGCTGTCGGTCGTGATGCGACAAAGGCTGCTTTCATTACTTGATTGCCGCTCTCCATTTAGCTCTCTGCTGTGAGAGTTGCGTCCATGAGTCGGTATTAATGTCTCTCAGCTTCAGACATTTCAACACTGCAAAAGTGTTGAAGTGCTGCTGGCTTTTGCAAGTTACCAGCGGCACTCTCTTGGGGAGCAAATAGAGGTTTCACACCGGCAAGAACATGTCAAGACAGGCGCAAAACTATTTGTCCCTACAGTGGCTGGTCGGGAGATGTTGGGAGTTTCATACATCAACTGCCCTTGATGCTGCCACAGTGACATAGTTTTCTGTTTAGGGTTTGCTCCCTTATCCTTCAGTTCTGTCAGGAACCTGTACCACAAGGCAGTGGTTTACAACTCTGCAGGGCAGGGGCATCAAACTCCCTGAGGTATTGCTATACCTGCAATACCAAATATCTGCATACCAGATAAAGACATAAAAGTGTTATAGCATGATAAATTACACTATGCATTTCAGACTTTATTGGTACATTAGATTAACACAGACACTAAACTAGATAAAGATATAAAAGTGCTATAACATGATAAATTACACAATATAGTTCAGATGTTATTGGTATATTAGATCAACACAGACTCCCAAGTAGATACAGACATAAAAGGGTTATTGCAAAATGTGTTCATGTATTTCCGAAAGATACAGACAAACAAAGATTCATGACAGGGATGCTGACAAATTAGAATAATTGCGGATCTCTCAACAGTGTGTGGAAAAGATTTCACAGTTTCCTATTAATCACAGTTGCATGGGTGAGTGTACCTACACCTCCAATGATTCACCCTGGACACGGCGGCCTAATTGGTAGAGCGCGGGCCTCGCATGCGGAAGGTCGGGAGTTCGGTTCCCGGTCGAGTCAAAATGACTTTAAAATTGACACTTGTTGATTCCTAGCCTGGTGCTCGACATTAATAGGATAGGGCAAGGACTGGTTGGTTCAGGATAATGTGACTGAGTGGGATATCAGGTCATCATGCCATTGGCCTGATTCTGCAGTGGGGCTGCTCTATAAAGTCACCATGAGTGTGCACTGTCAGCACCAGCGCTTAGCCCTAACCACACACACTGACCCCCGCCACACGCCATGCAGGACATCGGTGATAGTCCGCTACGAGCGTAGTAGTCTGCACTGACCTCTCAGGCAAGTAACCACATAGATAGGTAGGCGTGGGTAGTGTGGTAACATCAGGGAGCCTGAATCCGGGCCTTATGTTAGCACACTGGCCCGGAATGCAAAGACATGTGGGTTCGAGTCCCACTCTAGGCGCAATATTTCCCATTTTCATCACCCCCACGACAATAAGATAAATTATAATGATCACACTAATATTAATCTGATAATAATATACTCGATATTCGCCTGAACGCAAGCTAACATAAGATAGATTATAATGATCACACCAATAATATTATGTTATCGATATTCGCTTGACGCTGTGCCCTCTTTTCTCTCCCAAACAGCGCTGAATGATTCTACAGGGCCAAGTTCAACGCTCTTGAAAAGGCTATCTCCGAAGCCCTGCCAGAGGCCAAGATCGACATGGAGATCGGCAGGGAAGGTAAAGCGGCAGGGTTAGGGTAACTAGTGCAAATACCCATGGGCGTGAACTGTTTGCAATTTACAAACAGTTACAAGCCATAAACAAGAAGCAAGAAAACCTAAATTAATACTAACACTAAATTCAAAAGATTTGAATCAAATTGGACTAGTACTTCCCAGCGGTGAAAGCAACTGTTAGCACACTTATCCGTTATGAGCAGGGTAAATAAATTCATCACTAAAGAAAAGAAAAGAAAATGAATATAGTAACCTGTTTAAACAATTAGCCCACCTAAACAATTTGGCTATTGAACAATAATCCTGTATAAGCAATTATTCTTTGTAAACAATTAGCCTATGGAAACAATTAGCCTCTGGAAACAGTTAGCTTATGTAAATAATTATCCTATGTAAACAATTAGCATATGGAAACAATTAGCATATGGAAACAATTAGCATATGGAAACAATTAGCATATGGCAATAATTAGCATATGGAAACAATTAGCCTGTGGAAACAAGTAGCTTGTGGAAACAATTAGCCAATGGAAACAATTAACCTATGGAAACAATTAGCATATGGAAACAATTAGCCTATGGAAACAATTAGCATATGGAAACAATTAGCATATGGAAACAATTAGCATTGCATAATTGCTATGGAAACAATAGCTGGGAAACAATTAGCCTGGGAAACAATTAACCTATGGGAACAATTAACAATGAAACATTAGCATATGGAAACAATTAGCCTGTGGAACAAGTACTTGGAAACAATTAGCTAATGGAAACAATTAACCTATGGAAACAATTAGCATATGGAAACAATTAGCCTATGGAAACAATTAGCATATGGAAACAATTAGCATATGGAAGCAATTAGCATATGGAAACAATTTACATATGGAAACAATTAGCCTGTGGAAACAATTAGCATGTGGAAACAATTAGCCAATGGAAACAATTAGCCTCTGGAAACAATTAACCTATGGAAACAATTGGCCTATAGAAACAATTAGCATATGGAAACAATTAAGCTATGGAAACAATTAACCTATGGAAACAAGTATCATATGGAAACAATCAGCCTGTGGAAACAATCTGCCTGTGGGAACAATCAGCCAATGGAAACAATTAGCCTGTGGAAACACTTAGCCTTAGTAAACAATAAGCCTTGGCAAATAATTAACCTATGGAAACAATTAGCCTTCCTAAACAATTAGCATATGGAAACAATTAGCATATGAAAATAATTAGCCTATGGAAACAATTACTGTATGTAAACAATAAGCCTATGAAAACAATTTGCCTCAGTAAGCAATAGACTACATCGCGGTTCTGACTGCGCGTGTGCTGAAAACGGCGTTCGGCCATTGAGTTTGCCAATACGCGCAGTGAAAAACGTCAGTTTTATTCAAAATTAATAGAAATCCAAAACCCTAACATTATTATTTTAATATAATCTTTTTGTTAAACATGTTTTCTGTATGTGTTCCAAGCGGTTTGTGCCTAGGTGGTGTGGATATAAATAAAAACATGAATAAAATAAGTAAAACTGACTCTGGCTATGGCTCTAACACTAGTCTGAGTGCCTATATTTTTCTAAATCTAAATGCACATGGCATAAGATGTGCTGATTATATTGATGTAAATGCAATGCTGTATAAAAGAATAATTTTTAGTTGGAACCGTGATGTAGTCTATCAGCCTATATAAATTGAATATCGGTATCAGCGCCATGAATTAAGAGAAGGTTGTATAAAAGCCATCTCCTTTGATTGAACTCTGGCATTCTGTTTGAACCTGTAAGATCATGCATGACCTTGTGAGATCAATAATATATTTGACTGTGCATCTTGTTGGCAGCATGTCTGTCTGGGCAAGCACTGAAATCACCAATAGATTGATGTTCCACCCCCTCCCCTCATCCACCCCTACCTCCACCCCATTGTAAAATATTCCGATAAAACGCATCGGTGGGGGAATGTAAATGTTCTACTTATGAAAAAGGTATATAGGGCCAGGTGCATAGATGTGTTTATGTAGTTGCTGGTGGTACTTTAGTCATTGTAAATAGACATTGTGGTGCTAGTAGGATAGTGTGTAAGGGGCACTTGGAGCTCTACTCTACCTCCCCCCTCTGTTAGTCACGGATCACCACACACTCAGCTCAGGGCAGGTGGTGACCAAAGGTGCCACGCCGCTTGTTGGTGGTGGGCAGATCTCTGTAACCATGGGGACACAGGAATGCTTGATGTTCATTGGTAGAGCTGTAGATGCTTGAATATCATTGGAGAATACGGTCAGGTGATATGCCATACTGGATCCATGTACCACTATAAATAATAAACCTGAGGGCTTGGCTCTCTCTCTTCTTTCACTCTTTATACTCTTCCTTTCTCTTTTTGCCTGTATTGATTTCACTATAGCCTGCCTACACAAACACAGATTCCAGCCGTGGACTTTATACCATGTTATGCATGTTATAGCTTTAGTCCACACTCTCCCAAACTGAGGCTGCGCTACTTAGAATCCCTGTGTTAAAGTCGCCGGCCGGGTATACCGCACCCAGAAACAAACGAATCCAGCATCCAAAGCTCTCCAAACATACCTTTGCTTAGTTTTCTTCAGTTCATGCAACTGAACATGTGGGAGGAGATTGTTGAGATCTGTGATGTATGAGTGACATCATAGGTGGGATTCCCTCATCACATGGGGTTCCCCACACACAAGGGAATCCATGGCAACCACCAAGATGGCAGCCACAGGAAGCTCTCAATTTAACTTTTAATGTCTATTAATCTACATGATTTAATCAATTATTCACACAAAAAGTAGCTGGTTATGAGAAATAAACATTTGAACTTTATATTTAGCATTTTAGATTGCAAATTCTAACATTTTTCTCTATATGGTTGTCTAAAAGCCTTGTCAGTGTTGCTGGACTAACTACAACACAAGAGGAGCAACCAATTTCAGCACTCTCCCCCCATGTATATATTTGCATAAACTGAAAACCTGCAAAGGTATGCTTGGAGAGCATTTGTCAGAGTACAGTTTGTGTCTCAGCAGCCTATACCGGGTCCTTTTAACTCGTCTTGTCATGTTCTGTCTTTAATGCACGTTGGAATAATTACTTGTTTATTTATTCATTAACAAAGGCGCGTTTGAGGTGCACGTGAATGGAAAGCTAATTTACAGCAAGCTCGAGAAGACCAAGTTCCCGAAGTCAAAGGAGGTAAATAGCGAAACATACTTTTAATATATTAAAGTTGCATGGTCCGATGGTTTTAAGTTTCTGTCATTTTCTGAGATAGATATATTAGGCTTATCGCTATAATCTATCTTTCTTTAGTTTGAAGTAACTTTTATTTAAAATGGCTAACTTTTGAGATATTTGAAGTGCAAACGTATAAAATTAATATTGGCAAGGATGCCAAAACTCTGACACCGTAGACTTCTGCAGTAACAGGTTCTATTAAATTGATTCAGCATTCACTTGTATGTATCAACAAAAGCGTAATAAGTGCATCAGTATCTAACTTTGATATGTAGAATCAAATCTAGATAAATAGTTTGGTTTGGAAAATTTGATGCTTTCATCGGACTATCTATCTTTTAAAGAAGAGACAAATTAAAAATATGAAACACTGATTTTTAAATGGCTTTTGCTTAGGTAGGAATCATTTTTAACCTCTTATATATATAGGCCTATATATATATATTATTTATCCAGAGATTTATATACGTATACCAACTTACCAATTCACTATTTGATCAATAAAACACTTGCGGAAACGATTGAAATGGTATTAATTTGTAATACAGTTCACTGTAATAAATGATGTTATAATTTAACCAACTTCAGGGTTCCATAACCTATTTTTATTTTAACACAACCAAATAGGAAAATAACTAACAATCATGTCTAACAGTACCAATTTCTAACACCCTGCAGAGAGGCTAAGGTTGTCCAAGATGGCGCAGTGTCAGTATCATTTCAGACTTTTTTCGACTTTAAAAAAGTTTTAATTTGATAAACATGTATTCATCAAAATATACAGTTCTTCAGTGCCAATGCACTGGTCTTCCAGCGATATCCATTACATATATCTACACTCTAAGAATGAATGTGTAAAGAGGTGCTCAGGTGGATTTTTTCTTTCTCTTCTAATTCTATACCTCAACTGAGATATTCCAGGTTAAACAAAAAGAAAAAGATATTATGCACCTAAATTGTTTATTGGTAGGTTGTGCATGTTACATGATTTATGGCCATGTCACTTTATGACGTACGGTGTCAGCGCGTGCTCAACGTTAGAAAATGTGCCAGTACGTCGGCATTCATCAAACTTTTCAGTGGCGGGGGATCAAAATGGGCGTATACACAACGCTCACACAACGTACCTAACATATGCAGAACGTATCTTTGACGTATTCCTAGTGCATGGGAGCGTTCATGTGCCTCGCAAAACGTTCGCAAATCGCTCGCATAGGTTCATGGCACGCTGATCAACGTTACATACGTTACTCCATCACTAGAAGTACAGCATATACGTTAAATACACTGGAGATACGGCAGGCATACGTTTGAAGTACGTTAGAGGTACGTAATGCATCCATTGGCAGTACGCGGACTGTACATGGACTGCACGTTCCCACCAGCTGAACGTATGGCTAACGTGCAGAAATGAAATGTATACCAACATATCCCTAACGTACTCCCAACATACGCCGATGTGTCCCGAATGTACACGCAGCGTACGTTCAATGTACGAGCCACATGTAGATACACATTGGAAATTTTGAGCATGCACAACATTTCTTCGGAGCCTCGATACATGGCGATGTAAGACGACGTATAACAACGTATCCGGAACGTACCAGACGTATATGTGATGTATGATGACTTACGCTGACGTGTTGGTCGAAAATCACATACGTCGGCATACGCTAAGGCTATACGTCGTAGTGTGACAGGCCCTTAAGCAGGATTTAAATATTGGACGGTATCTTCGCATTGAATGAGGCATATTCATATATATCTCATTTAGAAAACAAAATAGAATTGATTAAATAATACATATCTGAATCGGCAGATCGTGCAATGCTGCCAACAACTGGCTCAGGAGGCAGCGGCTAAGAGCTCCAATACCTGTTCCGTCCTGTAGGGGCGCCACTACCCTGCCCGCAGATATGGATTAAGGTATGTTGAGACATTTCCCCACAGACATGGGTGTGTTTTTGTCGGGGGCTTTTGCGCTTTTACTAATTAAAAGATCATCGCTTTTGGTGATGCCGCGAAGGCTATAAAACATTTAGATAAAAATTTAATAACTTGTCGGAAACATGCAATATATATATATATGGGCCATTCTTTCAAACTGGGCACCACATATTTGGTTTCCATATTACAATGCTGATAATTTGTTCTTTCTTTTATTGATTGACAGTCAAATAATTATTGTATCCTCTGTGTATTAAGTATGTTAGAAATAGTACATTTATTGAAGCGATCCCAATGAAGAAATTAAAAGTTGACTTATATGATTGTGTGCTAATGTGAAAAAGTGAAAATTTACACATTTACACTATGCATGTAGCCAAACATTTTTTCAACTTATTTTTCCGGTTTCTTCTTGTAAGTCATAACCTTGTCTGCTTAAGAGTAATCAATAAAATTGTGGTTTACTACATTGTATATGTTAAAATGAGGTTCTAGATGTGTCTTTAATTTTCATGTTACACAAGTGATATTAATGTATTGCTCAATTTGTATATGTTCTAATTCAAAAAGACAAATTCATTTTTTTCAACTCTGACATATGCACAACATACAAACCTTCATAGAACATTGGATTAGGCTATTATTTGGAAGGTTTTTATGCTATTATTTAGAAGGTTTTCACCTTTGGTTTCAATGTCACACTTTCATTCCCAGTTTTAAAGAATGACCCATATAGATTTTGGTTCATTTTGCACACTACAGGTGGTGCCCCAGTCGCACTTTCCGTAGTGCGGGTGGGTGCACGACTTCAAATACATGTAATATTAATGCTGCATAGTCCGATGAAGCATCAAATTTTCAAAACCAAAATAAGTATCTCAATTTGATTCTACATCAATCAATCAATAGTTCCGTCCTCTAGTTGAGGGTTGGATGCAATGGTTCTCCACTTGGGGCGATGGTGTGCTGTTCTGATAGACTGTGCATAATTCAAGCCTGTCCACTGTGAAATATTTGTAAACCATGATGTTCTTGGTCTCCCTCTCCCTCTGCTGCCATTCACCTTCCCTTCCAACAATGTATGGTATATTGAACTCTGACGAATGATGTGGCCAAAATAAATAAGTTTCTTTGTCTGTATAGTGGCAAACAAGCGTTTCTTATTTTTAATTTTTCTGAGAACTTCTTTGTTGGTGATCTTCTTTGTCCATGATATTTTCATCATCCTTCGATAAGTCCACATCTCAAATGCTGCTAAACGTTTGTACATTTTCTTAGAGATTGTCCATGTCTCAGCCCCATACATTAGAGTAGACCACACATAACACTGAAGAATACGCTTCCTTGTATGTATTAATAACTTACTTGATGTTAACACTCTATACATTTTGGAGAATGTTGTTCGGGCTATTGTTATCCTTCTCTTAATTTCTTTCTCTACATATCTAACTTAAATACTGGTGCACTTGTTCAACATTTGTCAACACACAGAAGGGAATACTGAGGCAATTTAATAGAACCTATGGTGTCAGAGTTTTGGCAAGCATGCCAAAACTAATTTTGCTTGTTTGCACTTAAAATATCTCAAAAGTTAGCTATTTAAAATAAAAGTTACTTCAAATGAAAGTAGGGTAGATTATGACGATCAGCCTAATATGTTTATCTCAGAAAATGACAGAAACTCAAAACCCATTGGACTAGGCAACTTTAAACAGTACAATAGTATATGTATATATATATATAATACACATATAAACCTTTGATTTTGCTCCGTTGATTTATATTATTATAATTCATTATGATACATTTAATATATATATTATATATTGATTAAATCATTTATGTTATCATTTTGTTAATTTCAGATAAGAGTGTGCTGTCCATGAGGTGACCTTGACATTGACCCCTCTGTGTGACTTATGGCGGACTGTAGACCAAGCTGACGACTTCACAGTCTTGATGTGTATCACGTGATCTGGAGTCGATGATGACGTCATGCACGGAACGTACTATGATATGAATTGTGTGTGTGAATATATATATCTGTATATATAATATATATATCATATACATTGTATATATTATATACAGTATGTATATTACATGTATATTTTATATAATATATATAATATGTATATAATATACAATATATATAATATATAATATATGTAATATATATGTAATATATCAAATATATAGTATATATAATATATATATATAATATATGTAATATATATAATATGTATCAAATATATTATATATATAATTATATATATTAAATATATTATACATATTATATATATATTATATATATTATATATAATATATATATTATATATTTGTGCGTGAATGTAATAGTTGACCTAGTCGATTGTTATTATTCGAAATACCTTGCAATATTATTTAGGAACTTTGGGGGTAAAATAAAAGTATATTTGATTAAAAAGTAATTATCCATTGAGCCGATAATTTGTATAAGTGATATATTCATGGCTATAGTTTCATTTAATGTGAACGTCTCGCAAGGGGCGTGACCATTTGATGTGAACTTTCGACTAGAGTCAACAAGTCATACACGCATAGGTAAAAAAGTATATATTAAAAAAAGAGAAAAAATAATATGACATATTGACAGCTATACTTTCTCCTTCACTCAGTGTTGCTAGGACGTAAATCCCCAAAAGATAAAAACAAAACAACCCCCTTCACTGTAATGAAAAATCAGTTCCATTTCAGTACAACTATACATGTATAGTTATATATATGTATGTATATGTATATATTGTTTTTAAAAGAATTGATCTTAATCTGAGAATTAACCTATTGAGGATATCACTTGTTTTTCTAGCAGATATTTTTCAATTTTAAAATAGAACATAAATCAAAATAAAAACTTTAATTTCATTTTTTGAAAGTATTACTCATAATATCTTGGGAAACAGATCATGTCTTAAATAAATGCTTTCAGAATAATAAGACTGTATCTAAGGAAAGACATTGTGACTATGTGGTGCCACAGTGGCGCCCTCTTGGAGAGTGCGGGGAGCTAAATGGTGGTATTGCACTGGGCCCGTATGCATGGGCTGGTGCTAGGGCCCTAACAGCGGCTAGGGTGGCACCACACGGCTAACGTTGGAAAATTTGCATGCATGAGCCAGTGCCAGCGCTAGCCGCCGACTGTAGCCTAGGCTAAGCTACCCTGATTTCAAGCCAGGTTTAACTGATAGCCGCACCAGTTAGTGTGTGTGTGTGGGTCTCAATCTATTCAATGCTATCATATTTAACAGAATTACATACTCAATAAGTGAAATTTGATCAAATTAACCCTATATTCGAACCGATATTAACGCAGCAGCTACATCGGCGGGGATATTAATATTGTCGAATCGACGAATGTAAACTAAACAAATCACCGCCGCCGCCTCCGCCGCCGCCACATCGGCGGCAATATATTAGGCCCAAATCTATTCAATGCTGTCATATTTAACAGAATTACATACACCATAAGTGAAATTTTATCAATTTAAGTTTTAACCCTAAATTCGAACTGATATTAACGAAGCCGCCGCATTGGCGGCGTTATTCATATTGTAGAATCGAGGGAATTCCCAAATCTATAAAGAACTACACTGTTTGATACCAGGCCCGGTTTGGGCATTGGTGCATACGGCTTGACCTAATTCACCAAGGCCCTCCTAGCCGCGGATAGCTACCCCAGAGCTAGCGTGTAGCACCGGCTACGCGTAGCACCAGCCCATGCATATGGCCCCTGATGCCGTGACAAGATGGCGTCTTGGGTGTATTGATAAATTATCAAAACTTGAAGTGAGCATGACATTGTATTTCAAGTGATGTACTATAATAAACAAATATATGCCACCTTCCTGGTGTTTCTTGTTTAATAGATGCAGTGTCTTGCAGTGGTATCGAAGACTTTTGTTATGGTGGAGGTCGGGGGTTAGGGGTCCGGAAGTTACGAAATAGCGAAATAGCGAATGGTAGACAGGAAGTGTGAACACTTATTTGTCTCTTATTTTTGCTTGAGTGCAAGTAAATAAGCAACACAAGGAGTAATTAGTAGCATGTGGTGAATAAGGGGTCAAATTTCCCTGGATCATCAGCCCATGCCTTTTCTAATCTGTTCTTGAATTAATTTATTGACTCGGCATCAATAACATTTTGTGGGCGACTGTTCCATATATTTATGATCCTGTCTGAAATAGGAGGCCTCTCTGAGATGCACCCTGAAAGGAAATAAGTTAAAAAGCATCGCCGAGATGTCTCCGAGACGCACCCTGAACACGGCCCAGGAGTCTGAGGAGAGGTGTCATGACTCATGATGATGATTAGATAACGCTTTAAAGGATTCACCCCGTACTTGCAGTACATGGGTGAATAGCAACTCTATATAAAAGCAGTAAAAAAAGCGGGGAAATGAAATGAGAGCCAACGTTCACAATCTAAGAAGCAACACTTATTCTTTAATATAATTAATTCTTCATATTTCCCTGCTACCTTTGAGTTGAAAAATATAATATTAATAAAAATATATAGTTTAATAGAATTTAAAGGTGAAAGCGATGGCGTTCTATCACCGCCATATTGTCTTTTTGCATTCTCTCCCATTTCACTAACTATGTGCCGATATAAGTACCCATTTGATTCTGGAGCCAGGCATTCTACTTCCTGTTCCATACTAAAGCTATTTTCGCCAGTATTTAGACTACGTTGTCATTCACCCGTGTACTACAAGTACAGGGTGAATCTGTTATCTAGATGATGATGTGAGGAGCCAACCTTTTAGTTTTAGTACCTTACAGGCACATATTAATTACTTATTAGTGAGTGACATACATCGAGGAAAATGGAACAATATACACACCCAATGACTTTGGGAAAATAGAGATACCAGAAATCACCCCGGAGAAAGCAGCAACCAGAGAACATGCCTGGGGAGTGTCCTTCCAAGGACACAACTCCCCCTTTAGCAACCTGTACAAGTGTGATATCACAGGAAAAGATGGAAAAAAATACACATCAGCTGAGCAATATTACTGCTCGATAATGGCCAAATTCTATGAGAAACATGATATAATGAGGATGATTGACAATGCAGACAACCCATATACAATAAAGGCAATGGCAAAAAAAATATGGAGAACACCGCAATGGTGCAAAACAAACGAAAAAGTATTAGAGGATATCATCCATGCAAAATTCACCCAAAACGAGGAACTAAAGAAAAAGCTAATAGATGCCCCAGGAAACGCATTCAGAGAATGCACAAAGTGCCCATACTGGGGCTCAGGTAGGTTCCTAGACTCAGCCAGAGAAGGTGAAACAGTCAAGCAAGGATACAAAAACAAGATGGGAGACATCCTCCAAAAAGTCAAGGAAAGCCTAACACACACCGACAAATAAATAAACAGCCAAATAAATAGGTAAAATAAGCAGAAAATAAACACAAAAATAAACACCAGAATGAATATAAAAATAAGCACCAATAAATATAGAAGAACCACTAACCCAAATTTAAAGCACTAGAAATACTGTGTATAACAAACACCCATTCCAGGCCATGTACCTCGACATCCACTCACACAGGTGCAGTCTATGGTAATGTATGAAACTATATAACAAAACAGGGCATATGTACTGTATGCACCAGCCCATACGCCCATAAAACAATCTAAACAAAGTTAAAAACTCGCGAAATCTAATAAACGCCAAACCTAAGCGTAAAGGAACATGGTAGAAGAAATTGAATGCAGGCTGGGAAGGGGCACACACTTTGCCCACCTAAACTGCCAGAGTGCATCCAATAAAATAGACACAATAAAAATGCACCTAAAAAATGAAAATCTTGATGTTTTAACACTGTCAGAAACATGGTTCACTGACAGACATCAAGACAAAACCCTCAACATAGAAGGATATAGGCTTGTACGTAAAGACAGACAGCAAATTAACATAGCAAACCAAACAAAAAAGGCTACTGCAAAACCTCAAAAAATCTAGACACTGAGGCCCTAAAAATAGCAAACAACTCAAATGAACACCTGGAGCTACTATGGTGCCTAATAAAAAATGAGAAGCAGGCTAACATAGCCATAGCAAGCCTCTACAGACCACTGTCCGGGGATATTGAAACATTCCTTGAAACTCTAGACAAAAGCATAAAAACAGTGAGAAAACTAACAAATGCAGAAATCTTTGTGCTAGGGGACTTCAACATAAACTACAGTAGCAACGACAAAAATAAACTAATGCTGTAAACCACTATCAAAATCCTAGGGCTACAGCAACTTATTACAGACAGCACAAGACTAGGAAACAATAGCTCAACAATTGACCTAATACTAACCAACTCAAACCATGCCACAAAATGGGGCACCAGAAGCTGGGGTATAAGTGACCATGAGCTAATATATGTAACGAGGAAAAAACTCAAAAACACAAGCCAATATAAATATAAGATGGGCAGATCCCTAAAAAAATACTCAAAAGAAACTAAAAGACCACCTATATGAAAATATAGACAACCTCACAACATACAGAGATGACACTGATATCTACTAGAATAACATTGTCACAGAAATAAAACAATCACTAGATGAGATGTGTCCCATAAAGAAACTAAAAATACAGAGAAACCAAGACCCATGGGTAGACAGGGAACGGTTAACGCATATCGCAACAAAACGAAAGCTAGGTGACAAAGTGAAACGTACGAAAGACCCAGAGGATAAAAGGGCCTATTATACTGCCAGAAACATCTCCCTCAAAGCAGTAAGGACAGCAAAAAAGAAATATATAGTAAAACAAGACAAGGACTGGGGAAGCAATGCAAATAAGTTCTGGAAAAATGTAAGCTGACTATTCCCCAAAAATAAGAGAGAAGAATGCATAAGCTTCTAGGATAAGGATGGAAATACACACACAGATAGTGATGCAGCAAACAAACTAAATACCCACTTTGCCACAGTAGGACAAAGGCTATCAAAGAAATTCACAAGAATCTGGGAAAACAAGTCAGAAAATATCCAGGATGAAATCCCCACCTGCAAAACTGACCTAAAAGAACTAACACAACTAATAAATGGCATAGATGAAAACAAACCAAGTGGAATAGATGGAATCCCCACAAAAATACGAAAAGACGCACTCCAAGCCATCCCAGATACCATGGTCGACCTGTTCAACATATCATTTGACCAGGGACACTTCATCACAGCATGGAAGATGGCAATCATCACCCCCATCTACAAAAGCGGTGACAAACAAAACATGGGGAACTACAGACCAATATCAATCTTTCAAACACCAGGCAAGCTAATTGAAAAAATATTCCACCGGCACATAAATGAGCACCTGGAAAAAAACAATATACTAAACAAGAGGCAAGGAGGCTTCAGAAAACTACACTCCACATCAAAAACAATAGCAAACCTAACAAGTGATGTCCTGGCATCATTGAACCAAAAGAAATTAGTTGGAGCAGCCTTCATCGACTTCAGCAAAGCCTTTGACACTGTAGACCACAGCATATTAAAAAGAAAATTAAACAACATGGGCATTAAATCCAAATCAATAAACTGGATAAAATGCTACCTAAACAACAGGCAGCAAAAAACTAAAGTAAATGGTACACTCTCAGACCAACAAACTGTCACCTGTGGTGTACCCCAAGGATCAGTCCTGGGACCACTACTATTTATACTATACATAAATGACCTAGAAAAATGGCTGGAGACAGAATGTCTCCAGCTATATGCGGATGACACTGCCGTATATGCAGAAGGAAGCACAGTAGAGGAGGTAGCAACCAAACTGAACAACCTCCTGCTAAAGCTGGACGGCTGGTGTGAATCCAATAAAATAACCATCAATGCAAATAAATTTAAAACTGTACTCTTCTCACATACAGCAATCACAGGAAGAAACCTACAATGTACGCTAGGAAACCAAACACTGGAAAGTGTAAACCACTACAAATACCTAGGCCTAGAACTAGATAGCCAGCTACTATCTGTGTGTAACAAAAATCATACAAAAAGTAAATCACAAACTATGGCTATTTGCTAAACTAAGACACTATATGACACAAGATATGTCAATAAAAATCTTCAAAGGCATGGTACTCCCCTACTTTGACTATGGGGATGTAATTTACATGGGGGCTAAAAAAGAGCTACTTAAAAAATTGCAGATACTACAAAATAGGGCCCTGAAAATCTGCCTGAAAGTAGACAAACTACACCCCACTTATGACCTACACAAAAGAACTAAAGTAAAGCTACTAGAAAACAGAAGAATAATCCACCTAAAAACATTAGCATATGGACATAGCCAAGACATTAAGTGTCTAACCCAACCACTAAGGGACACCAGAGCAAGCAAGGCACCACTACTAAGGCAGACCAGAAGCCAGATCAAAGCCCATGAAAGGAGCACACTGGAAATGGCCGCCAAGGCATGGAATGCCCAAACGGTGAAAGAAAGACAAATCCCTGACTTAAAAACATACAAAAAATATCTGTGCAAAATAAAAACTGGAAGCCCCAACTGAACTGCACCACAAGGGGGCAGGTGATATGTCACGGCCCACCAACTGGACAGCCCAGGGCGGGACAACCGGAAATATAAAAGCCAGATAACATATCCAACAACAATATAAATCAAATCAAATTCAAACAAACATAACTCAACCACCTATTATGTACAGGCCTATGGACATGTAAATAAAATAGGCTAGTATAGAATTAAGTAGAAAAAAGCGGAAAACTCTTCCCAAGAAAACCCCAAAACACTAACATAGAACCTTAAGAAAACAACTAACATAGTAATAAGAATAGAACAAAAATACATTGCCAAGAGGGCCCCAAAAAAAGTAACATAGACTACTAAACATACCAACAGACTATCTATCTGCTACTGAAATGAAATAACTTATCAGCAGCTACTGCTTGGTAAGACAACACCAAAACTACAGCTGGCCAGCATTGAAAACAAGCCTGGGTACCCGGGCTTACATGCTATGGACAGTATAAATACAGCCTCAATAAAAATTTAAAAAATATTTAAAAAAAGAGTAACCCTATGTTAAGAAGTGACAGCACATTTCAGGATGGAGATCCTGACAAAGAGTAACCCTATGCTAAGAAGTGACAGCACCTTACAGGGTGGAGATCCTGACAAAGAGTAACCCTATTCTAAGAAGTGACAGCACCTTACAGGGTGGAAATCCTGACAAAGAGTAACCCTGTGCTAAGAAGTGACAGCACCTTACAGGGTGGAGATCCTGACAAAGAGTAACCCTATGCTATGAATAGTTCTTCATGATTACCTATAAAATACAAAATATTTTAAAGAAGGCAAATAAATAAGGAAACAAAATGAATCCTTTACGTTATCCTGACATGTATCTAGATATCATCCTAGAATGAGCTGTACAAAGAGATTGTATTAAACTTTGATGTAATCACGTCCTCTCAGATTAGGAAAACCAACTCTTCGCAGTATAATGCGTGTTGGGGTTTTAGGTGTATCGTAGCAACATCTCTCTATTTGCTCCCCGAGAGAGTGCCGCTGGTAACTTGCAAAAGCCAGCAGCACTTCAACACTTTTGCAGGCAGCTTTCTTCATGAGGATGTCATCAGACAGGCTACCAAAGCAGATCCTGTATTCTCAACTGTCTTCTGGCTACAGAAGAGGGTGCCCTCGTCTCCGGTTCAAGGATACCATCAAGAGAAACCTGAAGCTGAGAGACATTAAGACCGACTCATGGACGCAACTCTCACAGCAGAGAGCTAAATGGAGAGCGGCAGTCAAGTAATGAAAGCAGTCTTTGTTGCATCGCGACCGACAGCATGATGATGATGATGATGATGATGATGAGCAACATCTGAAGTCAATTTAGGATGGGTACCAACTTGTGAAAATGTGCAGTCATGCCAACTTTATAGTGCTGCCCTACTGGGAGACCAGGCCACTACTACCACCCCTCAATCACATTATCCGGATACTGAGCAAACCAGTCCTTGCCCATGCCTATTAATGCCGAGCACCAGGATAGGTAGCGCAAGTATCAATTTTGTAAGCCATTGTTTTAACTCAGCTGGAATTTGAATCCATGACCTTCCGCACGGAGCGGTGGTGCTCTTACTGATTCAGCCACCGCATGTAGTCGTGTGTAATGATATATAGCCAGCTATTGTGGTTGAAGTGCGCGTTCATTTTCTTTAACCATCTTCCGAATCGATCTTTCTATGCATATATTTAATTTCGCTCCGCAGTACCATGCAAGGACAGCCATCAGTATCAGCAGCAGAAGAATGAAGAAGAGGACCATCCCACCGAAACTCTTCTGCTTGGCAACACGGTCTCTGTAATATTTAAATGAAATAATATTAGTAGCGTAATTTCTCATGTTAAACTTGTACAGTCGGATGGTTTTGAGTTTCTGTCATTTTTCTGAGATAAATATATTGAGTTGATTGTTATAATCTACCTTACTTTAGTTTGAAGTAACTTATATTTTAAATGGCTAACTTTTAAGATATTTTAAGTGCAAACATAGAAAATTAGTTTTGGCAAGCTTGCCAAAACTCTGACACCATAGACTTCTGCAGTATCAGGTTCTATTAAGTTGACTCAGTTTTCCATTCTATGCAGAAACAAATGTTTGATAAGTGCATCAGTATCTAAGTTAGATATATTAAATCAAATCTAGATAATTGTTTTGGTTTTGAAAATTTGATACTTCATCGGACTATGCAGCTTTAATAATCAACCGAATATATTATCTAAAAAAATGGCAGAAACTGAAACCCATCGGTCCATGCAGTTTTAAACGCAGGTGACATCATCCTGCGGGAATACAATGTATTAATAGTGTCATGGGGGGGGGGGGGGTAATGAAAATGGGAAATATTGTGCCTAGAGCGGGATTCGAACCCACATCTCTTTGCATTCCGGGCCAGTGTGCTAACCATTACACCACCTAGGCTCCCTGATATCAACACACTACCCACGCCTACCTGTCTATGTGGTTACTTTCCTGAGAGGTCAGTGCAGACTACTACACTCGTCCCCCTGGAATTGTAAGTCTTTTAATGCTTACAATTACATACATACAGGCAATGCACTAACACATACATACACAGGGTAGGTTCAACAACCATACAGTGCGTAGCTTGTACAGGATCATGGTCACGGCAACCAGTGTCGAGGGGGTGATGAAAATGGGGAATATTGCACCTAGAGCGGGTATTTCGGGCCAGTGTGCTAACCATTACACCACATAGGCTCCCTGATATCACCACACTACCCACGCCTACTTGTCTATGTGGTTACTTGCCTGAGAGGTCAGTGCAGACTACTAGTACAATAGGTACTGACAGTACTTAGATAATACTGGAAGAAAGAATGAAAATCATGAAAAATTGGTAGTTTTTAAACACTTCTGTTTGGGTGTATGTTTATATTAAAAATACCCAGAAAGTACTTTGAATGAGCTAAAGCTTTACTCTTATTTTGATACCAAAATTCCTTGGGCTATATCTGAAGACAACACACCAAAATGCACTTTCTTATGGGTGCTTTTGCTAATTAGCGCATTCTTTTGCCTCACATTAATCAGAGCAAGCACCAAAGCATGTGGTTTTGTTTCGCTTGGTGCTGAATTGCCATTGGATACACAGGTCATTCATAGATCAACAGAAAGACCACTAAATTAGCTTTAATTTGCTATATGAATATGATAGACATATATTTAAAACAAACTCAAATTATGCCAAACAGAAAAACAAACCTCATGTTTCATTTGGTGTTAAAGGCTAAATCTGTTCAAGTAAATAAATAAAATCTTTAAATGTGAATATCTTGAAAAGTAAATAAGATATAAATAAAAACCCAGTTCAAAGATCTAAAAGAAATGACTGCTGGTACCTAGTATCAATGTAGGTATGTGCCAAACCGCCGATCAGTGGCGGATATTTTCTTACCATAAAACTGATCCAGCAAATCCCACCTTATTTGTGGAGGGGTGTAGAAAAATGCTTCGATGGTTTGCATTAGTCAATCTTGGGTATTCATAGTCTATTATGTAGTGGGGGAATCCCTTTACAGCTTGGTTTTAAAATATTTCAATTTGGTCAAGTTTTGCTATTCCAATAACAACTTCAAAAGTTTCACTCAATTTCAACCTGCAAATTCACACTTTTATAGGAATCTGAAACATTTAAGGAGTGGACTGTGGTGAATAACCATTATTAATTTGATATACTGTTGAGTCTGAGGAAATTGTGATGATTACATCAAGATTGGTGCTATCAGGGATGCAACAGGTATGCACTTCAGCCACTTGTGTTTATCACTTTTTCTGAGACTCACCTCTGCCTCGCGTGAATTGGCATTCACACCTGGGTCACGGAAATCTATTGCTTTTACCTTAATTTAATGGAAGAAAATAAGGCCCAATTTCAGAGATAGAAAACACCATAACTTCGTTAATCCTCCACCTATTCTCATAATCTTGGTTTCAGTGTAAAGGGCTTGTCAAGCTCTTTCCAGAGATCCCTTTTGTTTTATTATTGAAGGAGTTTGAATTTTGTTGGCAGATACCTAATCAATGCAGGTGGTATCTCAAGCAGGCAGTTGTCTTATTCTTAGAGTCACGGGACTAGCTCGACTCAATTCAATTCGATATAGCGATATAGTGAATGGTAGACAGGAAGTGTGAACACTTATTTGTCTCTCTTTTTCTTTTTTTTTTGGTACATAAGTTGTCCCAAGCAGGGGAAATCCCAGTCACAGACGACTGGTCGTCCCCACTCCACTGCTGGTCGATAGAAAGCCCGAGCCTACACTTTTACCGACCCAAGGGATTTTTAACCTCCCACACCACATAGACATGGTATGAGAGCAACCGGCCTTTGATGACGCTGTAATTTATACACAGCGGTGGAAATCCAAATTGGCAGAGCTGGGGGCACCCGGAATCGAACCGCCCACCCTCAGGTTCGGAGTCTGACCTAGAAAAAAGTCAGACACACTAACCACTCCACCACAGAGAACGCCACAAAACTAACGACCTTGGTGGGACTCAACCCCACAATCTTCGGCTCTGGAAACCGACGCCTTATCCATTAGGCCACAAGGACCGGACAAGTTTATTTCAACATCCTCATAATATACAGTTCAATAGCTTTGTTCAGCTTACAGATATGATTGTGGTAGGCAGCAAAACTCCAGGTAGCTGTAGCCACAGCATGCTGTGTACTCGGCTGGTTCATGGAGCAACGGGCAGGCAAACACTCCGATGTACAGCGAGCCAAAGGACTGATAGTTTACGCACACCGCAGTATTATCTGAAACAAGCAGAAGCAACAGTTTATTAACCAAAGTAAATTTGTTTTATTTAACAACACCTCTAGAGCACATTGATTATTATCATCGGCTATTGGAAGTCAAACATATGGTCATTCTGACATATTTCTTTAGAGGAAAACCGCTGCCGCCAGATAGGCTACTCTTTCCGATAAGCAGCAAGGGGTCTTTTATATGCACTTTCCCACAGACAGGATAGCACATATCACAGCCTTTGATGAACCAGTCGTGGACCACTGGTTGGACGGAAAATAGCACACACTGCAAATGGGTCCTCTGAGCAGGATTGATAGGATCACCCACACCTTCACAGGTGGACACTCTACTGCCTGAGCTATGTCCTGCTCCCCATTCAGTCACATTATCCTGACACTGAGCTAACCAGTCCTTTCCCTATCCTATTAATGCCGAGCGCCTGGCTAGGAAGCGACAAGTATCAATTTTTAAGTCATTGGTTTGACTCGACCAGGGTTCATACCCACGACTCCACGATCTACCAGCACACGAGACGGACGCTCTAACTCATTCGGCCATCCCGTCTGGTGTATCACAACTTGTTTGTTTGTTGGAGATTCATACATATATATATTATATATATATGTGGTGTATAAGCATTATACGAGTATAATTATCTGTAAACTGATTATCCATTAATGGTGCCTCGGGTTGCACCGTTTCTGGACACCTCACAACTACTAACACTTAACAACTCAGGCGGAATGGACAGGCTCTCTGCCTTGCCTGGTGCTGCCACCTGGCCTATTCAGCTGTCACGACTCAGCCTCTTGCCTGTACCACTCGCTTAAAAATATATTTTGTTGTTGTTGGTACATTAGTTGATTAAGCAAGGGAAATTTCAATCGTTCCTCATTCCACTGCTCCTTGCCCTATGTCCAAGGTCATATTGATCAGGATGTGTACCGACTTGTGACAGTGCTCATGACGACTTTTATAGCACGGTCCCAATGGAAGATAAGACCATTGGCACCATGGCCTGCTATCCCACTCAGTCACATTATCCTGATACTGATCTAACCAGTTTTTGTCTTATCCTTTTAATGCTGTGCACCAGGTTATATAGTGACGAGTATAAACTTTGTAAGTCATCGGTTTGACTCGGCCGGGGCTAGGGAGGAGAGGAAGGCGGTAGTTGGAATAAAACACTTTATTCATAGAAGGTCAAGTGCAGACAATATGAGAACATAAGACAATTTCAGGTAATTAATTAGATCAATGAGGATAATGAACAGTTAAGGCAATCAGGATAATGGAAGACTACATATATGAGGTACAATGGTAAAAGTGAGAATCATCAAGGACCTAAGGTCAATGTCGATCGTGGGGGAGGGACCCCGAAGAGCCCTCCACCATATGTGATACAGTGATAGAGTATGGGTGTGTGGGTGGAGAAAAAGTGAGTGCTCCAGGAGAGTGAGGAGAGGCGAGTGGCTGGGAGCAGCTAGGCGGCCGGTTTATAAGGCCGGAGAGAGGGGGGGGGGGGGGGGTTGCGTCAGGGCGGCAGCACCGGCGGAGGATGAAAGAGGGGGGGGTCCTCCTCCCCTGCCACGAATCAACCGCAATGCGAGCATTACGACCAACCCACAACTTCTCGATTCGGGCACCACATCCGGTCAGTTTTGTTGTTTGTTGTTTTACGTCCTAGCAACATCTAAGGTCATACAGGACGGGTGCCAACTTGTGGCAGTGCGTACTCATGGCGACTTTATAGTGCTGCCCCACTGGGAAATCAGGCCGCCAGTACCATGACCTGATAGCCCACTCAGTCACATTATCCTGACACTGAGCCAACCAGTCCTTGCCCTGTCCTAATAATGCCGAGCGCCAGGCTGTACGCATGACTGAATCTCTATTTATTTAACTAACGATAGCTGACTGACAAATGTATCTAAGCAACTGAAAATTCAATAAATAAGGCCAAATAAAAATTGGTGATCGTCCCCCGCCCATGCCTGAAAAATCGTACGCTCCTGATTGATTTTTTTTTTAACTGTCAAAAATGCATTGGGTTAGCAGCAAATCAATTTTCGTAAGCATACACGTGAAACTTCTAGAACTGTATAATGTAATAATCAATTTTTAAATGAGAATAGAATGTTCATTGTTTGACTGATAACATTGTGATGTGTATATGAATGACATGTAATCCTTTTATCAGTTGAGGGTGGTCAAATATTTGTTTAAGTACTGAAATAAAACATATAAGTAAAAACTGTCGGACCGACCCTGATTTGTTGTGATCAAAAGGACAATCACCAAACATTTTTTTATTTGGCCTAACATAAAGATAAGATAACAGGTGGTCAGTAGCAACTCAATTGTTTGTTTGTTGTTGTTTTACGTCCTAGCAACATCTAAGGTCATATCAGGACGGGTACCGACTAGTGACAGTGCGCACTCATGACGACTTTTATAGTGCTGCCCCACTGGAAGACCAGGCCACCAGCACCATGACCTGATATCCCACTCAGTCACATTATCCTGACACTGAGCCAACCAGTCCTTGCCATGTCCTAATAATGCCGAGCGCCAGGATAGGAAGCGACAAGTATCAATTTTTAAGTCATCGGTTTGACGCAACGAGGGTTCGAACCCACGACCCCAAGATCTACCAACAGGGGAGATGGACGCTCTAACTCATTCGCCATCCCGTCTGGTAGCAACTGAAAGTCGAAGGGGTAAGGGATATACTCCAATAGAAAACATGCTAACTTGGTTGGAATGCTCTAGAACTGGATTCATTTCTCACAGCATACATCCTGTATTCCTGGTAGTATTGTAGGAACGGCCCAGCGTTCCATTTGTATGGATTGGTAGTGAAGAGCGTCTTTGGAACATAGCGGCTGAAAAATAATAATTTTGTTTAATTTATTTTTGGTAAGGAAGGAATTTGATTCATATGGATGTCATTTCTTAGTGTCATAACACTGGTTGTTCCAGTCTTGAGAGGTACAGTTTTACTGCTATTTTTATTTATGCTACCTATCATGGATAAGTCTGAATATACGTGTTTTCACCATTAGACAGTTTGTCGATAGAAAGCCCGAGCCTACACTTTTACTGACCCAAGGGATTTTTAACCTCCCACACCACATAGACATGGTATGAGAGCAACCCGCATTTGATGAAGCTGTAAGTTATACACAGCGGTGGACATCCAAATTGGCAGAGGTGGGGGGGGGGGGCACAGGGAATCAAACTGCCGACCTTCAGATTAGGAGTCAGACCTATAAAAAAGTGAGACACTCTAACCACTCTGTCACAGAGAACACATGATTAAAAAATATTAAAATACACATGATGCATTATGTAAAAGGGTGTAAAGTAGAGTAATTTAGGAGTAAAACTCTTTAGTAAGGTTTAGAAGTTTTGTTTAAAGTTGACTAGTCCGATGGTTTTGAAGTTCTATAATTTTCTAAGATAATGTTTATGAGGTTGATCGCTATGATCTACCTTACTTTAGTTTGAAGTAACTTATTTTAAATGGCTAACTTTTGACATATTTGAAGTGGAAACATGCCAAGTTAATTTTGGCAAGGACGTCAAAACTCTGACACCAAAGGCTTCTGCAGTAACAGATTCTATTAAATTGTCTCAGTATTCCCGTCTTTGTGGCGACACGCGTTTAATAAATGCACAAGTATCGAAGGATGTCAGCAGCCACCCACGAGGCTTACCTGCCAGGTGAGACACATTATCCTGACACTGAGCCAAACAGTCCTTGTCCTAACCTATTAATGCCGACCACCAGGCTAGGTAGCGACAAGTATCAATTTTATAAGTCATTGGTTTGACACGGCCAGGAACCAAACTCCCGACCTTCCGCACGCAAGGCCTGCGTTCTACTGATTAGGCCGCCGTGCCCGGTACGTGTCCAAGACCAGGAGTTCGATTCCTGGTCGAGTCAAACCAATAACTAACAAAATTGATACTTGTCGCTTCCAAACTTGGTGCTTGGCATTAATAGGATAGGACAAGGACTGGTTAGCTCAGTATCAGGATAATGTGACTGAGTGGGTGCTGGCGGCCTGATTTCCCAGGGGGGCAACACTATAAAGTCATCATGAATGCACACAGTCACAAGTCGGTAGCCATCCTGATATGACCTTAGATGTTACCAGGACGTAAAACTCCAACAACCAACCCAATTAACAACCACTGTGACAACCTATCACTGCAAGATGGCTCACTAACTCATCACTGAGTCTATTCACCTTTAGTAACTAACTACCTACTCAGCAACAGTCTCCAAAGCAACATAAAACCTTCCATACTCATTTTCCCCTTTACTTTCATATTTTCTGATCTCCCTTTCCCTCTCCGTTCATATTCTCTGATTCTCCTTATACCTACTGTATACAATCAATAGCCAAGCTAATTGCATAGCAAGCTTAATTTATTTACTTAACAATTCTAAATTTGACACCCATATCCTTTTACTAGAACATGCTCAACATCATTTATATTATTATGATATAAAAAGTGCAACCGGTAATATTAAACTATGATAAAGACTTTCAAGCTGCATAGTCCGAGGAAAACATTAAATTAGTTAAACTAAGACAATTATCTAGATTTTATTCTCCATATCTACCTACAATAGACCTGCACAAACAGGCTAATATGAATAAGCAATGCTTAGGACCGACCCACCGATATAACTACAGCAAAGCATTAAAATTATGCTTCTTATTTTTTACTCCACTCGCGGTGTTCGATTTAAAATTCTATCAACTCGGGTGACCCGAATACGGCCGTCGTTTCGAGACGTTTCCGCAGAGTAAACTATTAATATTTCAATTGTGCATCCATGTTTATTCCAAATTGTTATTTATTTCTTTTAATTTTGAATAAACTCTACGTTTTGAACTGCACATATTGGCAAATTCTATGGCAGCGGGCATTTGTTTTGATATATTATTAACCAATAGCTGTTGTCCACCCTGCTGGCTGCTGACCGAAGTTCGGCAAGCGATTTCTGTTTCCGTTTGCTGGATTCTGTTATTCAGAGATACAATTTTACAAATGGCAGCGCCCATAGAGGCCTATTTCCGTTTCCGGTTGCTGGATTTTGACGAAATCCTGTCCTATGGGTAGGAGTATTGTTTATGTATATATTGTTTATGTATATATGTATATATGCGTTAGTCTTAAGCCTCCCCGTGGGTGGGTCGGTAATATTTGCATGCCCGAAACTAGAAGAGAAACACACCTCATAATCCTAGCTTTTGACTATGTAGAAAAATACCAAACAACACGTAGAAAAGTCACTATAGCTGGTGAGGCACCTGTGCTAAGAACAGAAAGATCCAACTGTGGGTGCTTTGAGAGAAGCGTAATAGCTATGAGCATAACAGCTTGGAATATCCAAAGCAGTGCTCTAAGAAACACCAAAGCACTACAAGAATAGAAAATAAATTATGAAAGGTTCGAAGTGAGATATAGATAAAGAAATATGTACTAAGTAATAGATCAGCGTTAAACAGTAGGTAAGCCAGAAAACATCAAAAACGAATAGGAGACACCATACTAAACAAACTATGCACAAAAATATAATAAAAAGCAAATTGGAAACACCATAAACAAGTTTACAGAAATTATAGCATAAAGGAACTCAATCCATATGGATTATGATCACTACTGAACAGTGGTGAAAACAAGTGCATGCACTTAACCATTGTGAACAGAATATACAAACAATCACACATAAAAAGAGAGGAAAAAAAGAGTTTAATTACCAGAGAATAGATTATTTGACGCTATGCAAATGACTAGTGACAGTTGATCATGATAATTGTGAATATGTAAAGTTGTGTTGGTCATGTTACTGACCCTTTAAAGAGATAAACACCAGGCACACATTATACAGAAACAAACAAACAAAACCAAGCACTTTAGCAATTAATGGTTCTATTTATAGCTCCTTACATGTAGGATGAGTTTGTCGTCTGCGGTAACCTTGGAGACGGCCACTCCTCCATTCCACCTACAGGAGCAGAGGATCCCGGGGTTTGAACCACTTCCACAGGCATCGCGTTAGCCACTCGAGCCAAAGCAACTATTGAAAATATAATCAAGACGGGTTAAATTTGAGAAAATTGGGGCTTGAATTTGTCATTGGTAGTGTCACGGGATGTGTAAAAATGGGACAAAATGTGCGTAGAGCAGGTTTGGAACCCGCACTTCTTCCCATTCCAGGGCTGGCATCGTAGCCATTAGATTCCCTGGGGTCCCTGATGCAATCACTCTATCCACGCATATATGTCTATGTGGCTCCTTGCATGAGAGGTCAGTGCAGACTACTTACTACACTCGTCCGCCTAGAATTTTAAGTCTTTTAAATGGTTTACATCCATACATTGGTTAAAGCGCCAGTCACACCTCACCGGATTGGGAGAATGGACAGAAAACGAACAATGTCCATTTTGTGTCCGTACAAGTTTTGAACATGCACAAAACTAAGAACGGATGCCGCCGGACTGACATCTACAGTTTGTGTCCGGTTTTAGTCCGTTTACCGTCCGTTGGCTGTCCGTTTCATGTCCGTTCTTAGACCCGATTTCGCAACACTTTGACACATTTTGACAGGTGTGACTGGGCCTTAACGCTTAAGCGCCAGTCACCTCACCGGATCGAGCAATGGACAGAATTGTCTAGTCCGGTGGTGATAAGTATCAAAATGTATTAAAATATGTCAAAATGTTGCGACATCGAGTCAATGGATGCTGGACGAACGGACATTAAACGGACAGGAAACGGACATGAACGGATAGACAATGGATGAAACAAACTCAAACCGGACAAGAACCTTAGACGTCAATCCGGCGGCATCCGTTCTTAGTTTTGTGCATGTTCAAAACTTGTACAGACACAAAACGGACATTGTTCCTTTTCTGTCCATTTCCCCCAATCCAGTGAGGTGTGACTGGCGCTTTACAATTACACACATACAGGCAGTGCACCTACATTATACTGATATACATACACAGGGTAGGTTCAGCAAGCATACAGAATGTATCCTGGACAGGATCCTGGTCACAGCAACCAGTGTAATTGGGGGTGATGAAAATGACAAATATTATGCCCAGAGCAGGATTCTAAGTCTAACGCACACTTCTTGAAATTCCAGGGCTTGCACCCTAACCATTAGACTACATGTGTAGATTTAGGCTCGCTGATTCGATCATCCTGTCCATGCCTACTTGTCTATGAGGCTCCTTGACTGAGAGGCCAGTGCAGACTACTACACTCGTCACCGACCAGACGGAATGGCCGAATGAGTTGAGTGTCCATCTCCTGTTTTGGTAGATTGTCGAGTCAAACCAATGACTTTAAAAATTGATACTTGTCGTTTCCCAGCCAGGCGCTCGGCATTATTAGGATATGGCAAGGACTGGTTGGCTCAGTGTCAGGATAATGTGACTGAGTGGGATATCAGGTCATGGTGCTGGTGGCCTGGTCTCCCAGAGGGGCAGCATGAGTGCGCACTGTAACAAATCTGTACCCGTCCTAATATGACCTTAGATGTTGGTAGGATGTGAAGCGCAACTACACTCGTCACCCTAGAATTGTAAGTCTTTTAAATGCTTTATGTCATAGTCATGGGTTTGAAGCCCAACGAAGTCAAACCAATGACTTACAAAATTGAAGCTTGTCGCTACTTAAAGTTGCATAGTCCGATAGTTTTGAATTTTTTTTTTTTCTGAGATAAATATATTAGATCGATCACTAGTCTCTACTTTACATCAGTTCAAAGTTACTTTTATTTTAAATGGTAAACCTTTTAGATATTTTGAGTGCAAACATGGAAAATTAGTTTTGGCAAGTTTGCCAAAACTCTGACATCATAGACTTCTGCAGTAACAGGTTCTGTTAAATTGACTCAGTATTGCCTTCTACACAGAAACAAATGCTAAATAAGTGCATCAGTATCTAAGTTAGATATGTAAAATCAAATCTAGATAATTGGTTTGGTTTTGAAAATTTGATATTTCATCGGACTATGCAGCTTTAACCTAGTGCTTGGCATTACTAGGATAGGGCAAGGACTCGTTAGCCCAGTATCAGGATAATGTTGAGTTGAGTTTGATTCAACCACAAACATATACTATTCCTAAGGTAACTGACCAGACGGGATGTCCGAATGAGTTAGAGTGTCCGTCTCCGGTGTTGGTAGATCGTGTGACCGTGGGTTTGAACCATGGTCAAATAAAACCAATGACTTTAAAATTGATACTTGTCGTTTCCTAGACAGGCGCTCGGCATTATTAGGATACGGCAAGGACTGGTTGGCTCAGTGTCAGGATAATGTGATTGAGTGGGATATCCGGTTATGGTGCTGGCAGCCTGGTCTCCCAGTTGGGCAGCACTATAAAGTCGTCATGAGTGTGCACTGTCACAAGTCAGTACCCGTCCTGATATGACATTAAATGTTGCTAGGACGTAGAACAACAACGAACAGACTAAGGTAACTGCATGGCTTCCCCAATGAGTGATCTTCCAGTCGAGCAACCAATATTACTATTAAATTAAAGCTGCATATTCCGATGAAATATCAAATTTTCAAAACCAAAGCAGTTATCTAAGTTTGATTTTGCATATCTAACTTAGATACTGATGCACTTATTAAGCATGTGTTTCTGTGTAGAAGGCAATACTAAATCAATTTAACAGAACCTGTTAGTGTTACTGCATAAGTCTATGGTGTCAGAGTTTTGGCAAGCTTGCCAAAACTAATTTTCCATGTTTGCACTCAAAATATCTCAAAAGTTTACCATTTAAAATAAAAGTAACTTTGAACTAATGTAAAGTAGATACTAGTGATCAATATAATATATTTATCTCAGAAAAAAATACAGAAATTCAAAACCATCAGACTATGCACCTTTAAAATTCATACTGTAATTGACTGGGACATCGGGTCATGGTGCCAGCGGCATGAACTCCCAGTGGGGCAGCACTATAAAGTCGCCATGCGTGTACACTGCCACAAATCGGTACCCTTTTTAACTATGATCTTAGATTTTGCCAGTATCTAAAACCCCAACATACAAACTGTGCTTACCTGTGAGTTGCAACCAATTGCAAAGGGCCACGAACGCTACAGTGGTTGCCATGGTTATTGAAGAGAAGCTGTACTTGCAGATAATGTTTTTCCGTGAAAAAAAGGTGGTTCCTGGGAACTGATGTGCTCCAGGTGCAGTTAAAATCACCTGTTGTAGGCGCCTACTACTGCATGCAATAATGGGTCTAGTCCTGATTTATATTTGTTGGTGCACCGGGGCGAAGACTTGTTGATCGCGGCTGCTTGGGCCATTTCACACAGGTTACGATTATCCTTACTTCATTGGCACGTAGACGTATGCATTGACGAAAGATCGCCTCGAATGCTTCGATTTTTTTTATAATTTGCGATTTGCGTTATTAAAAGAAATATATATATATATATATATATATATATATTTTGAGATTCTACATGAGCAATTTCTTCCCTAGAAATAAGATTCACCCCGTACTTGTTTGTCAGCCATAAAGCGGCTGTCACACCTCGCCAGATTGGGCAACGGACAGAATTGTCTAGTCTGGTGGTGTTCGGGCATGATAAGTATCAAAATGTATTAAAATGTGTCAAAATGTTGTGATATCGGGTCAAAGGCCGCTGGATGAACGGACATGAAACGGACATGAACGGATAGCCAACAGACGGTAAGTGGACTAAACAGACTCAAACCGGACACGAAACATACACATCAATCCGGCGGCATCCATTCCAAGTTTTGTGCATGTTCAAAACTTGTACGGATATAAACCGGACATCAACGGACTTTGTTTGGTTTCTTTCCGTTTCCCCCAATCCGGCGATGTGTGACAGGGCCTTAATGTACAGAACAGTACGGGGTGAATCTTTTATCTACCGCTCCCCCTGAGTGCATCGTTCAAAGCTAGTACTTTTTCTAGAGAGAAAAACCCCAACTCTTTTGTTCCTTTGTCTTATCTTCCTTGTGTTTTGATTTTAAATACAAAAATAACCATTATGTTAAAACTATCTTTGTGTTTCGATGTTGAGTACACATGAATTAAAGATGTATAATGAATTTAATATTATTTGGTGTGCATCTGGATGTCTTTTTTGTTATGTGCTATGAGTACATTCAATTGTGTTATTTAATCAAATTATTCTTAGATTCTGATTGATTGATTGGTGGTTGCTTTACGCTGTGTCGGCAGCATAGGCCATATTCACGGCGAGAAATATTAGTTTTTTGTTCAAACCATCGCTTTTACATGTAAAGGCAGACAATCAATTATGTGCCAATAGACACTCATTAAATTAGAAAGCTCACAATCATATATTTGTGGTCAAGGGAAACAAATTCCAATAGAAAAAGAAAAGTTTTTATTAATAATTGATAGAATCTATTTAGTAAACTATATGAGGTGGTACAGTCCAGCTGCCCTCAAAAAGGCTAAAATGTTTTCTGTTTTACCTTAGTAAAAAGGTCATGCATACTGTCTGCAGTGTAGAACTGTTGGCGCAGGGCCAAAAAATCAACACAACTTAGTCTGTGTTTGAGTGTCAGCGGGGACTGACACCCAATACATTCAGGGGGAGGGTGCCCCTTGAGCAGAAAAGCATGGGTAAGCCACGAGTGGCCAATACGGCAGCGGCTAAGGACCACTTGGTCCCGCCCACCTCCCGCATGAGTCTGTGGTGGTTTTCCCACAGATGGTTCAATTTCTTTAAGTTAATTAATGTTTTCATCCCACTCATGTTGCCATTTGGATTTTATGTGGGTAGCTATTAGTGGTTTCAGATCAGAGTGAGGGATCAGACACGGTTCAAGATCACAGTTCAGGGTCTTCTTCGCAGCCCGATCAGCTCGTTCGTTTCCTTGTATGCCGGCATGGCCAGGCACCCAGCACAGGTGGATGTCATACCCATCCGTTGTCAGTTGGTTCATTTTATAAATGACCGTTGCTAGAATAGGGTGATTCTACACAGTGGCATAGCTAGAGGTGGAACAGGGGAGAACACATTCTTTAAAAGTGGTGTCGTCCTTATATGACCTTAGATGTTGCCAGGACGTAAAACTCCAACCAGTAAACAACTCAAAAGTGGTTATTACAAAAACACACTCTTTTGTTCCCCTGTGTGATAAAAAAAAAATCTTATCTTCCTTGTGTTTTCATTTTAAATACAAAATATCAATTAAATAGGAATACTTTCTTTGAAACTGTATCTTCTTGGTGTTTTCGTGTTAAATTTTAAAAGAAATGTATGATGAATTTTAAATTATTTGGTATGCATCATGGATGATGCCCTTCATATGTGCCAGGAGTATTTTAAGCATTCAAACATTAAGTAATACTTTAAATTAAGGCTGCACAGTCGGATGATTTGCCTGCCATGTTGTTGTGGGACCTTGCAGTTGGAGAGAGTTGATTCACTCCAAAATTGTTCTCTCATGCCACCTGTCCATTATGCAGGCATGTGATTTCTCTGGTTTTAACCGGAATTCCGTTTTTTTCTGGCAGCCGAAACTGGGATTCCGTTTTTTTTTAATTCCGTTTTTTTTTTAATTCCGTTTTTTTTTTTAATTCCGTTTTTTTTAATTCCGTTTTTTCCCCAGGCCACCGAAACACCTGTCATGACTCAGTGGGATGCTGTGTGTCCCCATGATAACCTATACAAAAAATTCAGGTTTTTTTTCCTGCACTCAATCACATGCCTGATCATGTAAACTGAACATGGTAGTTGAATTGGTAAGAGCACGCTGTCTTTTTCAGGGATGAAACATTTCCCCGATTTCACTGATTTCCGCGATTTCTGCGATTTTTGATTTTTACCGATTAATTAGTATAATGGGTTAGCTTTGGAGATATTTGAAGTGAAAATATGTTAAATTAATTTTGGTGCATCCGAAAATGATTGACAATGGACATCGTAGGCTTCATTCAGTAGCTGTCCTGATATGACCTTAGATGTTGCCAGGACGTAAAACGCCAACAGCCAACCATCATTCAGTAGTGAGATGTTCCATTAAATTGCCTTAGCATTCCTTTTAAACAGCAATAAATCGTTAGTGAGTATATAATGGCTCAAATCTAGGTAAGGGTTGCGGTTTTGAGAACATGGTGCTTGTAACTAAAGCCTTGTTCACAAGTAGGCTACAACATATGGCCGACTTAAGCCCCGTTCACACCCACAACTTTAGGCCGAACTAGATAAGGCGAACTAGAGGAGGCGAACTCGGCGTCCTGTCCACACATGCAGTACTTGGGGCGGTTTAAGGTGGAAATCGATATCTGCGCATGAGTGAGTCCATACTAACCAGCGCCAGTTTTGCTTAGTCGACGTCGCCACGAGAAAGTGTGGGTTCAACCTAGATATGTATGGACTGAATCGTATTGTTTTGGAACGATCAAAACTTCTGTTGGCCAGTGAAAACCTAAAAATAAATCATGAAAAAAATATCTGTACACCTCTAGCGTGTAGCCTCTAGCTAGAGGTGTACAGATATTTTGTTCATGATTTATTTTTAGGTTTTCACTGGCCAACAGAAGTTTTGATCGTTATATAGTGTGATATGCTTAATCTGCTTCAAGTAAACCGCTACCGTCCACACAACCAAGGTGGGCCGACTTAAGCTAGTTCGCTTCATATATACTACCTAGCGACGTGGTTTACTTCAAGCAAACTAGATGAGGCGACTTAGCCTTAAGTCGCCTCAGCATAGTGTCCACACGACCAATTTGAGTCAAACTAAAGGAGGCAAATTAGTTAAGCCGACTTAACTCACCAGTGTGTGACAGGGGCTTACGCAAACTAGTTGAGTCAACTCAGCCCTAATTCGCATCAGTGGAGCGTTCACACGCGCGATCTGAGTCGACTTAGATGAACTTAGGCAAACTAGTTGAGGCGACGTAAGGCCACTGTGTGAAAGGGACTTATGTGGTTTTAACTTGATAAGCGTAACGCTTACTTTATTTAGAATAATCTGGCTTTTCCCCAGTGCTAATGGCAAACTTGAACCGCCCATATAAGCACATTATGCGCATGTTTCTACACGCAGAATCAAAATAGCTGCTGGTTCCTAAACACTGGGGGTACACTGATGCTGGGCGACAGTGGGCGTGTTACTTGAATTTAGGACGTCGGGCCAGTAGTGTGCTGTGTCTAATTAATGGTTAGGACGCTAATCCCAGAATGGTAGGAAGTGTGGGTTCGAATCCTGCTCTATGACTATGAACAATATTTCCCATTTTCACTCCCCCCCCCCCTGCGCATGACACTGATTGCCATGAACAGGATCCTCTACAAGCTATGCGATGTATGGTTGTTGAACCTACCCTGGGAATGGTTATGTTAGTTCATTGTCTGTATGTATGTTGTAAGCCTGAAGTGCCTGTCACACCTTACCGGATTGAGCACCAGACACAACCGGACAAAGAATTTTCTAGTACGGTGGTGTTCGGTATCAAAATATACCGAAATGTGTCAAAATGTTGCGCTATCGGGTCAAAGGCCGCCGGCCGGACGAAACGAAAGCTAGACAGACAGGGAACCTACATTAACGAATAGCCACCAGACGATAACCGGATGACACCGGATAACAACCGAATGTCAAACGGATGGACCGAACATCAACCAGACACGTACCAGACTGTTCACCGACGCGCTGAAAACATATAAAAAAACGACGACCAAATTCCCGCAACACCGTCAGCGGACTATTCAGGAAGCAAACCGGAGCTGCAGCGGATGGGTACCGGACATGAACCAGACAAAACGGAATAAACGGACTTAAACCAGACACCAACCGTACACATCAGTCCAGCGGTGTCCAGTACAAGTTTTGTGCATGTTCAAAACTACCACTGTACAGACCGGACACCATCATCATCATGCTGTCGGTCGCGATGCGATAAAGACTGCTTTCATTACTTGACTGCCACTCTCCGGACACCACCGGACAGATAACGGACACGCCGGATGCCTACCATATATACACCGGACATTGACGTATTTCACTGGACAGTGTATGGTTTCTATCCGGTTCCGCAATCTGGTAAGGTGTGACTGAGCCTCGAAACAAGCTATGGATGTAAATCATTTAAAAGACGTACAATTCCAAGGGGACGAGTATAGTCATCTGCACTGACCTCTTATGCAAGGAGCCACAGAGACAAGTAGGCGTGGATAGAGAGATTGCATCAGGGAGTCTAGATTGTGAAATGGTTAGCACCGCTGCCCCAGAATGTAAAGCAATGTGGGTTCGAAACCTGCCCCAGGCGTAATATTTCACCACTTCCCTTAGGACAAAAGTATAACTTTTTTAAACCAAAGCTCTCACCTATTGCCTCGGTCACAAATGACTTGCGGCGTGCTTGTAGCGGCCGTAAGTCGCCGCATTGGCCAGACCATACTGTTGGATACGGTGGCCGCACGGCGACCGTACGTTTATTTTGCTTGGCACAAGGGATTGCGTTTTTTTAAAGTTGAAGTTATCTTAACTTTGGAAAATTGCAATGCTGTAGGCCGCAATCCCGCCAATTTCTATTGTTAACAGAATATAATTTGTTTTTGGAATAATGTATAGAAATTGTGAATACAAAAATGTCTTAAAATGTATTATCTGTGGTTGTGCGAGGACACACACCAAAATGTAAGGCACCGTACGGTGACCTATGCCTTGCGGTGACCATATGATTTGTGAATAGATAAACCACAGACCACAATGCCATAACGTTTGCATAAACCGCAAGACACACCACAGACCGCAGCACCGTACGGCGACCACAGCATTTGTGACCTAGGCATAAGTTAGATCCTACAGATCCAACTTAGAGACTGGTGCACTCATTAAACATGTGTTGCTTCATAAAAGTAATACTATAAAAAAGTCAATTCAATTGACATGTTTTCCTTTCAAATTTCACCAAAGTTAATGCTTTAAAATAAATCTTATTTCAATCTAAAGTAAATTAAAATAACAGGAACGCAATACTATCGGATTGTGTAACTTTAATTTATTTGCTTATCTTTGATCTCAATTTCTTGCTGTTATATTACAATAAAACTGAATAAAATATTGTGATGATTTACAGTGTGAAGATGAAAGCTGCAGTAGTCCATAATCCACATGGTATTTCTTTTGTGTGGTAATAACAGTTTAATGATTGCAATGGTATTACCCAATTCGATATGTCGGATCAAATCTAGATAATTGTTTCGGCTTGGGAAACTTGATGCTTTCCTTGGACTGTGCAACTTTAACCTGGTCCTGAAATGGATGTTATGCATGCAATGTGTATGAGGGGATATATATTTAAAGGCCATGGAATATCGAGGGGGTGGAATGAGAATCGCCAATAGAGCAAAAAATGTACCTCACAAAGACAAATTTGAAAAAAGGAGGTAAACTGATGGATGATGGTTTCCCGCTGTGTCGGCGGCAAGGGATGAATTCATAACAAAAAGGTGGTGGTCTTTATTCATAAGTCTCATTAGTCACATTCACACACCTACATTAAAATCTATGTTAAATTCTGAAATCGTCAGATCCATTTCAAAAGACAGCGAAAATTACATCTGATGCAATTTTGAAATGGTTAAATTTGTGTCAAATGACAGTAGAATGTAACTTGCTAACATAGCTAATAATGTAGCAACATGACAATATTGCTCAGTACATCTATTTTAGCTGTGTAGTTGACAACCAGACGGGATGGCCGAATGAGTTAGAGCGTCCGTCTCCCACGTTGGTAGACGTGGGATCATCGGTTTGAACCCTGGTCGAGTCAAACCAATGACTTAAAAATTGATACTTGTTGCTTCCTAGCCAGATGCTCGGCATTATTAGGATAGGGCAATGCCTGTTTGGCTCAGTGTCAGGATAATGTGACTGAGTCGTGGTCTGGTATCCCAGTGGGGCACGACTATAAAGTTGCCATGAGCGCACACTGTTACAAGTCGGTACCCATCCTGATATCACCTTAGATGTTGCTAGGACATAAAACAACAATAATCAAACAAACGTGTAGTCAAAGACCCTATAACACTAAGACAGCTCACTCCCTATCTCTCCCATGGTAATGTAAATTTCGCAGTGCCACCTTGTGGTGGGTTTGATCAGCCCGGCTGCTGGTTGGTGTTTCACATGTAAACACATACAATTATATTATACATGATATAGGTAAGTATGAATATACATCAATATGAAATTGCTATGAACAAATACACATCAGCATCATCATCATCATCACCATCATCACACATCTTTCACATTCATATATACATTTATACATATAATATAGCAACTGTGTAATCAAGAGAACAGCCAGTGCACCAGGTGGTGGGTTTGATCATTTTGATTACACAGTACAGGCTGAGTGAGCCGTCTTAGTGTTATAGGGTCTTTGGTGTAGTTGACCATCACACCAACAAGTGTTACTCTTTATTACAGTACTTAATGCTGCATAGTGAGATAAAAGCATCAAATTTAGAAACCAAGATATTTACCCAGATTTTACCCTACATATCCAACTTAGATACTGGTGCACTTATTAAACATGTGTTGCTGCATAGAAGGGAATACTAAGTCAATAGACGGGATCACGGTTCTGAGTGTGCATGGGCCGAAAACGGCTTTGGGAGCAAAGCAAAGGCATACAGCCATTGACTATTTCTGGCACTTTTTGCATCGGGGGCTTCTCTGATTTCCTTAGCTACATTAGGTTGTCCGACATATTCTGCCTTGATGTTCTGGTAATGTTTTTCACTACTGTCAAGAGTTAGCCCATTGAACTCAACATTACATTTGTGGAAGTTGGAGAATTCCTCATATGGATGACCGTGGCTACTAAATCGGATGGTTCCATTGTAGTGTCTTTCTTCAATTTGTATTTTTGTGGGTCTGTTTGTGAGCTCTCTGACTTGGTGGTAGGCTGTATCATTTGTGGGTGTTGAAAGTTGGTTGCTGTGGGTCTTTGACGTTGAGTGTTGATTGTTGTGTGGATGTCGATTGCTGTGTGCATCTGCCATATTACAGATTGACTGTGTCAGCCTGTCATTGACCTGACACAGTCTGTCCACTTGAGCTTGTCACAGCTCAAACTGTTTTTCTGTTGCCAGTCTCAAACGTTCCTCAGCAGTGATTTCTTTTCTGGTTGAATCCTCTTCCCAGTGAATTTCCTTTTGTAGTAGGGAGATATGGTTTTGCATGAGCTGGATGTTTAGGGTGGTTTCCTTTGTATCTGGAGCATATGTAGCGAGACTTGTAGTGTTAGTGCCTATGTCGTGGGTCTCAATATTCTCTGGCTGGGTGCTGTTGTGTGTGAATGTCAATTTGTTGTTCTGCTGTTCGTTCCTATCCGTTTGCGTTGCACTGTCTTGTTGGGTATAGTTGTTTGTTTGTGATATCTTGTCCTGCAGGTCAGAGGTAAATGTTTGTGTACTTGTCGTTCTATGCAAGGTCATGGTGTCTAACTGATCATCTGATGGGTCCAGTGCTAACTGAATAGCCCCTGATGGTTTTTGACACTTTTGGCAGCAGTATGGGGCCTCCTCATTCAGGCACAAAAAGGTGAGGAAGTAGCTTGGGAGCTTAGTACACTTGTAGTGTGACCAGTTTGTACACCTGTTGCATAGTATTATGTTGTCCAAAGTGTTGTCACTGCACTGGAGCAACACTTATCTGGTTCTATCTTGTCACTACTGGATAATCCTTGTATGCAGTCACTAGTGACGATTTCCTTTGAGGTGGTGGTGTCATTTTTAACTATCTTGGGTGTTGTTTCATCAATGTTTGTTTCTTCTGGTTTGATTTCATGAAGGTTAGCTTTCATCATCATTTCCTCACTTGGTTCTGTATCAGAGTCACTGAATTGGAGGCTAGATTCAGGGTCTGTGTCAGTGTTTGACTCAAAGTTATTGTGTGTTTTGATCACTGTGTCATTGGTTTGACAGTCATGAGCAGGGTATCCAACTCTCTCACTGGGGGTATCAGTGTTGACTGCCTCTAAGTATTGTTTTACTGGTATGCTGACATCATATGATGTATGTACCATGGGGTCCTCACTGTTTATATTACTGTCTAGTATTAGTAAGGATTCAGCTTCCTCTATGGTTTCACAGAGACACATACAGAGACACAGACACAGACACAGACAGAGACACATACAGAGACACAGACAGAGACACAGACACATTCAGAGACAGAGACACAGACAGAGACACACTTAGAGACACACACAGACACATTGACACACACACCGAGACACAGATACACAGACAGAGACACAGACAGAGACACAGACACATACACATTCAGAGACAGAGACACAGACAGAAACAGAGACACACATACACACAGTGACGCAGACAGAGACACAGATACACAGACAGAGATACACACACAGACAGAGACACATACATAGACACAGATACACAGACAGAGACACACACAGACACATACATAGACACAGACAGAGACACAGACAGAGACACATACAGAGACACATTCAGAGACACATTCAGAGACAGAGACACACACAGAGACACACACAGACACACATACATACACACACAGACAGAGACACACACAGAGACACATACAGAGACACAGACAGAGACACAGTGACACACACACCGAGACACAGATACACAGACAGAGACACACACAGAGACACAGACACATTCAGAGACACAGACACAGACAGAGACACACAGACACACAGTGACACACACAGAGACACAGATACACACACAGAGACACACACAGAGATACACACAGAGACACATACATAGACACAGACAGAGACACAGACAGAGACACATACAGAGACACAGACACAGACAGAGACACAGACAGAGACACATTCAGAGACACATTCAGAGACAGAGACACATACAGAGACACACACACACAGACACAGAGACATACACACACAGACAGAGACACACACAGAGACACATACATAGACACAGCCAGAGACACAGACACATACAGAGACACATACAGAGACACAGACAGAGACACATACAGAGACACATTCAGAGACAGAGACACAGACAGAGACACAGACAGAGACACAGACAGAGACACAGACACATTCAGAGACAGAGACACACACAGAGACACACACAGACACACACCGAGACAGTGACACACACACCGAGACACAGATACACAGACAGAGACACACACAGAGACACAGACAGAGACACAGACAGAGACACAGACAGAGACACATTCAGAGACAGAGACAGAGACAGAGACACACAGACACACACAGAGACACAGTGACACACAGAGACACAGATACACAGACAGAGACACACACATAGACACAGACAGAGACACATACATAGACACATACAGAGACCCATTCAGAGACACAGACACAGACAGAGACACACACACAGACACACACACATACAGACACACACACAGAGTCACACATACAGACACAGAGACACAGAGACACACACAGAGACACACACACAGCAACGTGCGAGCAACGTTCCTCCAACGCGCCCGTAACGTGCTACGCAACACGTCGGCGCGCGTCGCCCAGCGCCGAAAGTTTTGTGCTTGCACAAAACTTTCAGCGCTGGGTGACGCGCGCCGACGCGTTGGTTCAGACCTACCTGTCACTCAAAGTGTACCGACGTGTACCGACGTGCCAGTAACGCATTTGTAACGCGTCCCGGCGCGTCCCGACGTTTTGCCCAAAAACCCAACACGTTGCCACGCGTTGTCCAACGCCGGGCCAACACGTCGTAGTGTGACTGCTCCATAAGAAAATGTCATTTTTCCTTCCAGTCATGACAACATAACATTCTGGATCTTTCTTTCTTCCTCTGTTTTTTTGGTTGGGTGATTTAGACATTTTTGATGGCGAGTTTGATATATATTTGGATAGTTTACATCTTGTTTCTACTGGCATTACTTGTTTACAGAGTTGGACAGGTGCCTCTCTTTGTTTGAGTCCACAGAGATGAAAACTTTACTTTACTTTCTCTTTCACAACTTTTCCACCTTTTACTTTCACAGCATTGGATTGCATATTAAGTTCAGGTGGTATTTGTTGGTGCACAATGTCATATTTTGAGGAGATATCAGTTTGGTTTTCTGGCCATTTGATCATTATTTAACTGCATGGATTAGTACATATTCAGTGTGCACTGTTTATTGACCACTGTTCACCACGGTTCACCTGATGAGCACCATTTTCAAATCAGATTTCCTCTCCCTTCACCAACCTTACAGTCTGGTTCTCCGGCAAACTGGATGTTTCAGCTGTGGTGAGTTTTGAGGTCACAGTTATCCTTTTCTAATTTTATCCATTGCTTTGACTGTGTGTTTGATGAAATCTGTGGTCTTGCCGGAGGGAACACGGTTGACAGTATTGCAGCGCCCTCCGTTAATCGGTTACTTTATTGGTGGATACCTTTTTGGGTGCCATCTATTGCATCTTGTCAGAGTGAAATCACATACACATGCACTCTGTCCATTATTGAGAAGTGATCAGGATTAAGTTTAACTCACTTACTAGGCTTAGTAATTGATATAAAACAGTTTGAGATAACAGTATTATCAGAGGCAGCACTGCTCTGCTTCTGGATCATGGTTCACCATGAGTGATAATAGGGAGCTTGGACAGGTATGTCTTATTTATGAAGAACCTATCACTTATTATCCAAGATTGTTCTCCCACATATAGTCCCAGATGTTCCCACTCTCCTCTGATCATGTTTTCCAGTGTCCAGATGTCCGTTTCTGGTGTAAAAAGTATGATAATCAATCACCGTTCGTCGGCGCCGTTCATCGGTTCGTCGGTAAACAATCTGGGTGCCGACATGATGTCATGTCTTGAGTCTGTTATCTGCAGTGTGGGTGGGTGAGTGAAGAAAGGTGGTGGATGTCCTTACTGGATGGTGGCGGCAGGAGAAGTGAGACCATGGAGGGGTTTGAAAGTTTTAATTTTGAGTCATCTGTCATTTTGGCGGGAAAGGTGTGACGTCTCCAGTGTCTGGATAACATTGTTCAGGTTTGAGCTGTTAGGTGGCTCCACATGTCACGTGGCGGCGTTAAAGCTAGTTCATTTGTTAGCTGATAGGTGGTGGGTGGTGGCAGAGTTGCCGGTTAACTTAATTAATGGTAGGTTTTCGCGCCTCGGCACATAAATTACCCATGTTACGAATAACATGCACAATGATCAACCTAATATGTTTTTTTTTAAAGAAAAGACAAGCTCAAAGCCATAGGACTAGTTAACGTTAAGCCCGTTATTTATATGCATTAAAGGAAACTTCTTACAAAGTTATCTAAGCGAAAAGAGGAAGTGTATAGAAGCAAAAATATTAACCAATGCAAAAAATGTAAACTATTTTAATCATAGCGTTTGGGGTAGAAGTTGCTTACAATGAATATTTTTTAACTTTCGATATGTGCTCAGACATTGATCATAGATTGATTGATTGGTGGTTGCTTTGCACCGCATCGGCAGCATAGGCCATATTCATGGCGAGAACTGTTTGTTTTTAATTCAAACTGTTGCTTTTATATGTAAAAGCATAAAATGAAAGCATACAATCAATTTTGTGTGAATAGACACTCATGAATTTTAAAACTCACAATCATATAGTTTCTGGTCAAGCTAAATAAAATCCTAGATTAAAGTATTATTCATTGATGGAATTTGTTTAATAAGCTATATGAGGTGGTACAAACCAGCCACCCTTAAAAAGGCAAAAATGTTTTCTTGTTTTACTTTAGTAAAAAGGTCATACATGCTGTTTGCAGTGTAAAATTGTTGGCACAGGGCCATGAAATCCACACAGTTTAATAAAGTGTGTTTTACTGTCAGTGGGGACTGACATCAGTTACATTCAGGGGGAGGCTCCCCCTTGAGCAGACAAACATGTGTTAGCCACAAGTGGCAAATATGACATCATGTTAAAACAACCTGGTCACGTCGCCCTTCCAGGCGACTCTGCGCCAGTCCATTCACGGAGGGGGTAATTCTATATCGTTTGTTGTTTGGGTGTTCATCCCATTCAATCTGCCATAGGTTCCAGATGTATTTTTGAATGGTAGGTTTCAGATCAGAGTGGGGAATATGACAATGTTCCAAAGGAGCAGTCAGGGCTAGAGTGGCCGCTGAATATGACAATGTTCCAAAGGAGCAGTCAGGGCTCGAGTGGCCACTGAATATGACAATGTTCCAAAGGAGCAGTCAGGGCTCGAGTGGCCGCTGAATATGACAATGATCCAAAGGAGCAGTCAGGGCTCGAGTGGCCGCTGAATATGACAATGTTCCAAAGGAGCAGTCAGGGCTCGAGTGGCCGCTGAATATGACAATGTTCCAAAGGAGCAGTCAGGGCTCGAGTGGCCACTTGATCTGCTCTCTCATTTCCTGGGATCAATTGATCATAGAAGTAAAGCTCCAAAGTACCACATTTTAAAACCAAAATTTACTAATTCGATTCTGCATATCTAACTTAGATAATACCAAAAGTAGCCAGATAACACACCACACAGCGACATACAAGCCTGTGATATGTAAATAGGAGTAGGCTAGTCTAGTAATAAGAGTAGAAAAAATAAATACATATATGCCAAGAAAATCCCCAAAAAAACTAACATAGGCTATTAACCATACCAACCAATTATCTATCTGCTACTGAAATGCAGGCAAGCAAATACCTTATCAGCAGCCACTGTGTGGTAAGATAACACTAACACTACAACTGGCCAGCATTGAAAACAAGCCTGGGTACCCGGGCTTATATGCTATGGACAGTATAAATACAGCCTCAATAAAAGAAATATAAAAAAAAAAAATAATGGAGCACTTATTAAGTATATGTTGCTTCATACAAAGACCCTATAATACTAAGACGGCTCACTCCCTATCTCTCCCATGGTAATGTAAATTTTGCAGTGCCACCTTGTGGTAGGTTTGATCAGCACGGCTGCTGGTTGGTGTTTCACATGTAAACACATACAATTATATTATACATGAGATAGGTAAGTATGAATACATATCAATATGAAATTGCTATGAACAAATACACATCATCATCAGCATCATCATCATCATCACACATCTTTCACATTCATATATACATTTATAATATAATATAGCAACTGTTTAACCAAGAGAACAGCCAGCACACCAAGTGGTGGGTTTGATCATTTTGATTACACAGTACAGGCTGAGTGAGCCGTCTTAGTATAATATGGTCTTTGCTTCATAGAAGGGAACATTACATACATTTTAATACAACCTGTCATTGCTGAAGCCTCCGGTGTCAGAATTTCGAAATAAATGCCCAAATTATTTAGGTATTTTTTCACTTCCAAAATCATCAAAGTTTATCATTTATAAACAGAGTTTTGATGTGCATGCCAGAATCAATTTGAGCCTATTTTCACTTCAGATATCTCCAAAGTTGGCTAGTTAAGTGTAAATAAAAGTTACATCAAACTAAAACACGGTAGATTAGAATGATTAACCTAATATATTTATCTAAAACAAAAGGTTTACATGAACTCAAAACTATCGGACTGTGCTTACTTTAAGCATCCTGATATGATTCTTTTGCTGTAGACGCTACTCATCTTGCAAGTTGTTCTAGTTGATGCTGAGTCATTTGACCCTGCTTTTAATATTTATCATTATCCCAAAAGCAGTGCAGAAGTTGATAGTTCACCTTGAAAGACAACCAGATGGGATGGCCGAATGAGTTAGAGAGTCCGTCTCCCGTGCTGGTAGATCGTGGGGTCGTGGGTCCGAACCCTGGTCGAGTCAAACCAATGACTTCAAAATTGATACTTGTCGCTTCCTAGCCAGGTGCTCGGAATTAATAGGATAGGGCAGGGACTGGTTGGCTCGGGTCAGGATAATGTGACTGAGTGGGATATCAGGTCATGGTGCCAGTGGCCTGGTTTCCCAGTGGGGCAGCACTATAAAGTCACCATGAGTGCGCACTGTCACAAGTTGGTATCCATCCTGATATGACCTTAGATGTTCCTAGGACATAAAACAACAACAAACAACAACAACCCCCTTGAAAGACTGAATGATATGTATTTATATATATATGCTACATGCATTTCTATGGTTACATTACACAAATGGTGTCTCTAATGCTGTGTATCCATAGACTGTTCCCTTGTGGCATGTTCTCTGGTCCCGTGTTCGCTTGTGACCATGTGATGTGCCACACAAACAATGAACTTGTGTTTTGCCTAGTGGCAGTTCCCATAGGTTGGACCCAGGGACCATATGGTCTTGTGCAGGGAACATGGAGAATGAACATGTCCGTTGTCTATGTGGCATGTTACAAGCGAACACAGAACAAACGAACATGCCACAAGGGAACAGTCTATGGATATGCGGCCTAATATTTGCTGACATTTGAATATAACACGGTTTCCTCTGCTTAAGAATATGAATGAAAATTATGTATTACTTTGCCAAACATCAAACCAATACACGATATCATTTGTGTTTTTTTATTTTTAATTAGATCACAAAATCACTTGGACAGAATATACATGGAATATTATTATCAGAAATGTTTGATTAGATTCCAAACTCACTTTGACAGAATGAAGATACAGGTACCAAACCTCTTATCCAGCTTCCAGAAATCCAGAATTATCAGGGGAAAAGTTTGTTAAATTGGCTAAATACAATTTACTGCTGTATGTTTCATTGTTTATTTTATTTTTAGGTATATATATTTAGGCTGTATCCAGAAAACCGGAAAATCTAGCAATTCGGGCCACTTCCGGTGCCAAGCTTTTGGGATATTTTGTTGGGTACCTGTAGTATATTATTAACAGAAGTGTTTCGAGCACGAAGTTACTTGGCCAGAATAAGGTATTATCAGAAGTGCTTATTTAGATTACAAAGTCACGTGGACAGAATGAAGGTTGTCTATTATTAGCAGAAGTGTTTCTTTATAATAGCGACACTGTGTAGATGTGAGTAATATTGATCTACTTGGTGTTCTAGCTATTTGCCATGAGAAATAGCATTGTAATATTTACTTTCAATATAGCATTGTAATCTTTAGATTCAATCAAAATTAGGTCACAAAGTGGATTAAACCCTGATACCTAACCAGAGGACTCATTGCTGTCAATGTTATAAACTTGCAATCTGATTGGCCATTGTGATTAGTCGTCATCAGTTAAGAAGAGAACATTGATTTTAGAACAGATCCGACATTCTTAGTGATTTTAGTTTTCATGGCGAGAGCTTGGAACGAGAGTCGAATCACTCCATCCCTGTAGAGTGTAGAGTCGTCCGACCGTGTTGTTGGGCTGTGGCCTAACCCGCGGTCCTCAGACATGATCAGGTGACTCAGTATGGGTGGAGCGATTCAATTCGCTAGATTATCGTGGACGTCATAGAAAGATATGTGGTTGAAGTTGGGGTTTAAGCTTGGTGAGAAGACTCTTGTGATATTACTTTGGCACATTCTATATATGAAAGCTTGATACTACTTGATCAGCTGCAAGTGTGTGGAACTACAGCAGTGGTGCACATCAAGTTAATGCGATGTTTCTTTTCGCTTATCTTGTTCTTTACCTATCATTCATGTACCGATGTTTTGCTTAGTTTCCTGTAATTGTCTATCTGTATATTGTTGTAGATTTGTTTACTGTGTAAAGGCAATTGTGATTAGGGCTGGAAGACCAGTGCATTAGCACTGACAACATGTTATTCAGAGGAATAAAAACACTTGAACAAAGAAAAAAAAAAAAAAAGTAGTCAAGGGGAGCAGTGAGCTGGCTATACCAAAAAACATTTAACATTTTGTTTAAACTTGTAACTAAAAATATGATTAGATGTGTATATATCTTCATATATGATTTATGACTATGTTAGATAAGGTGATCCAATAATCTCGACCAACTCAATCACTACTCATAAGTTGATTGCTCACACTACTCACCCTAATTGATTGACAATTTAATCATCACATGACATGAGATGAATTATTGGTTAAATCTAGACAGTGGGAAGGCTTGTGACTTCTAAACATTCTAATCATATGTACGGCTCTGTGATCGAATAACTCACTTATTGCTCTTTACTGCTGTTTGTTTGTTGTTGTTTTACGTCCTAGCAACATCTAAGCTTGGGCAGTGTCGGATTAACTACCACCTTGGCCGCTAGGGTGAGCCACCCAGTTCCCTAGGTTAATCCACCTAGGTTGAGCCACCTAGTTCCCTAGATTGAGCCACTCAGTTACCTACACTGAGCCACCCTGACTCTAGGCTGAGCCAATCTGACTCTAGGCTGAGTCACCCTGACTCTAGGCTGAGCCACCCTGGCCCCTAGGCTGAGCCACTGAGGCCCTTAGGCTGAGCCACCCTGACTCTAAACTGAGCCACCCATGTCCTTAGGCTGAGCCACCCAGGCCCCTAGGCTCAGCCACCTTGACCCCTAGGCTCAGCCACCCAGACCCCTAGGCTCAGGCCCTTAGGCTGAGTCACCCAGGCTCCTAGGCTGAGCCACTCAGGCCCCGAGGCTGAACCACCCAAGCCCTTAGGCTGAACCACCCAGGCCCTTAGGCTGAGCCACCCAGGCTCCTAGGCTGAGCTTTAGTACACTCAATTAAACCACTTGTTTTAGTATGTTCTCAGGGCCACCTACCTCCATTCCGGGCCCCTGGGCTTAAGCATACTCAGCGTAATGGTTAAAGCTGCATAGTCCGATGAAAACATCATATTTTCAAAACCAAAACAATTATCTAGATTTGATTCTACATATCTAACTTAGATACTGCTGCACTTATTAAACATAGAAGGGAATACGGAGTCAATTTAATAGAACCTGTTACTGCAGAAGCCTCTGGTGTCAGAGTTTTGGCAAGCTTACCAAAGTTAATTTTGCAGGTTTGCACTTCAAATATCTCAAAAGTTAACCATTTAAAGTAAAAGTTACTTCAAACTAAAGTAAGGTAGAGTATAACCACAAACCTAAGATATTTATCTCAGAAAATGACAGAAACTCAAAACCATCGGACTATGCAACTTTAACCTGTCACTCAACCAGAGGTGTTTACATATTTGTCCAATGAAATTGTTTATTGATTAATTTAGTAATTGACTTTACCAGGTACTAAGGCATTGGTGTTTTCTTTCTGTCCCATAGAATTAGGACAAATAGTAAGTGTTGCCAATTCCAGTGCAAATGATGACAACTAATTTCAGAAATTAATTTTGTATTATGTATATTGTTTTATGTGCTAAGCCGAAAAGCATAGACAATAGGTATGTATACATGCATGTTTATATGCAGATATATATATATATATATATATATATATATATATATATATATATGTGCTATATAAGTGATTATGTGAATATAAATAAAGAATAGTCCCTAATGTTTTCGGTTCCCAACACCCCTTATTCTCAGCAGGTCCCCCAGTAACCGGGAACTCTCTGCTCCCATTTCCTGGGAACCGACTCCAACAGTCTCCCTCCCTCACTTCAAATTATATATGTGCTCTAGTTTAGGGAGTTAGAATATGGTTACAATGGTATTGTTGGGACCCAAATAAAGCGATCGATATAGGGGAGTGGTCGATCTGTGGAGGTGGCCGGTTAGAGAGGTTTTACTGTATATACCCTATATTATATATACACATAATATTTAGATATACAGTAAAACCTCTGTAACCGACCACCTCCACATATCAACCCCCCCTTATATCAATCGCTTTATTTGGGTCCCAACAATACCATTGTAAGGATATTCCAACTCTCCGTCCTGATATTACCTTAGATGTTGCTAGGACGTAAAACAACGAAAACAAAACAAAATTCCAACTCCCTAAACCGACCACCTCTCTAAATGGACCACTTAAAGTCGGTCACATGGTCGGTTGATTTAGAGAGGTTTTTACTGTATATGAATATGTATCTATACACATTAACATGTATATGAGACTGTCTCAAAAGGTGCTAAGAAATATTGGACAAAACATTGTCCATAGTAACAATCAACACACTATCTACTTATGCATTTGCTCAGGGTAAACTGATTTGTTTTTTTACATGGTGTTTCATATTCCCAATAGAATACATATTGATATGAAGCAAATGTCCTTGTGTTTTCAGTGTAACCGTTTCTGTGCTGTTTTGTGTCAATCGTTACTATGGACAAAAAAATGAAGAGCTAGCACTTTTTGAGACAGGCTCATATGTGTGTGTGTATATATATATATCTTATGTGTGCATAGTCAGCTTTTAACTAAATATGAATAACCCCCCATCAGCCATGTTTGATTTGTATATATCCTTTTGTGTACTCCACCCCTACCCCAGCACAAAAAGTAAACATCGGCTATTGGGGGCTCTACATATCCATACGAAGCACAAGAAGAAATGCGTAAAAACTAGACAGTAACAATTGCTAGTGTAAAGATGTAGTGAGGAGAGAAACTCCCAGACGAAAAGCATACAAGAAAACCCCACACTTTCAGGGTTATTTTAGGCAGTAGAAATTGCAGAGAGTGTGCAGCCATGATTGTCCCCAACATGCCCATTTCCCAATCAGCCGAGAACTAAAGACACCATGGGGGAAAAAACAGAGAAAGGTTCTTTTTTTCTTCTCTTTTTTTCTTTCTTACTCTCTTTTTTTTTTTTCTTCTTCTTTTCGTTCTTTTGGTGGTTTGTTTTTTTTGCTCATGTTCGTGTAGATGCATAGGCACATCGAATCAGGGTCCGTACGGAGACTGGAAAGTTTTGAAAAGTCATGGAACTTCATTTGCCCCATTTCAACGCCATCGACAGTCTTGAATTTAAGGTATTTTGGGTAATCCCCGATGATCTAAATTAGTCTGAAATTGCCATTTGCTACTGTTGTTTTTTCGACCCTGAAATCCAAATGAAAATAGTCTTGAATTCCTAGTAAAAACAGCCTTGAAATAGCCTTGAATTCCATATCTTCACATGTGTACAGACCCTCATAGATACATAGATACATAGATACATAGATACATAGATTATATACCTTACTTAAAGTAGGTTCTGAGGCTTTGACACCTCGATGTCAGTGGAGTTCTCTGCCATAGGTGATGCCTACAGAAACAAGGCCAGAATGCGTTAACACATTGTAGAATTAAGAGACAGGCAGGGAATTGATCAGCAAAAAGAAATGAACTCCGTCAATTTAATTGCGACACGTCCAGGAACTCTCAGCGATTGATTCTCAATCATAAACCCCAAAATAAATCCAGATAAACCAAGGATTAAATAGAAATAATGATGTTGAATAAAATGTTATGTACAGCTGAATTATTTATAATAAAATTGTACATGTAATGAAATTATAGTCAATGAATTGTGTATATGTAATTGTATATATCTTTTTTTTATTTAATTATTTAAAATAATTATTAAAAATATATTACAGACTACATATACGATTTGATTTACAACTGAATTATATATAATAAAATTATACATGTAATAAATTATATACAATGTTTGTATAAATATATAACTATATATACCATTTAAAAATTAAATTATTCAGAAAAGATTTTAAAATAATAATTATTAATAATATATATAAGATGATTACCTATAATTTATTGTATGTGTATATAAGTAATTAATTGATAAATAAATGTACTAAACTGAATGTAATTTGTATATATATATAATTGTATTATATATAATTTCATTCTATATAAATGTAATATATATACAATTATATATATAATTTATATTATGTATATAATTTTATTCATCATTTATATATGTTTATATACATATATGGGTGTTCATACATGTAATATATATTTATATATATAATGTATATATATAAATATATATTACAGCTATTTATGCATATATATACATATATATATGTGCATAAATAGCTTTGTGGAGTAATCGAATATATACTTTCCAAACTTTGATGTACATTAAATGGTTTGTTCTGTTTATTGTCGATTTCTTTTCACATATCAGCTACACTAATTGCAAATTTAATATAACAATTATTGTTAAAAACATCTGTAAGGGTCAAAGTATGAAGCTAGCTGGCACACAATGTACTTAATACACCTTATCGACAGTTAAGAAGCCAGACATAAAACTCAATGCAGCAACTGCATAATGGCTCAAAAAGCCTTGAATCAGTATTTCAGATCAGATACCCATTGCACCACGTTGTTACATAACTTTAAATCCCTGGTGTTGACTGAGCGCATGAATGCTCATTCGCTGTCATTGCTGGGGACAGAGGGTACAACAAAGCTAACCCCGCGCCCACCACCAGGATGGCAGCCAATCACAACTCTCGCCCTAACCCACTCCCATTGGCTGACCACCATCTCATCAGCCAATCACATTCCACCTCGCCCTGCCAGTCTTCATCGCACACCAACCCACTCTCCTCAATCAGTCTACTCCAGACCGCCTAGCGTGCCCCACCCACTTCATTTATACTTGATGTGCGTGACTTTATCCCTATGCCAGACACCTTCCTCGGTTCAACGCATCACAAACCAACAATTAACGGTGTGCACACCCATGATCTTGCCAGTGCATGGAAATAAAGTGTCGTTTCTTCTCCAACTCTGCTTCCCTGTTCTCTATGTCCATCCCAGCAATGATCCAGTTTTCCCAAAAGGTGGCGCCAAAATAGTGCACAGAATAAATTAGCAGATTTGGCATGGCTATCGATCAGTTAATACAGTGAATTATGCATTAATACTTTATTTCACTGTTAATTATTTACTCAGTCAGTCCTATTGTGCAACATGTATCTGAGACTGTCTCAAAAGGTGCTAAGCAATAAGGACGAAACTTTGTCAATTGTAACAATCAACTTACTATCTGCTTATGCATTTTCCCGGGATAAACTGATTTGTTTTTCATATGGTGTTTCATAATCCCAATAGAATACATATTAATTTGAAGCAAATGTCCTTGTGTTTTCAGTGTAACCATTTCTGTGCTGTTTTGTGTCAATCGTTAGAATGGACACACACAAAAAGAGTTATCACCTTTTGAGACAGGTTCATCTATCTTCTAACCATACAACTTGTTGCGTGGTTAGAATTCATTTAATGCATATATCACATTGGCAGTGTGTTGTGCCACAGATGACTAGAATATCTTGACCTACTTTAATACGATTGAATGTTAATCACTGGTAAGCAGGTTAAAGCTGCACACTCTGGTGAAAGCATCAAATTTTCTAAACCAAAACACTGACCTAGATTTGATCCTACATGACACAATTTAGATACTGGTGCACTCGTTAAAAAACCTTTATTGCATCTTAATGTTTCAGTGCATCGCTCCGAATTGGGTAGCCAAACCCTCTCAGTTGCACACCAAGAGTTGGTTAAATGACCATGGAGGTGGTCATTTGCTGTCGTTACTGGGGCTGGGGGGGGGGGAGCCTGTGAAGCAGCCACGCCCACCTGTCAATCACTCGCCCACCTCCAACCAGTTGGCCCACTCTCAACTAGCCAATCACAAGCTCCCCCTCTGCCCCACTCTTTTTCCGACTCCTACTCTCCCTTTCCTCCTCACTCCTCCACTGATACCAGTCAGCTGCACACCTCTTTTTGTAAAATATTGTAGATATGTTGATGATGATTACATTAATTACTCGCATAACTTCATGCTCCTGTCAGACTTCGCCTGCGAGCCTGCTCAAACAATGAATAATGTAAATGAAACATGCCGCTGGAGTAGATTGTCATGAGAATAAAGTTATGTAATTCCCGTCCCTGCTTCCTCGTTCATCCGTGCCCAAATCTACTGAAATGCAGGCAATCAAATACCTTATCAGCAGCTACTGTGTGGTAAGATAACACCAACACTACATCTGGCCAGCATTGAAAACAAGCCTGGATACCCGGGCTTATATGCTATGGACAGTATAAATACAGCCTCAATAAACAATTTTTGTTTAATTTAAAAATTTTAAAAGCTGGTAATGAGTTCAGCATGTTTTAACCTGAAGGTTGGTGGTTCGATTCCCCATTCCCCCATCTCTGCCAATTTGGATTTCCACTGCTGTGTATAACTTACAGCGACATCAAAGGCCAGTTGCTCTCATACCATGTCTATGTGGTGTGGGAGGTTAAAAATCCCTTGGGTCGGTAAAAGTGTAGGCTCGGGCTTTCTATCGACAAACTGTCTAATGGTGAAAACAAGCCTATTCAGGCTTATCCATGATAGGCAGTATAAATCTTCAACAAAAAACTTCAATTTCAAATACCTGTAATGTTAAGCTACATAGTCCGATGAAAACATCAAATTTGCATCAAGCATTTATCTAGATTTGATTCTACATATCCAACTTAGATACAGGGGCACTTATTAATCATTTGTTGCTGCATAAAAGGGAACAATGAGTCAATCTAATACAACCAGTTACTGCTAAAGCCTATTGTGTCAGGGTTTTGATGTGCTGACCGAAATTAATTTAGCATATTTTCACTTCAAAATACCCCCAAAGTTATCCAGTTTAAATACAAGTTATTTCAAAATAAAGTAAAGTAGATTACAATTATCAACTTTATTTATTTATCCATTAAAAGACAGAAACTCAAAATCATCAGACTATCCAATTTTAACACTTTGGACTAAAACTGACATCGAGCTAAAGTAGCATGGATTATAATGATCAAACCTAATATATTTATGTTTTAGAAAGTTGGTAGGAACTTAACACCATCAGAGTATACGGCTCTAAGCTTAGGACTTTACCAGCATGAGAACAGCCTGTGTTGCCCATAGAGTACCGTCCTGATATGACCTTAGATGTTGCTAGGACGTAAAACAACAACAAACAAGGCCAGTAGAGTTTCAAGTGGATAACACCTATGGAACCTGCATGTGTAAAACTTTGTGTTGTTGTTAGCAATTGAATATTATTATTTGATATGCTGTGCAAGGCAAAACTAAAATTAGGTTAAATACCATTCACCTGACATTGTACCTTTTATACGATGTGGTTACAGCAAAATGTACTTATGGTTTATAAAGAAACCTCACTGACCAGAGTGTTAAAGAGTAGACAGTCCACAAATTTGGAGCCCAATTTTTTCGGAAAGATATTCTGGAGGTCGAAAAGGTTCAGAGACGTGCAACGAAATTAGTCGCAGTTATAAAGGACTTACCCTATGAACAACGGCTTAGGGAATTGAAACTTCCTACCCTTTCCTACAGAAGGAAAAGAAGTGACATAATTGAAGTATTTAAAATTATGAAAGGTTTTGATAAAAATAGATATGAACCAATTTTTCACCTTGAATAAAAGAGAAGGCAGCCGGGGCCATACTCTCAAACTAGTAAAACCCAGAGCCATTTCAAAGTTAAGGCAACACAGTTTCTCAAATAGGATCATAAATATATGGAACAGTCTTCCACAAAATGTTCTTGATGCCGAGTCAATAAATTCATTCAAGAACAGATTAGAAAAGGCATGGGCTGATGATCCAGGGAAATTTGACTCCTTATTCACCACATGCTACTAATTATTCCTTGTGTTGCTTATTTACTTGCACTCAAGCAAAAATGAGAGCCAAATAAGTGTTCACACTTCCGGTCTACCATTCGCTATTTCCCTAATGGTAATTATATTCCAGACTCTCTACTCGGTTACATTTTACATTGATATATTTAAATTCATGGTATCTATAGATAACCTTCAATGACTTCAACATTTTACAAAGATATATTTTAATTAGCGGCATCTGGATATAGCAACCATCAGTGATTTCTTTTACATTTTACAAAGATATATTTTAATTTATGGCATCTAATATCTATATATAGCAACCTTCAGTGATTTTTACATTTTACGCAGATATATTTTAGTTGGTGGCATCTATAGATAGCAATTTTCAATGATTTCAACATTTGACAAAGATATATTTTAATTGACGGCATATATTGATGGTAACCTTCAATGACTTCTACATGTTATAGAGACATATCTTAATTGGTGGCATCTAGAGATAGCAACCGTCAATGATTTTTTAAACATTTTTACAAAGATATATTTTAATTGGTGGCATCTATAGATACCAACCTTCAATGATGTATTCAATCACAGCTTTCAATAGCAGATTTCAATATCAACTGCCATTAACAGTTTCCAATAGCATAGTTCAACATCAGCTTCCCATAGCAGCTGTCAGTCGCCATAGCAACCACCCCCTTCAAATTTTGTAAACAGACGTCACATGGTCACAAATCACGTGGTATCGCTGAGTAAGAATCTAATCTGAGCTCTGATAGGTGGGATTGAGGGAGGAGGGAAAGCTACACCACGTGACCTTTTAAGTAGGTCACCCCCCTAGCAATAAGGAGTGAGTAATGGGGGCGAGATCTTAAAAGATTTCCACAACCAACCCGCCCTCTATTGAGAGTGGCAAAAACTAATGTGCGTAGCAGCTCAGGGTGCAGCATGCTCTGTGAAAATGGTCTTGTAGAGGATTTCCACCACCAACCTGCCCTCTAACGGCAATGGCAAGGACTAATGTTTTAAAGAACAACTCATTGCGCATGCTCCGCAGAAAAGGTCTGTTGGCAATCGACCAGTTTCTGAGTTTATGTTGGTGTTTTGTTGTTGTAAATATTGTTGTATTTTGCCTATCACAATAAGTCACAATGATATTTTGTCATCGCTTGTGCCTCGGTCACAAATGCGTTACAGTATGCTTGCGGCGACCATAAGTTGCCGCATTGGCCAGACCGTACGGTGGGTTACGGCCGGTATACAGTGACTGTACGTATTTTTGCTCGCCACAACGGGTTGCGGTTGTTTTAAGTTGAAGTTATCTTAACTTCGGAAAATCACAACGCCGTAGGTTAGTCATATGATTAGAGATTTTTTATAACCCCTTGGGTGGATATTCCAACAACAAAAATTGTAATATATTTTTTTATAATGATAATGATTGAATTTGAAAAGTTGTAGCATCTAAAAGGCCATATCTATTTCATTTGAACCCATGACAATGTTTTGATGACCGTACGATATGTGAATAGATAAACCACAGACAGCAATGCCATAACATTTGCATAAACCGCAAGACACTGCAGACCGTAGCACCGTTCAGCAATCGCAGCAATTGTGACCTAGGCATTGTTCATGATGGTCTACCAACATGGATAATTTACACGCGCACGAGGAGCCCTACCCTTCCTCCCCCTACGACCCCCTCTCCCCCTGCACCACTACCCACGCCTCCTCACCCCTACCCTACCCGACCCCCCCCCCCCCTCCTCCACCACTACCCACGCCTCCTCACCCCTACCCTACCCGACACCCACCCCCACTCCCTCTCCCCCCCTACCCCTCTACCCCGACGGTGGCGCCATCTGAACTAGACTTCACGAACTAAAAACCCTGCCGGAGACAGCCAGAACTACCACGCGAGACTCTGACATCACGATCTCGCCTGGCGAGACCCACACCCTGTCTGGCCTATATAAACGAGCAGCTCACTGCTCCTGGCACTACCAACCGGGCAGTCAGACGAACAACACCAGGCCACAGCAACTCAGCTCTACACTCAGCCGCCCGGCTCGCTCTACAAACAGCCAACCGGCTTGTCCTCCACACCACGCCCTGCTCACTCGGCGCACCCGGGTTGCACCTGCCGCCACAGCCACCAAACAAGCACCAACCGACCCGGTACGAGCTACTCGCACACTACTCGCACATTACCACAACTCAGCTTCAACCCAGCCATCCGGCTCGCTCTCCAAAACCGCCACCCGGCCCGCCCTGCACACCACGCCTGCACACCGACGCACCCGGGCTGCACCTGCCGCCACCCTGCCGCCACAACCGCCAAGTAAGCGCCAAGCAAGCACCAACCGACCCGATTGAAGTGCTTCACCGTTAAGGTGTACCGCCTGGACCCCTGCAGACGCACCGTCCACCCACACTCCTGGTTCACGCTCCGACCGCTATCGCCACTGCACCGCCCGGCGACGACACACCGCGAACACATCACAACCCTGCGCGCAGCCAAAACGAACGGCCCACAACTCTACATCACACGGCACCACCCTGCTGCCGTGCCTGCCAAATAAGACCACTCGACCTGCTACCACCACTGCACCGCCTGGGGACAACACACCGCGAACACATCACACCCCTGCGCGCAACCAAACGAACGGCCCTCAACTCTACATCACACGGCAGCACCCTACCAACACGCCCGCCAAGTAAGCGGGCCCGCCCACGACACACTCGGCCAGCCACCGCCACTGCACCGCCGGGGACGGCACACGGCGAACACATCACAACCCTGCAACAACAAACCGCCTGGCACCACAGCCAGATGAACCTCTACAGCCAACCGGCCTATCCTCCAACAGACCACAGACAACACGACGGTACGACCGGCCTACCGCCCAGCTCAACTCACCACCACAGAGAACCAACCCACCAGCCACGGCCTACACGACGGTCCGAACGGACTACCACTACAGCTCCCCCCCATCGCCTCATGACCGTGCCACACGCCGTGACCGGCCTGCCTCCCCCTGCCATCACACGGATGACACACGACCCCACACAGCCTCACACAACAGCCTCCCGCCACACGGCACAACCGCCCCAACACACAATGCCAGATAATCGCCTCAGAAGTCCCCGCCGCCCCCTGCATCCTGAGGAGAGGTGGCCGCCTCAGAACTTCACGACAACCCTGCATACTTAAGCACACGGCACCAGACGCACCTTCCCTGGACAGAGGAGGCGCCCAAGCGGGTCCTCCCACCACACAAGCAGCCATCTCATCGACACAGGCCCTCTCCACTATTTGGTTGAGGGCCTGAGTCGAACAACCACAACATCCCTCAACAACCCCACAGGAGCCGCCGGGCATCTCTCCATCCCCGCCTCTACACCAGCATCCCCAAGGCGCTTCCCTCGACGAGGTCCGTCAGCTAGGCAACTGGCGATCATCAGCAGTCTACACCTAATTTCATAGGGCAGCCTTCCCTTCAGAGACACAGGCCCTCCCAACATTTGGTTGAGGGCCTGAGTCGAACTTTACCTAAAACCATATTGATCTGAGATTACCTACTTGCTTTTTACATGTCTTTGATTCAATAAATTTCCATAACATGGGCTCCTCGTTCGCGTGATTAATTGTTCATGATGGTCTACCAACATGGATAATTTACACGCGCACGAGGAGCCCTACCCTTCCTCCCCCTACGACCCCCTCTCCCCCTGCACCACTACCCATGCCTCCTCACCCCTACCCTACCCAACCCCCCCCATCTCCACCACTACCCACGCCTCCTCACCCCTACCCTACCCGACACCCACCCCCACTCCCTCTCCCCCCCCTACCCCTCTACCCCGACGGTGGCGCCATCTGAACTAGACTTCACAAACTAAAAACCCTGCCGGAGACAGCCAGAACTACCACGCGAGACTCTGACGTCATGATCTCGCCTGGCGAGACCCACACCCTGTCTGGCCTATATAAACGAGCAGCTCACTGCTCCTGGCACTACCAACCGGGCAGTCAGACGAACAACACCAGGCCACAGCAACTCAGCCGCCCACCCAACCCATCAAACGAACAGTCAAACCGGAAGGGTTGAGGGCCTGAGTCGAACTTTACCTAAAACCATATTGATCTGAGATTACCTACTTGCTTTTTACATGTCTTTGATTCAATAAATTTCCATAACATGGGCTCCTCGTTCGCGTGATTAATTATCGAGGTTGGTCTCTTTGACAAGCTAGGAATCTGGCCTTTAAATTCAAAGAATTCTTTCTTCTTTTTTTTAAAAATCCGAGCCTGGAGAGGTTAATTCTCTTTTACTCGATAATAAACTATTATATCCCGCATGCCCTGTTATGCTCTGGTCTGCCCTGTTTTGCTCTGCTCTGCTCTGCTCTGCTCTGCACTGCACTGCTGTGCTCTGGTCTGCCCTGTTTTGCTCTGCTCTGCTCTGTTATGCTCTGGTCTGCCCTGTTTTGCTCTGCTCTGTTCTGCCCTGTTTTGCTCTGCTCTGCCCTGTTATGCTCTGGTCTGCCCTGTTTTGCTCTGCGCTGCTCTGCTCTGCACTGCACTGCACTGCACTGCTCTGCTCTGCACTGCTCTGCTCTGCTCTGCTCTGCTCTGCTCTGCTCTGCTCTGCTCTGCTCTGCTCTGCTCTGCTCTGCTCTGCTCTGCTCTGCTCTGCTCTGCTCCGCTCCGCTCCGCTCCGCTCCGCTCCGCTCCGCTCCGCTCCGCTCTGCTCTGCTCTACCCAGAGCAGCTCAACATAACATATCAAGCTTAGACCAAACCAGATCAGCCCAAACCAAACCAGATTAGCCTAGAGACATACTAGAGCAGACTAAACCAACTCAGCCCAGCCCAGCCCAGCGCAGCCTACCCTATCCCACCCCACTAACCCTCCCCCACCCACTCAGCCCGGCAACCCCCACCACCACAACCCCCCCCCCCCCACCACCACCACAACACCACCACCAGCCTAGTGATGCCAACTCTCACGAATTTCTTGTGTGAGTCACGGAAATTGGAGGTTCTGATCAGTCATCTCACAAGTCACGGATCGACCGCAAAATCCCATGAATTTCTGTACTTTTGTACAAAATCCCACAAATTTCTGTATTTTTGTACGAATTTCTGTACGTTTGATTAAATACAAGTAAACATCATGTTATACATATGCTAAAATATCAACCTATAAATAACCACTTGGAAATGCCCTCAAATATCCCATTTTAAAGCCATTTTTTAAATAATTTCTGCGGGGGCATGCCCTTGGACCCCATCCTAGCAAGATTGCGGCTAACGCCACTGAGGTTCCACACCCGCAATGCAAAATCTCAAAGGATTCTCAGTACCTCCAGGTTGGCAACACCACCACCACCCACCACCACCCACCACCACCCACCACCACCCACTACCACCACCACCACCCAGGCCATCAATCAGTGCCGCCCTATGCCGTTGGCTCCTCAGAAGTGACTGGTTAGATAAGTGCAATGCAAAACCTCAAGGATTCTCACTGTCTCCAGGTTGGCAACACCACCACCACTACCACCCACCACCACCCTACACCACCCACCACCACCCAGTCCATCAATCAGTGCCGCCCTATGACGTGGCTCCTCATACAGTGACTGGTTAGATACGTGCAATGCTAAATCTCAAGGATTCTCAGTGCCTCCAGGTTGGCACCACCACCACCACTACCACCACCACCACCACCCCCACCACCATCCACCACCCCCAACCCAACCCTCACACCCCACACCCCCACCCTCGCCCTATGCCGTGGGATTCTCATACATCCTGACTGATTAGATAAGTGCAATGCAAAACCTCAAGGATTCTGAGTGCCTCCAGGTTGGCACCACCACCACCACCACCACCCACCATCACCCACACCCCCACACCCACCACCCTCGCCCTATGCCGCGGGATCCTCATACAGTGACTGGTTAGATAAGTGCAATGCAAAACCTCCAGGATTCTCAGTGCCTCCAGGTTGGCACCACCACCCACCACCACCCACACCCCCACCAAAACCCACCACACCTACACCCCCACATCCCCCCCACACACCCCACTCTCGCCAAATGTTGCGGGATGCTCATACAGTGACTGATTAGATAAGTGCAATGCAAAACCTCAAGGATTCTGATTGCAGGTTGGCACCACCACCACCACCACCACCACCACCACCACCACTACCACTACCACTACCCACACCCCCACCACCACCCACACACCCACACCCACCACCCTCGCCCTATGCCGCGGGATCCTCATACAGTGACTGATTAGATAAGTGCAATGCAAAACCCCCAGGATTCTGAGTGCCTCCAGGTTGGCACCACCACCACCACCACCACCACCACTACCACCACCCACACCCCCACCACCACCCACCACTCCCACACCCCCACACCCCTACCACCCTCGCCCTATGCCGCGGGCTCCTCATACAGTGACTGATTAGATAAGTGCAGTTCGGCCACCTCGTCCTGCTTCACCTCCCTCACCTCCTTCTTTCCCTTCTTCGCCTTGTCGGCGCTTGGCGGGCGGGCCGCCTGTTTGTCGGCAGGCTGCTTGTCGGAAGGATGGCTGTCGGCAGGCTGGTAGGCCTGCGTGCGGCCCTCTGCCCCACCCAGGTCCTTGTCGGTGGCGGGCGGGTAGGCCGGGTCGAGGGGCTTCGTCTCTGCCAGGGGGTCGCTCCCGTAGCCGTTGTCGCCGTCGCTGCCGAGTGAGGTGCAGGAGGTCTGGTTCTCAGAATGGGCCACGCTTAACTGATCGTCGTTTGTCTCTGGTAGATTAGGGGGAACAAATATATATATATAAATAAAAAAAATTAATATTTAAAAAATGTTTAATACAATTTTAATTGTTTGTGTGTGGTAATTGAAAAAAGAAGAATAGATAAATAAAACTGTATTATGACAATGGGGGTGCAATGAGAGCTTGAAGCTCATTGGCTGGCATTGCTGGACACAGTGGAAACAGCAGCACTGACAGCATCACCTAATGCCTGACCTGACCTGACCTGACCTGCCAGTCATGTTACAACTTACACACCTCATCCTGCTGTGAGCTACCTGCTGATTAGATAAAAGATTCACCCGGTATTTGTAGTACATGGGTGAAGACCAGCCTTATATAAATACGGGTGAAAATAGCGTTAGTATGGAACAAGAAGTAGAATGCCTGGCACCAGTGTCAAATGGTTACTTATATCAGAACAGAGTTGGTGAAATGGGAGAGAATGCAAAAAGACAAGATGGCGGCCGCAGAATGCCGTCGATTTCACTTTTAAATCTTATTAAACTAGATATTATATTATATTTTTCAACTCAAAGGTAGCGGGCTATCAATAAAACATATGTAAAGAATAATTGTTGCTTCTTAGTTTGTGAAATTAGGCTCTCAATTCATTAACCCGCTTTTTCGACCGTTTTTATATAGGGTTGGTATTCACCTGTGTACTGCGAGTACCGGGTGAATCCTTTATCTACCTGCTGATATGCTAATCACCACCTTGTGGTAAATATATAAGGAGCCAAGTAAATATATTTATATATATATATATATTTATATATATACACATATATATATATATTAAGCACACAAATACACACACATATATATATACATATATATCCCACGCGAGTGATGTTTTTAGGGTATGAAGGTACCGGAGGTGGCACCACCAGTCATGACACATGAAGGAGGCAGTACAGTATATCGTGTAATAATAATAATAAACACAATAATAATAATAATAATAATAAGGAAATAATTCCCTTCCGCGCCTTTATACTCGCATAATGCTTCGCATTACGACCAATGCATTATACATCAATGTTATTTCAATCTGTGCGATTATAATTTATATACATAAGTTTATATAATTATATAGGTATATATAAGTATTTGCAAGTATGTATTTTACTATCTACATATGTATACACAGATATTATTTATATATTATATTATATGCAGCGGGAGTACTTCATGTATTTCCTGTAGCAAAGAAAGGAAAGGGTATTTCAATTTGTGCAAGTCACGGACACTGAGTGAGATGTGGTTGAATCACGTGACCTGTACACAGTCGTAGTTGGGAACGGGTGGGGGGAAGTAGTCTGCGTTTACTTGACATTGTTTTTGCTATAAAGTAGACAAATCCCCCCCCCCCTGCCCCCACTACCACCACCATCACACATACACCATCAAACACAATCACAACTACACATAATCACATGCTGCCTGGTGTACTGTATGTCACCCTCTGGAAGACCGACTCATGGACATCACTCTCACAGCAGAGAGCTAAATGGAGAGCGGCAGTCAAGTTATGAAAGCAGTCATTGTCGCATCGCGACCGACAGCATGATGATGATGATGATGATGATGATGAACCAATTTTTCACCTTGAATAAAAGAGAAGGCAGCCGGGGCCATACTCTCAAACTAGTAAAACCCAGAGCCGTTTCAAAATTAAGGCAACACAGTTTCTCAAACAGGATCATAAATATATGGAATAGTCTCCCACAAAATGTTATAGATGCCGGCTCAATAAATTCATTCAAGAACAGATTAGAAAAAGCATGGGCTGATGATCCAGGGAAATTTGATCACTTATTCACCACATGCTACTAATTTATTCCTTGTGTTGCTAATTACTTGCACTCAAGCAAAAATGAGAGACAAATAAGTGTTCACACTTCCTGTCTACCAATCGCTATATCGCTATATGATGTACATGTGTGTAAAAATCAGGGATGAAAGATCTCCGCGATTTCGCGGATTTCCGCGATTTGTGATATTCACCGATTAACGCTAAACAAAATGACAAGGAATCAGGATGTATGTATCAACAATCGGTTCGTTCGAATCACCATCTTATATGACCTTAGATATTGCTAGACTATAAACCAAAAACAAGAGTTAAGTATGGAGACAGTCACAAGGACCATTGAAACTTGACTTCCAGCACTTTTCCGTGATTCACTGACAGTGCTAATCCTATGGGGAAAATTAATTCCGCGTTTTCGCGGAAATTCGCCGTCGGCGTTTCCACGTGTTTTTTTTGCTGAAGGCCACTTTCATCCCTGAGAAATGTGTGTATCTAAATAGCCAAGAATGGATGTTTAGCTACACACATACAGAAGACAATTGCCTCGGGGCTAACAGGATTTAACCCGACGATTAAAATATGTGTATACACAAAAATAACGTTCGCCTATATGTGTAATTTATACTCGTGACTATATTTTGGGGGAGTGAATTTCATCAATAAAAAAAAAGTTCGTTTTTACCCAGGGGCAAACCCCCCATTTTTTTGTGAAAACAGACACGGTCTGCTATAAAAGGTTGTTGTATATGGTTGGATTCCTTACACCCCCAGCAACAACTTCCAGGTGGACAACCTTTCCAACAGGCTACTTACTGTAACTGTGCAATTCAAGATGGCATCCAAGATGGCCACCATATTTGTTAATCTCCATATCGTCGTCAATTGGTATCTTATTTTCATGTGTAATACTTTGTTTTTCTGGTTTTCAAGGTCAGGGAATCTATTTATGATGGTTTCAGAGTGATATGATGTGTTTTATACCATGTACTAGGGCTACTATTTATTACATGTTAATATATTATTTTAAGGCGACCATAAGACAGAACATTTACAATAACAATCAATACATAGTAGTTTACTGTTTTTATAAGAACAATAATGGTACAGAAAAGTACTAGTTACCAAGAACAGATTACATGAGAAACTACTGCATGTGCTTCACAGTTTGGAATGCAAGCCAAATGGCTGAGGCAAATATTTGTAAAATTCATGTCAGTGATACGCGCCACAACGTTGCATCCTATGAACAGGTCTACCACTCAATATAATGCTGCAATACAAGTGTCCATGTGAACTGGGCCACGTTCAGGATCCGTCTCGGAGGCGCCGCGGAGATGTCTCCGCAATGCTTTTTGGCCTATTTCCATTCAGAGTGCGTCTCGGCGACGTCTCGGAGACGCCTCTCTTTTCAGACTTGAGATGAAAAGTGCCTCGAAAATGGCCACCGCATTCAGTGCTTTCAGCCAATCACAGTGCAGCTTTTCCATTGCAAATGGCCACCGCCAATGGCCGCCGCAAATGGCCGCCGCCTATGGGGGCGGCCATTTTCGAGGCAACAAACTGCTTTTACCGTTCAGACTAGCGTGACGTCAGTTCCACCTCCAAGGCGCCTCCGAGACGGACCCTGAAAGCGGCCCTGGTGAATATGGTGTTTCCCACTTCACAACCGGTGAATTGCATTCAATTGACTTCACAATTGGTGAACACCGCCTGTGAACTGGAGATGTTTTAAGCACTTGTTAAAAAATGGAAGCGAATGGAGAAAAGTTGCATGGTAAGGTTCCATAATAAATTGACAAAAATATGTTTGTAATGAAACCATTGTCCATGATGTGTGGTCTTAAAACAAATCATACATGGTGTATATTATGGTAGTGGATGCTATCTACCAGAAATGTGCAGCTTACATGTTATTTACGCATATATTGTAGTTTGCCTCTATTATCACCCAGCCTCAAGCGTTCAATTTCTTTTATCATACACTGCAAAACCTTACTCAAAATTAATTATTTCAAATCATATTTGATTAAATCTATGTATCTAAACTTAGATTCTGTGTTAATAACGGTTACACCATAGTAAAAAAGCTAAAAGCCTTCTGGAGTCTATATTGCCATTGTTTACCCCAAATTGTCAAATGAACGCTCTCAGTTTACATGGTTGTGTTCACCAGCAGTAAGTGGGAAGTTCACCATATTCACCAGGACGATATGAACGCAACATTATTCCATCCAGCCCACTCTCTTCCTTGGCATCTGCATTGTAGGTCTGCTCGAGGAGCATATCAGGAGAAACAGCATTGTGGATGCCAGTACTTCTCCTTCCAACAAATGCTCCTTGCATCAGTGGCGTTTGAACTTCAGGAGCAGTGATGGGCAGCTTCTTCATCTCTGACAAATACAGAGGCAGAGACTGTTGGCCATACTTGAAGTGGCCTGCTGCAGTGAGATAGGGGAGCATCCTTGCTGACTCACACAGGTGGCCCATCCAGTTGCTTTCTCGTTGATGGCAGATGAATCGGTGCAGAATGTCAACCACATCCGGGAAATTGATCTCATTTTGAAGAGCTGCTATTTGTGGTTGGGACTTTTCGGTCATTTGCAGCTACTCAGTTGTGGCAGCATTGTTCTCAAGCAGCTTCTCCACGAGATTCTTAATGCCATAAAACACATCATATCACTCTGAAACCATCATAATTAGATTCCCTGACCTTGAAAACCAGAGAAACAAAGTATTACACATGACAATAAGATAACAATTGATGACAATATGGAGATTTTAAAATATGGTGGCCACCTTGGATGCCATCTTGAATTGCACAGTTACACTATCCTGTTGGAAAGGTTGTCCACCTGAAAGTTGTTGCTGGGGTGTAAGGAATCCAACCATATACAACAACCTTTTATAGCAGACCGTGTCTGGTTGACCACTCTTGCCCCCTGGGTATTTATTTAACCACACATTTAGAGCGCATTGATTTTTATCATCGGCTATTGGACGTCAAACATTTGGTCATTCTGACACATTTCTTCAAAGGAAACCCGTTGCCGCCACATAGGCTATCTTTCCGATAAACAGCAAGGCATCTCTTATATGCACTTTCCCACAGACAGGAAAGCGCATACCACAGCTTTTGATGAACCAGTTGTGGACCACTGGTTGGAACGGAAAATAGCCCAACCTGCAAATGTGTCCACTAAGCAGGATCGATCGCATGACCCACACCTTCACAGGTGGACACTCTACCATCCGAGCTACGTCCCACTCCTTGTGAATTGTATCTATGGACAGACTTATCCACAGAACAGTCATGGAGTGTCGGGCTGCGGGACTCTAGTCTCACTCATGACAGTTAGTTGTACGCTATTTTTTAAAGTTAAGATTTCCCTACAAACCTATTCGCAACTCCCTATAAAACAAAGCCTAGGCAGCGTTCAAGGTACACCTTGGAGATATTCCTGATGTCACGCTAGTTTGAACGACTTTAGCTGATGGATGGCTCGAAAATGGCCACCTCCATAGGGTGCAGCCATTTGCAAATGAAAAGAAGAGCTCTGATTGGCACGAAACCACTGAATTTGGCGGCCATTTTCTAGGCGCTTTTTGTCTCCTGTCTGAAAATGGAGACGACTCGGAGGAGCACCCTGAATGCAAATAGGCCAAAAAGACGTCTCAGAGCCGACTCAGGCATATCCTGAACGCGGCCCTAGTTTCGCGACTCAGACTCGCCGGTTACCAGTTGATTGTTGGAGCGCACAGCTGCTCTCACCCCTACATTGGTTGGTTGTTGGAGTTTTACGTCCTGCCAACATCTAAGGTCATATCAGGACGGCACCCCTACGTAGGTAAAAGATTCGCCCCCACCTAAAGTATGGGGTGAATGTTTTATCTAACTTCTCTGCACTCATTACAACCCCATTTGTGGCACACCCACTTCCTGTCCAAACCAAAAAGAAACAAAAGTATGGGGGGGGGGGGGCGGGAGGGGGGTACCACCACAACGACCAAAAGACGATAACTTCACAGACGCTGTGCCCGCCTTCAGAAACTTCCTCTCACTTATGTCAATATATATATTTTTATTAATATATAGATTACATTAGCTGTTACTGTTTACAGGCTATTATTAGTATTAGTCTGTGGCAGAAGAGGATGTTTGTTTGTTGTTGTTTTATGTCCTAGCAGCATCCAAGGTCATATCAGGACAGGTACCGACTTGTGACAGTGCGCGCGCATGGCGACTTTATAGTGCTGCCCCACTGAGAGACCATGCCACCAGGACCAGGACCTGATATCCCACTCAGTCACATTATCCTGACACTGAGTCAACCAGTCTTTGCCCTATCCTAATAATGCCAAGCGCCTGGCTAGGACACGACAAGTATCAATTTTTAAGTCATTGGTTTGACTCGACCAGGGTTCGAACCCACGAACCCATGGGTTCGGATCTCCCGGCCATCCTGTTTGGTCGGCAGAAGAGGATAACGTAAAGTAAACCTTCAACAGAGCAGACATTAAATATTGTATAAGATTTTATTTTTACCTTCCCTTATACTTATAGGCGTTCCTGTGCGCCTGCCCTAGTTACTTCCCCACCACTGTTTCCTGGACCGGAAGCGGTGGCCAAAGCGGTAGAGCGCAGGCCTCACGTGTGGGAGATCGGCAGTTGGGTCCTCGGTCGAGTCAAACCAATGACTTATAAAATTGATACTTGTCGCTTCCTAGCCTGACTCTGCGCATTAATAGGATAGGGCAAGGACCGGTTAGCTCAGTGTCAGGATAATGTGACTGAGTGGGATATCGGGTCATGGTACCAATGGCCTGATTTCCCCATGGGGCAGCAATATAAAGTCACCATGAGTGTGCACTGTCACAAGTCGGTTCCCATCCTGATATGACCTTAGATGTTGCAAGGACGTAAAACTGCAATAACCAACCAACCACCCTTTTAATGTACAAGACTGCTGAATAACTCTATAGAAAAAAAGTGTTGAATGCGATATAGCGAATGGTAGACAGGAAGTGTGAACACTTATTTGTCTCTCTTTTTGTTGGTACATTTAGTTGTCCCAAGCAGGGGAAATCCCAGTCACAGATGACTGGTCTTCCCCACTCTACTGCTGGTCGATAGAAAGCCCGAGCCTACACTTTTACCAACCCAAGGGATTTTTAACCTCCCACACCACATAGACATGGTATGAGAGCAACCGGCTTTTGATGACGCTGTAAGTTATACACAGCGGTGGAAATCCAAATTGGCAGAGCTGGGGGCACGGGGAATCGAACCGCCGACCCTCAAATTAGGAGTCTGACCTAGAAAAAAGTCAGACACTCTAACCACTCCACCACAGAGAACGCCACGATGGCTGGCTTATGGACACAACCAGGTTAATTTCCAATCTAATATACTAAATGTATTGTTCACATGCTTATTCATCATTGCCCGCTACTTTTGAAATGCAGACGTTATGGAATCATGTAGATTAATAGACTTAAAAAGTTGAACGGAGAGAATCCAGTGGCTGCCATCTTGGTATGATGACATTCTCTCCCAGTTCATCAACTCTACACTAATATAGATAAACAATGTTTGCTGAAACCAGGACCTCCACGGTTTGTTTGAAGTGGATCCTTACTGAAGCAGTTTTTTCTTGGTTTTCAATATGGTCATCGTATTGTTCACCCCTACTTTTCTTTTTCTTAAAGATTTATTCCGCCTATTGTGGTTAAGTCTGAATAAACTTGTTTTCACCATTCGACAGTTGGTCGATAAAAAGCCCGAGCCTACACTTTTACCGACCAAAGGAATCTTTAACCTCCTACACCACATAGATATGGTGGGCGTAATCGATTAATCGACTTGGTTCACCTGAGCCACTTTTTGGCGCAAGCGCACATCCTGCAGACTCGGGTCGAATAATCGAATACGCTTCTCCACGCTCGGGGTGAAAAAAATGCTGGCCCTTTTTTTTTTTGTTTAATAGCCGATATAATTACAGCAAAATAGGATTTAAATTGTTTTATGATGGCATAGTTTTGTGATATTTCCATTTCATTAATCTATGTTATTATCAAAAGAATTTGTATTACTGGTACTGGTGGCTGCTATCCTGCAGGATGGTACCAGCGCAAATGTGACGTCATCGCTCCTAGCCACCCAGCCAAGAGGGGCATAATCGATTAATCAACTCGGGTCACCCGAGCCACTTTTTGGCGCATGCGCACATCCTACAGACTCAGGTTAAATAAACGAATACGCTCAGGGTGGACAAAATGGTGGCTTAATCTAAAACTTAATATTTTTTTTCAATAACCGATATATGTACAGCAAAATAGGATTTAACGTATTTTATGATTGTAGAAGCTGACAATCTGGGTTATTAAAAAAAATCCATTAAAACAACATGTAGGACTTGTACTGGTAGCTGTTATCCTACAGGTACCAGTAGAGATGTGACGTCATCGCTCCTAGCAAACCCCAGCCAAGAGGTGGGTTACTGGGGTCGGGTAGTTTTGCACACGGCACGTGTATTTCTCGACTCCACTCGAGTTGTTCGATTTGAAATTCTGACGACTCGGGTGACCAGAGTCGCTCGGGTCGTGTTAATCAATTACGGCCAGGATGAGCGCAACTGGCCTTTGATGATGCTGTAAGTAATTCACGGCGGTGGAAATCTAAATTGGCAGAGGTGATGGTATGGAGAGATGGAGATGAATATTTTATGTATGACACCTCCAGCGTCATCACAAATCGCTTTGATACAATAGTTAAAGCTTTACCATGGCAACAATCTCTTGAGAGCAGTGTGGGTGTGGGTGGGGGGGGGAGGCCTTCCATTTTCAGAGTCGCGGAACTGGAAGTGGGTGTGGCCTTCCGTGATGCAGTGTGAAAACAATATGTATTTAGGTCATTCTCAGAAGCTGTGTACGACTTTTGTGACATGGAAACCAAAAGTAAAAAAACATTCCAAATAATAGGAGAAAACATTACAAAGAATATCATAATCCATGTTCATACATAGGTTTGCATTTTCTGCAGAGTTGAAACAAAATTATTCACTTTTTGATTTAGATGTTATGGAAATTGAGAAAGCTATTCAAATTAACCATGTAACATCCATCTATAACATCATTTTAACACACATCCATAACATCTTTCTAGCACACACAACAAATTCAAACAAGATTTCATTGATTGCAGTTAAACCAAAAGAATTGTTTCCTACAAGAAAAAAAGTTGGAAAAAAATGTTTGGGTAGATGTATGGTGTCGATATGCAAATTTTCATATTTTCACTGGCGTACAAAATCATATGAGAATATGTTAGGTACATTTTGTGGGACAGATTAAATACGCGTAGTATTGCTAACATAATTGGGGATGTTATTCTTAACATCAGTAATTCGCGCCGGAGACGAGACAGCCCGAGCTACGACACTACACAAACTGAACTGATATCAGGACCGACGGCCCCGATCTCCCCTGCGGTTAACACGGTACGGTGTCACTACCTAGCGTTAACGCCGACACGTAGTGACCAACGATGTTAGTTCCAAACTTTTCGACCGAATGCCGCCACCTGTGCACTGACGCTACCTGAGCGCGCCAAATTCAAACAATCGACCACAACCGCCACAGCAGCCTTCATATCAACATCTCCCAGCATTTCTTCACCCACCCACCCACACCTATAACTAATGATCAAGCGGTAGGGCTGAGGGTTTGATTCCTGTGTATTAACCATTGTATCATGGAGAAATGGCTGTCTTCGGTTGATTTGTTCTATTTGATGTCATGACTGTCTTAATGAGTCCTTCTGACAAATAAACTACCCATATATACACCATGTTGTCTCCGTGTCGTGAATTGGTCGTAATGCGAAGCATTACGCTTGATGCGAGGAGAGGAAGAGACCCTCCCCCCGCCCCGCCCTGTCGCGCGGCGCTCACACCTCACCCGACCCCGCTGCTCGCCGCTTCCTCCCCCCCCCCCCTGTCGCGCAGCATTCGCGCCTCACGCGACGCCCGCTGCTCGCCCTCCCCCGGGCCGGCAGCTTTCACACTCACCTGCTGTCGCCGCCCCCCTCCCTTCCCTTATAAGGCCGCCCGTCGGCCTCCCTCTGCACTCGCCCTCCTGCCGCCCTCCAGCTATCTGCTTTTCTCCTGACACTCCACCTCGGACCGCTGCTCCGCCTCAGGCTCCTGCACCATGCCCGGACGCGGAAAAGGAAGAGGCCGCAAGAGCACCAGGCTCACCGCCCGGACCACGCCGGGGCCCGCCTCGGGCTCGCCCGGCGACGCCTCGCCATCGCCGGCCCGGGCCCACCCCTCAGCCACCTCGGGCGTCGACACAGCTATCATCCTCCAGGCCCTGCAGCGCCTCACTACGCGCATGGACGCCTTCGAGTCGGCGGGAGCCCGAGGAGCCCCGGAGCAGACGCAGGCAGGATACAGCACGCCGCCCGCCCCAGCTCCTCGGGCGCAGACCGCCGCCGGGGCCCGGCCCCCGCCGCCACCTCAAGCGACTTTGCCCGGGGCGGCCCACCCCCACTACCAGCAGTACGACCGCCTCGCCGCCCGAGGCGGCCCCGCGCCTCCCCCGGCCTACCTCCAGGACGTCGCCGAGGACTACACCCCAGCATCCGCGGCCGACGCCGTCCGAGACATCCTCGCTTCCGCCGAGGCGCAGCGCGCCGGCAGGCGCCAAGGCATCCCCTCGGGATACATTTTCCCCTCGGACCTCATCGAGAGGGGCCCTGAGAGGAAGCCGGTCAAGAGAGGGGAGGCCACCCGCGACGAATATAACCTGGCCCTCCTCACCCTCGCCGGTCATCCAGCCTTCCCCGAGCACTCCCTCCAGGGCCTACGCCACCACCACCTCACCGTGATGAGGGATATCCTCGTGCATCCGTGGCCTACCGTCCGCCGCTACTCCGAGGCCATCTTCACCTGGATAGCGGACGGGAGGCTCCCCCACGGATGGCATGACCCTGTGGCCCTCAACACCCTGAGGATGGATTCCATCACCACGCCCACCCCTCTGGCAACACCAGTCCCCCGAGGCGAGGACTCGCCCCGAGGCGAATGGGCCCGAGGCACACACCTGCCCCGGCCCCAAGCCGACACCCGCACCGCCTACGATAGGCACACTCACGGGGCCCCCTGCCCCGCCTGGAACCGCGATCCCGCCTCGTGCGATCGGGCCCACATCGGGGAGGCCCACGGCGAGGTGGGAGACAGGCGCCGGCACATCTGCGCTTACTGCGCCAATGTGCGGCGCTTACTAACCAGGCACTGCGAGGCCGAATGCCTCACCAAGCAAGCCCGTGAGCGCCAGACCCCGGCCGCCTCGGCGGATTTTTGATCCGCCGGCCCCCCCCCCGGCCGGCCCGGGGGGCCCCTCCCGGCGCCTCACCCTCACCACTGCCGACAGCCCCGCGACCTCCACCGACAACCTCCCAGCGACCACCAATCGAAGCGCCGCCCAGACGAAGCCGGGGTCCACCACCTCGCACCTCACACCTCGGACGACTCGGCCCAGCCTCACGAGGGACCCTCCCCGGACAGCCCAGCCACCGGCGCTCACGACACCGCCTTCATGAACCCGCCTGACCCGCCCCGACTCCCACCGCCCAGCCCTGAGGAGTTCGCTGCCCCCCTCATCGACCCTCGCCGGACCTCCTCCCCCCAGGCCTCAGGAGCGGGCCTCCCTTTTTTGGCCGCCCGCTCCCCCTCCACGTAGGCCCCGGACCGCCCTCTCACCCAGCCCTGCCTTCCCGGGCCCCCCCTCGGGCGCCCCTACCCCCGCCTCGGGCGCGCCTCGAGCCCTCTCCTACTCTTTGGCGGAGGGCTCCTCGGCCCCCCCTCTACCAGAACTCTGACATTTGCTCCTTATGGGCCCCTCCTCTTGTTCTCTTCTGCTCCTCATGAGCCCCTCACTGTATTGCTCCTCCCGAGCCTGTCACTGCTCCTCTTGAGCCCCTTCCTTTTATTTGTACCTCCTCAGCTGTTTACTTGTTCCCCTGTATGCTCTGTTGAGGCGTCAATAAACGCCTTTTTCCCACCCCCGCCTTCCCTCTTCCTTTTCGCGCATCGGTCGTAATGCGAAGCATTACGCTTGATGCGAGGAGAGGAAGAGACCCTCCCCCCGCCCCGCCCTGTCGCGCGGCGCTCACACCTCACCCGACCCCGCTGCTCGCCGCTCTCCCCTCCCCCCCCCCCCTGTCGCGCAGCATTCGCGCCTCACGCGACGCCCCGCTGCTCGCCCTCCCCCGGGCCGGCAGCTTTCACACTCACCTGCTGTCGCCGCCCCCCTCCCTTCCCTTATAAGGCCGCCCGTCGGCCTCCCTCTGCACTCGCCCTCCTGCCGCCCTCCAGCTATCTGCTTTTCTCCTCCACCCACCCACCCGACTACCCCTCCTCCACCTTCCTACATCTGAGGCGGAGGGCTCCTCGGCCCCCCCTCTACCAGAACTCTGACATTTGCTCCTTATGGGCCCCTCCTCTTGTTCTCTTCTGCTCCTCATGAGCCCCTCACTGTATTGCTCACTGTATTGCTCCTCCCGAGCCTGTCACTGCTCCTCTTGAGCCCCTTCCTTTTATTTGTACCTCCTCAGCTGTTTACTTGTTCCCCTGTATGCTCTGTTGAGGCGTCAATAAACGCCTTTTTCCCACCCCCGCCTTCCCTCTTCCTTTTCGCGCATCAATACACAGAGTCAACAATAACTGTTTGACTTACGACTTACTACCCCCCAAAAAGAAGCCAAAGTCATTACAGGGTTCATACAGGGTCTGGAAAGTCTTGAAAAGTCTCAAATTTCATTTGCTCCATTTCAAGGCCTTGAAAAGCCTTGAATTTAACCTATTTTGGGTAATTAGTCTTGAAAAGCTTTGAATTTAACCTATTTTGGTTAATTAGTCTTGAAAAGCCTTGAATTCCATTAAACTGTCTCCACTGATCAAAATTAGTCCGAAATCGCCACATGCCAATGTTGTTTGTTTTTCCCCCTGAAATCAAAATGAAAATTGTCTTGAATTCCTATCAAAAACATCACTGAAAAGCCTCGAAATAGCCTTGAATTCCATATCTTCACATGTCTACGGACCCGGACCCTGTCATTAACAATGTAACATGGAAACCAAAAATGCTATACACAATTTCTGAGAATGACGCATTTACACAATACACATGCACATCTACATCACCAGTCAAACCCATCTGTCTGAATGAGGTTTGGCAACAATCAAGTACGGCCACAACAATCAAACTACGCCAGCTATGCATTCACAAGGCGGTTTGCCAGCCCCATGGATTGCCAGTGAGCCTTTGCGATCAACCATCCCATGCTGTTGTTGCTGAGACCAGACGGGATGGCCGAATGAGTTAGAGCGTCCGTCTCCCGTGCTGGTAGATCGTGGGGTCGTCGGTACGAACCCTGGTCGAGTCAAACCAATGACTTAAAAATTTATATTTGTTGCTTCCTAGCCTGGCGCTTGGCATTATTAGGATAGGGCAAGGACTGGTTGGCTCAGTGTCAGGATAATGTGACTGAGTGGGATATCAGGTCATGGTGCTGGTGGCCTGGTCTTCTAGTGGGGCAGCACTATAACGTCACCATGAGTGTGCCCTGTCACAAGTGGGTACCCGTCCTGATATGACATTAGATGTTGCTAGGACGTAAATCAACAACAACAAAAACTGTTGTTGCTGTGAGACGTGGACAACTATTGTTGTTTTTTGCGAGGGTGTATATTTTGTTATTGTTTAAAAAACAAATCTTTTAACTGATTTTCTTTTTGTTATAGTTGTTCTGGTATAATTGGTGCTGAGGCAAAACCCTCGCTATGAATATTTTTCTCTTTAAAAAATAAAATTATTACACTAGTTATGGTGTGATCGGTTGTCATGAGCCAATCACACAAAGATATTATTATTATTATTATCTATTTTAAAAGAATTGCGTTAGTTCTGGTATTGTAGGTGGTGAGCCAACAGCACGAAGAAATTATGATCTGTTTGAAGTTGATTGGTTGGTAGCGTTTTACGTCCTGGCAACATCTAAGGTCATATCAGGACGGGTACTGATTTGTGACAGTGCGCACTCATTTTTATTTAATCTAAGTTCACAAGATCATAGGTCAAGTTCAAATGCAAGGTAGTTTTGTTTGTTGTTGTTTTACCTCCTAGCAACATCAAAGGTCATATTAGGATGGGTACCGATTTGTGACAGTGCGCACTCATGGTGACTTTATAGTGCTGCCCCACTAGGAGACCAGGCCACCAGCACCATGACCTATCCCACTCAGTTACATTATCCTGACACTGAGCCAACCAGTCCTTGCCCTATCCTAATAATGCCGAGCACGTGGAAGTGACAAGTATCAATTTTTAAGTCATTGGTGTGACTTGACCAGGGTTCGAACCCATCGGTTCGAATCCCATGATCTACCCAAAAGTGAGACGGACGCTCAATTCATTCGCCCATCACGTCTGGCCATGGTCTATATTTTGTTAATACATTAGTTCTGGTATTGTGGGTGGTGAGCCAACCGCACAAATGAATTTACCAACAGGCAAAAATTATATTTTTATTTGATAATAGTTGGTGCTGTTGAGCCAACCGCCTGAAGGATACTTCTTTCATTTAAATGTTAAATAGTAATTTTGTTTTCATTAGTTCTAGTACGGCGGATGCTGCTGAGCCAACAACACGAAGAAATTATTATATATTTTTTTTAAGTATTATCTCTGGGTTATATATATTATTGTGTTATACCTTAGGCTGTAGACACCGGGTTATCCCAGCCCAGAGAGATAATAACGCTTGTTACGTCAAATAAAATATCCCTGGGCTGGGATAGCTCGGTGGCTAGGGCCCGAGGTAAAATAGGGTAAATTATACGAAATTTACCTGGGTATAGTTGAAGGATAACTTCTGTTTCACCGGCGGTTGAGCCCCGGGCTAATCACAATACAGGGCCACCCACCCCCTCTCCATGCAACACAGAAGTTATGTAATAGATGTAAAAAAGAAATTATGTTATTACATGCTTAGCTCTCGTTATCACGCTCAATGGGAATATGTAAAAATTGCTTTGAACCGGAAATGCTTCATCTTCTTGTACTGCGACTAGCTGGGGGCTACGCCCTCAGTAAAACAGAAGTTATCCTTCAACTATACCCAGGTAAATCTGGTATAACTTACCCAATATATAATGGTGCTTCCTCTGAGAGCTTGCGCCTAAATTTCATGAGATTCAAACCGAGGCTGAGTGGCCCCTTACCCTGATGACACTTTCAGGTATCACCACGCAAGTTCTAAATATTAAAAAAGTAATCAATTAGTGCACATGCGCGTCTAAGATATTCCATCTGGACTACACACACATAACATGCCACCAATAACAACGCATGTCAGGTGCAGCAGTTACCTGGGTACACGGTCCAGGCGTCAACCTTCGAAAGCGACATCATTGTCACGTGATGTCCGAAGGGGACCGGTCGAGTGTCCTGTGCCTGGGGAGGAGGGCACTGCTCCGAATCTTGAGGCTCAGCTGCCAGGTGAGGCATAGTCACATTACTTTAAGTTTGGCACCACTCTGCCATTTATTTGTTATATAATGTATGTGCTATATATATCATATATATAATAAATGTATAATACATAATTATATAATACGTTTTTGTAATACATAATAAATGTATAATGTAGACAATAAATTTATATTATACATAATACATTTGTATTATATATAATACATTATATTATATACAATGCATTTATATTATCGGAGTGACTATTGTCCTGTATGATCCTGTATGAGAAACTGTGTTGCCTTAACTTTGAAATGGCTCTGGGTTTTACTAGTTTGAGAGTATGGCCCCGAATGCCTTCTCTTTTATTCAAGGTGAAAAATTGGTTCATATCTATTTGATCAAAACCTTTCATAATTTTAAATACTTCTATTATGTCACTTCTTTTCCTTCTGTAGGAAAGGGTAGGAAGTTTCAATTCCCTAAGCCGTTTTTCATAGGGTAAGTCCTTTATAACTGCAACTAATTTCGTTGCACATCTCTGAACCTTTTCGATCTCCAGAATATCTTTCGGAAAAATTGGGCTCCAAATTTGTGGACAGTATTCCAAAATTGGCCTAATGAGAGACTTAAATAAAATGAGAAAATTGTTCTTGTTGAGGCGATGGAAAGTTCTTTTAATTATTCCTAGTCTCTGGTTAGCATTTGAGATGATAGTCCTCACGTGTTTCTGAAAGGAGAGTTGGGAGTCGAAGGTTACGCCCAAGTCCTTTTCATAGCTGTCTTGTTGCAGGACAGTGTTTTTCATATTATAGGCATAATGAGGATTTTTTTTTCCGTAATGAATAATTTTGCACTTCTTTTCATTGAAGGGCAACTGCCATTTCTCAGACCATTGTGCGAGTTTCAGAATATCCTCTTGCAAGAGATTTTGATCTACATCTTTTATGGCTCGAAAGACTTTTGTGTCATCCGCAAATATTTTTAGGTTTGATGAGACACTGCCTGGCAGGTCATTTATAAATATTATAAATAATATTGGTCCCAGCACACTTCCCTGAGGTATTCCTGAGGTGACATTCTTAAAGGAAGATTTTTTATTACCTACGACTACCCTTTGCTTTCTCTCAGACAGGAAGTCCTGTATCCATTCAGAAATTGATCCGGATATTCCCAGAGTCATGCTAGACTGCCGCACTGCTGCCACGGTACCATGATTTCAGAATATCCTTCTGTCGCCATGGTACTGTGACAATACAGGCGTCCTTATATTATATATATATATATATATATATATATAAATTTTTAATATACATAATGTATAATATATAATAATTTATAATATATAATAATGTTATTAGATATATAATGCATAATATATATGTGATATATTACATAAATTATACATGTACATTGTATATGCCTTACTCTATGTTTTACTATATAATTATATTATATATATATGTTATATATATATATATATATATATATATATATATATAAAGTGAAACCCCTATTTTACACGAATTCTCCAGTACCAAGAGGAAGGTTAGAGAACCAGGGGAATGTGAGGTTAACATGGGGCCATCCAGTACAAAGGGGGAGGCCAGGGGACCAGGGGAAAGGGAGGTTAACATGGGTCCCATTCAGTACCAAGAGGGAGGCTAGGGCACCAGGCGATTGTATGGTTAACATGAGGGGCCATCAAGTACCAGGAGGAATGCTAGGGAACCAGGAGACAAGGGGAATGCCAAGTTAACCTAGTTTGACACTATAGTTTGGGAGTTTAACATAGTGCGACATTAAATAGCTTTTGTTTGCTTATCTGTTGGTGGTTTTGCGGCTTAGCAACATCTAAGGTCATATCAGGACAGTAGTAGATAACAATTGTATAGTATTAATAATAAATTATATAGACTACAATTTACAAACATAAACTACAATTTACTACCAAAGCCGAACCTGGAATAAGTGTACCAACATTCTAATTTTTAGCCAAGCTTTACTGAACTACATATGCTATGCATTTATCCAAATTTAGTTTTAGTCAAACTGACCACCGTGTTTCCAAAGAATCATTATTTAGATCAATACTGCAATGTCTGAAATTAGATGAGATGTATTTCTTTTAACGCACTGGCTATTCGCATAGCTGCTGCTCTGCGAATTATAGCCGCCAATACTGTAATTCACAGAGCAGCAACCAACCAATCAGCATGCATCATTTTACCGTGCACGTGCATCATTTTACTGTGCATGCACATGTGCAGAATCATTTTGCCTTTTGTTTTCATCGTAATGCTTTGCAGAGCTTCTTTTGCTCGGCGAATTAGCAGAAGAAGAATTATTATTTGCAGAGCTGCTCTGCGAATTAGTAGAAGAATGATTATTATTTGCGGTGACAGTGACTGCCGTCCATTCGCCATTTTCAATATTAGTACTCTATTATTAGTATTAAGTCACACTCATAAATAACAGAATTTGATCTTAGCAGTTTAATAGTAACGCTCATAAATAACAGAATGTTATGTGCAGCTCTGCAAATAATAATCATTCTTCCGCTAATTTGCAGAGCAAAGCAGCTCTGCAAATAGCCTCGTCCTTCTTTTAAAGGTGTATATAGTCCCATGAAAGCATCAATTATCGAAGCCAAAAACATTTATCTAGATTTGAGTCTACAAATCCAATGTAGATACAGATGCACTTATTAAGCATGTGCTGGAATTCACACTATTCACGACACGGCCATGTTGAAACCAGACCGAGGCCACGTACGCGTCTGCGAGGCGCCGCTGTATGAAAAGTCATGCGAATACTTTTTCGTCGACCAAAACCTCTCGAAATCACTCAAATTTGAAGGTATTCATTTTTTACCCTACCATATTCATCTTTGCATACCTGTTTTCTATCTATTGGCCAGATTGAAGATTGGGTGAGCCTTGCATGGTGATCTTTCCCATTCTTTAACTACAATGTGAATGTCAAATTCAAGTCTGCATAGTTATGGTGGTATCATGTACCATGCAGCACTGTCAGCGTAATTATCTGTGTAACACAGTTAAACAACTAGTCTTAGTAATTACAAATTAATAACAGCTTTAAAAGGGTTAAAATATATTTTTTAATATATCTATATTAAGAAAGTTATGCAATTTTGAATTTAAGAAAAGATTGCCAACCAAGGTGAGCGACTTTGTTGACATTGCCTACTGAAATGCATCTGATCATCACTCAATCTTCATGAAAATTGACCAATAAATAGAAAAAAGGTATGCAAAAATGAATATGATAGTTTCAAAAGTTAATATCTTCAAATTGTACTCCTTTAATTTCTGTAGTAGTTCATACACATCAGCACACAGCAGTGTCTTATGGCAATTTCCAATACCCGACGCGTACTCAGCCTCGTTCTGATGCCGAATTAGGTCACGCGTGAATAGTGTGAATAGAAGTGATAGAACTTCTCACTGTTGAAGCCTATGGTGTCAGAACTTTGACATGCTTGCTAAAAATCAATTTGGAATGTTTTCACTTCCAATATCTTCAAAATTAGCCATTTATACTAAACATTAATTCAAGCTCAAATAAAGTATTCGATAATGATTAACCTAATATATTTATCTTTAGAACAGTGACAGAAATTCAAAGCCATCGACTATGCAACTTTAAATAAAGTGAAATATATAACTAACTCAAATATAGCCTTATTCTTAGCAACAAATAATGTTGTGACCTCTATTATCGCCTGGATGGACAGTGTTGGGGTTTTACCAACTTTTATAGTGCTGCCCCACTGGGAGACCAGGCGGTCGGCACCAGGACCCGATATCACACTCAGTCACATTATCCTGATACTGAGCTAACCAGTCCTTGCTATATCCTATTAATGCCGAGCGCCAGGCTCGGTAGCAACAAGTATTAATTTTGTAGACCATCGGTTTGACTCGACCGGGATTCGAACTACCGACCTTCCGCGCGGGAAGCATGCTCTCTTACCACATTCGGTCCCTGGAAGGACAAGATTGCACTGTATATATATATGTAAATCAGATGGACTGAAATTATTATTTCAAAATTGCACCTTGATAACAAAAGTAAAAAATGCTTCCATAATTATATGGTAAAAGACTTAAGTAAAAGTTGTGCGCATGTAAAAATTGGGTTTTTATGCGAAATGGATTATGCGATATCACGATGCTGATATATTAAGAGATGAAGATGAACAATCTGGTAAGAATGCAACGTGACAATATATTTGTTTAAATCTCCATGGTTACGTTGGCATGGCAACTGGTTAGAGATATCTCAACTGGGTGGTTTCATTCTGGATATATGTACGGTGAGGACTGTTACCAAGACAACAAGGTCGATGCGGTGTTAGAAATATGATTGTGACATGTGTGTTGCCATGGCAACCATATAGATGCCATAGTGATGATGGAATCGGAACCAGGAACCAGAGCTGGACATTGCTATTGACGAGTTAATTGAAACCATAATTAGTATGCAAGGATTAGGAAAAGAGAGAAAGACAGACAAACAGAATGCTGATGCATTAATAAAGTATATCAAAACGCCCCTATTTTTTTTCAGGACGAGTGAATGACCGGGGTTCACCGCCTAGCAACACATGTGGCCTTTTCAAGACTGGTACTGACTTGTATACTGAAGGTATGGCTTCATTGGGATATTATGTACCTACTGTACCGTGCACCAATAGTTGACTCAGTCAACGTTGAGCCAACCAGTCCTAGCCCTATCCAAATACAGTAAAACCTCTCTAACCGACCACCTCCACAGATCGACCACTCCCCTATATCGATCGCTTTATTTGGGTCCCAAACGATCGCCCATACAATACCATTGTAATGATAAAAAAAACTTTCTAAGCCGACCACCTCCCTAAATGGACCATTTAAAGTTGGTCCTATGGTCGGTCGATTTAGAGAGGTTCTACTGGAGTGCCGAGCACCAAGCTTGTCAACGACAGTATGGGTATTCAGAGTTTGTATCTGCTGGTTACTCAGGAAGGACTGAAGCTGTTAGCCCAATGTCTAAACACGCTGGGTCACAGCTTCAGTTTACAAACAGGAAGTTGGGGGTTGGTGCCCCTTCCAGTGCTATCCCTTGGTATATGCCCTATACTTTAAATTCACGCTGCACCATATGTTTAACGATAACAAAACTTGGTTGGATAATTACCATACATTTTGTTTCTAACGTCATAGGATTCAAACGCTGGTTGAGGAAAATTAATCAATTAAAATTTATACTTGTCACTACAAAGCCTGACACTCTGCATTACTAGGATATGGCAAGGAGGTGGTTGGTTGTTGGAGTTTAACGTCCTGGCATCATCTAAGGTCATATCAAGGCATAATGGCAAGGAGCAGTGGAATGAGGAAGACCAATTGTCTGTGATTTGAATTCCACCAGTGCAATCAATGAATGAATCGACAAACTGAAACAAAGCGAAGTAGAAAGGCCACAAATGCTAAATCCAGTTTCCCAGTGCCTGAGTGGCATCAGACAAAAGTTTGAGTTGATTGATTTTGAATTGATTGAAAGCATGCGTCATCAGTAATGGAGCACTTCCTGTCAGTCAGGGTAGAGCAGTGACAGAGCATGATTCTCACTGAGCATGAGCACAATGATGCATGAGCAGAAGGAACAAAGATGACGTCAGAACCCAGTTGTCGGAAGGATAGCGAAGATGGCAGTCTTGGTGGAGTGTGATGCTGGAGGTCTCAGTGAGTGTCAGTCAGTACATGGTTCAGGCACTCAGTTCACAGTACTTTGTACTCATACTAAGTATGCACTCAAAATGTACTGTACTCACACTGAGTACACACTCAGCATGTACTGTACTCACTGAGTACACACTCAGAATGTACTGTACTCACACTGAGTACACCCTCAGAATGTACTGTACTCACATTGAGTACACATTCAGAATGTATTATACTCACTGAGTACACACTCAGAATGTACTGTACTCATACTGAGTATGCATTCAGAATGTACTGTACTCACACTGAGTACACACTCGGAATGTACTGTACTCACTGAGTACACACTCAGAATGTACTGTACTCACTGAGTGCACACTCAGAATGTACTGTACTCACACTGAGTACACACTCAGAATGCACTGTACTCACATTGCATACACACTCAGAATGTACTGTACTCACATTGAGTACACACTCAGAATGTACTGTACTCACACCGAGTACACATTCAGAATGTACTGTACTCACACTGATACATACTCAGAATCTACCACCCTCTAAGTACGCACTCAGAATGTGCTGTACTCATGGAGTACAAACTCACAATGTGCTGTACTCACACTGAGTACACACTCAGAATGTACTGTACTCACTGAGTACACACTCAGAATGTACTCTACTCATGGAGTACATACTCAGAATGTGCTGTTCTCACACTGAGTACACACTCAGAATGCACTGTACTCACTGAGTACACACTCAGAATGTACTGTACTCACTGAGTACACACTCAAAATATACGGTGCTCATACTGAGTACACACTCAGAATGTACTGTACTCACCTTGCGTACACACTCAGAATGTACTGTACTCACATTCAGTACACACTCAGAATGTGCTGTACTCACACTGAGTACACACTCAGAATGCACTGTACTCACTGAGTACACACTCAGAATGTACTGTACTCAATGAGTACACACTCAGAATGTACTGTACTCACATTGAGTACACACTCAGAATGTACTGTACTCACATTCAGTACACACTCAGAATGTGCTGTACTCACACCGAGTACACACTCACAATGTACCGTACTCACACTGAGTACACACTCAGAATGTACTGTATTCACATTCAGTACACACTCTGGATGTAGTGTACTCACACTGAGTACACACTCACAATGTACTGTACTCACATTCAGTACACACTCTGGATGTAGTGCACTCACATTGAGTACGCACTCACAATGTACCATACTCACACTGAGTACACACTCAGAATGTACTGTATTCACATTCAGTACACACTCTGGATGTAGTGCACTCACACTGAGTACACACTCACAATGTACTGTACTCACATTCAGTACACACTCTGGATGTACTGGTACGCTCACATCTCAGTACACACTCAGAATGTACTGCACTCACATTCAGTACACACTCCGGATGTACTGTACTCACACTGAGTACACCCTCAGAATGTACTGTACTCACATTCAGTACACACTCAGAATGTGCTGTACTCACACTGAGTACGCACTCACAATGTACCGTACTCACACTGAGTACACACTCAGAATGTACTGCACTCACATTCAGTACACACTCTGGATGTAGTGTACTCACTGAGTGCTCCAACAGAATGCCCGTGTCACGTGACAGAAGCTGCGTCCACCCCCACCCTACCAGTCCGTGATACCCACCTGCCACTTCCTCTATAGCACATTCTGTTCCTCTCCTTCTCTGTGAACTTAATCAGAGGAGAAAACAACAGCGGAAGTATTGGACATCAGATCATTATGTTATCAATCAATCAATAGGATACAGCTATAATGGGCCTTGGACCTGTTAGCCGCTCTTAATTAATAGAAATGGAGACAGTTCTTCAGATGTGGTGGATCGTAGCAACTGTCACTGGCTCCAAGATATATGTAATGCTTGACCAGTATGCATCCAGTCGGGACTTGAAACAGTTCACCGACTCTGCTGCTACGACACTCTCCGGCAGGTCATTCCACAGGTCAACCACCCTAAAGCCGTAAAAGTTTTATCGCAGGTCCAGTCTGGAGTACCGCTTCCTCAGTTTCAGGGAGTGCCCTCTGGTCCACAAGAGTACCATGCATTAAGACTATTTTAATGACATCAAAAAGGAAAGTTTTTTGTATTATTTATTTTATTTATTAAACAAATTTAATGTATGGTATGTGATGTCAGAACTGAGATAATAATACAAGCACCATAGCAGGATTGTCACTAGTTACACTGTGGTTGACCTCTGTGAATGACCTTGACCAATGTGAATGACCTTGAACTGCGATAATCCACAGACGCAGTAATAATTGCTGATGGAAGAAATAAATATTCTGACAGAAACAAACGTAGAAGGAACTCTCGTCTTCTTGACGTAACCTATGAACTCAGACTGGATTGGCAAAAAGAATACATCATGGGCCAATAAGAAGTGTCATATGTATATAAAGACATGCGCGTGCATCAGTGTACACTGCATATGCAATATAAGTACCTACTTCATGTCTGATAATTTCCATAGACATTCACATTAATTAAAGATTTGTCAGAGATGGAATTGTTCATGTTGCAGCGGCAACATGGGTAATTTGCCATGCGGGACCGAATCACCCGCCTCAACCCTGTCTCTATGGCCGTCGACATTGGCGTCACCTATATACTTGCCCCAACACTACCAAACTCGATAGGCTTCCACTGCCACCTGGTGGTTCTGGCTCGCACTAACTGACCCGTTGAGCGCCGAGAAGTTCACTTCAACCAATGAGTCCGAACCTGCCGCATGGTTACTTGAAGCCGTCATCTTTTTCTTTCTCAGCCATCCCACCCACCCATATATAAGAACACACAGGGTTGAGCACATGGGACTATCCAGACAAGAGACAATTGACCAAAACATAAGAAATGTAACTAAGAATACCATCAAACGAAAACTATTAATAAACATCCAACTTATACGAATTCGTGTCCCGTGTTGTTGAATTAAACAAATTGCCAACACTTTCTGATTTCTACAGAGAGTTCTAATTCTTAGAGCTCAATGCCAAATCGGTATTTAAAGATTGCACAGTCCGATGGTTTTGAATTTCTGTCATATTTATTTTAGACAAATATATTTGATCGTTATAATCTACCTTTCTTTATAGTTTGAAGTAATTTTTTTATTATGAATTGCTAACTTTGTTGATCTTTATAATATACCTTACTTTCTAGGTATGCAGGTATTGCAGGTATTACAATACCTCAGGGAGTTTGACACCCCTGCCCTGCAGAGTTGTAAACCACTGCCTTGTGGTACAGGTTCTTGACAGAACCGAAGGCTAAGGGAGCAAACCATAAACAAAAAACCATGTTACTGTGGCAGCATTAAGGGCGGTTGATGTATGGAACTCCCAACATCTCCGGACCAACCACTGCAGGGACAAATAGTTTTGCGCCTCTCTTGACATGTTCTTGCCGGTATGAAACCTCTATTTGCTCCCCGAGAGAGTGCCGCTGGTAACTTGCAAAAGCCAGCAGCACTTCAACATTTTTGCCGGCAGCTTTCATGAAATGTACAACCGTACAAAACACCATACTGGCCCAGTCATCACCCGGGTTTAGGAGAGCGGCAGTCAAGTAGTGAAAGCAGTCTTTGTCGCATCGCGACCGACAGCATGACGATCATGATGACCTTACTTTAAAGTCACTCTTATTATAAATGCAAAACTTTGGAGATATTTGAATTTAACACATGGGAAATTACTTTTGTTGTGCGCATCAATATGCTGGACATTGTAGGCTTCAGTAGTAACAGGTTCTATTAAATTGATTTAATTTTCCCTTCGATGCACCAACAACGGCTAAATATGCACACCAGAATCCAAGTTAGATCTAGAATCAAATCTAGATAAGTGTTTTGGTTTTGTAATTTTGACACTTCATGAAACTTTAACAATAAAATAATCAGCTTTGTAATATTTGTTTGTCATCTAAAAGTGTGCCCCCCCTCCCCCAAACACTTTAGTAATTTAAAGAAATCTTCTCGTTTTAGAGGAGCTAAATCTGGATTTATTCTGAAATAGCATGACACTTGTGCACATGGCTAAAATAACATTTCTTCCAATAAACTGACAATCTGTATTGTAAATTGTTCAGTAAAAGTGTTTTCACCTATAATAGAATGTTCGAAGTCAAAACATTTAATGTTGTATATATAGTCTGATGTGTTTGATATTTTGTAAAGGATAAATATATTATATTGATTGTTATAATCTACCATAATTTTTGTTTGAAGTAACTTATTTTAAATGGCGATATTTGAATTTAAAAATTAATGTTGGTGTGAACGTCAATATGCTGGACATTGTTCATGGTGGTTCGCCAACATGGGTAATTTGCACGCGAACAGAGAGCCCTACGGTGGCGCCACCTGGGTTCGAATCTCCAAACCGGCCCCCCCCTACTCCTCGCAAATCAGGGAGCCTACAACCATCACTTCCACCCCGGCAGCCAGAGGAGCTACTCAACAACTCAACTCAACTCAGCCGCCCACCCAACCCTTCAAACAAACATTCAAACGCCTGGGTTGAGGGCCTGAGTCGAACATTCATACCGATCAAACCCTATACTGCTGTACTGTACTCACTTCAACTAAGCTTGTGTTAAATAAAATTCCATAACATGGGCTCCTTGTTCGCATTGTAAATTGTAGGCTTCAACAATAACAGGTTCTATTAAATTGATTTAGAATACCCTTCTATGCAGCAACACATGCTTAAAAGTACACTAGTATCTAACTTCAAGATATAGGATCAAATCTAGATAAGTGCTTTGGTTTTTTGACAATTTGATGGTATCATCAGACTATGCAACTTTAAACAAAACGATTATTTGGCAATACAAAATAAGCATTTTGATAAACAAAAAAATGGTACACTGCCCCCACCCCTCTCCCGCCTCCCTCCCCTCTGCACATGATTTGTACAAATAGGGAAATGTTGGCAATTGGGAACGTGGTTCCTGTAAGGATGAAAGTGTAAGGAAATTAACCGGTATTATACACACAGGTATACTCTATACATAGATCAGGGGCGTAGCTAGGCGAACGCGCGTACGCCAAAACGTCCACATCGTTTTGTCAAAAAAAAAATTAACTAAAAAATAATAAAGAGAGAGAGAGAGAGAGGAGGCATGTAGTAGTCCGGAGTGTCGAAAACTCAAGTCTAAAATGTGTAAAATCCGCCAGCTTAAGCTTAAGCGGCCCCATAAACCCCCTGCCGAAATTAAGAGTACACATCGTTAAAGGTCTAGCTACGCCCCTATAGATAATAAAACATCCATCTGTGTTCTACAATGTAGTACATGCTCCTCACGTAAATAGGTCATGCAAGTCAGAACAGTGCCTGTAATCTATTTCACTCCTGATTTACCCATAGCACATGCGCATTTAAGAGCTATGTTTGTGTACCGTGGTTGACATAGATAGAAGATTCACCCCATACTTGCAGTAGGGATGAATGACACCGTAGTCTGAATACGGGCGAAAATTGCTTTAGTATGGAACAGGAAGTGGAATTCATGGTTCCAGTATCTAATGGCTACTTATATCGGCACATAGTTGGTGAAATGGTAGATGTTTTATTATGTTTTTCAAATCAAAAGTAGCGGGTAAATATTAAGATGTATGTGAAGAATATATTTTGCTTCTTAAATTAAGAATGTATCTGCTCATTTCATTTACCCAGGCTTTTGCAACCTTTTCTAATGGGTTGTTCTTCACCACTACTGGAAATACGGAGTGAATCTTTTATCTATGGTTTACAATTTTGTGTGTGTGGTTTATTGTATTAAGTCGGGGTGAAGATGACAGAAAGCTGTTTTATTTCATGGCGTGAACCAAAGAACTGATCAAATTTGTATCACATGTTTTTTTTCCCTTTTCTAAAGACTGCAACCACAAATGGCAATCAGTTTTTAAAACACGACTAATTCTAGTACTACGTGTTATTTAGTGATGCTTGCATTGTGTTGGTACAACACACTTCCGGTGTGGTCATGCGCAGTGCGAAAATTAAAGGTGCGCACAAATCTAGCTGCAGGTTTCATCTTGACTTAAGTAACAGATTATCAAACACAAGGCTTTGTTGCCACTGAACACACGGACCAACCAAATTGACTTCTGGAATTTGAGTAGAACAGGGCAGTATAGACTGAAGATTTCTTCTGTTAAGAAAAATGCTGTTAAAAGAAATAAAATTAAAGTTTTGTAAGTATGGGGTCCATACAGGGCCTAGAAAGTCTTGACAAGTCTTGAACTTCATTCGCCCCATTTCAAGTCCTTGAAAAGCCTTGAATTTAACCTAATTTGGATAATTAGTCTTGAAAAGCCTGGAATTCCATTAAACTGTCCCCACTAATCTAAATTAGTCTGAAATCGCCATTCACCATCGTCGTTTTTTCCTGACATCCAAATGAAAATAGTGTTGAATTCCTATAAAAAAAACATTGAAAAGCCTTGAAATAATACCATTGAATTCCATATCTTCACATGTGTATGGACCCTGTAAGTACCAGTAATTCTTCTTTTATTTTAATTAACTGAAAGGACAGATGCAAGAACTTTTGCCATTAACGCATCACGCTATCAATTTCGGTTTGCATGTGAAATTGGGGACACCATAGACTTCATCGGTAGCAGGTTCTATTAAATTGGCTTATTATTATTTCACATGTAGCAACAGATACGTATCAAGTGCACCAGCATCTAAGGTGGATATGTAGGATCAAATCTAGGTCAGTGTTTTTTTCTTTTTAATTTGATACTTCTATCAGACTGTGCAGCTTTAATAAAGTTGCTTAAGGGCCTGTCACACTACGATGTATAGCCTTAGCATATGCCGACATATGTGATTTTCGACCAACACATCGGTGTAATTCGTCATACATTGGGCATATGTTGGGTACGTTCCAGGTACATCATTAAACATCATCTTATGTCGCCGTGCGTCGAGGCTCTGAAAAAATTGTTGTGCATGCTAAAAATTTCCAACATGTGTTGACGTGTGGCTCATACGTTGAACGTCGGCGTATGTTGGGAGTACGTTAGAGATATGCTGGTATACATTGCTGCACATTAGCCATACGTTCAGCCAGTGGGAATGTGCAGTCCACGTACAGTCCGCGTACTGCCAACGGATGCATTATGAACTCCAAACATACTTTGAACGTATGCCTGCCATATCTCCAGCGTATTTAATGTATAAGCCATACTTCTAGCAATGGAGTAACGTATGTAACGTTGGTCAGTGTTCCGTGAGCATATGCGAGCGTTTTGCGAACGTTTTGCGAGGCACATGAACACTCTCATACGCTAGCAATAGGTCAGAGTTACGTTCTGCATATGCTATGTATGGTGTGTGTACGTTGTGTATATGCCCATTTTTATCCCCCACCGCTGAAACGTTCGACGAATGCTGACGTACTGGCAAATTTTCTAATGTTGAGCACGCGCTGACGACGTATGTCATAGTGTGACAGGGCCTTTAGTTAAACCTGCATAGTCTGATGAAAGCATCAGTTTTTACAAACCAAAACACATATCTGAGCCTGTCTCAAAAGGTGATAACTCTTCTTTTTTGTTTGTCCATTGTAACGATTGACACAAAACAGCACAGAAACGGTAAGACTGAAAACACAAGGACATTTGCTTCAAATCAATATGTATTCTATTGAGATTATGAAACACCATGTAAAAAATCTAATCAGTTTATCCTGAGCAAATGCATAAGCAGATAGTATGTTGATCGTTACAATGGACAAAGTTTTGTCCCATATTGCTTAGTACCTTTTGAGACAGTCTCATCTACATTTGATTCTACTCGTCCAAAATTACATGCTAGGGAACTTATTAAGCATTAATTTCCATATAAAAGGGAAGACTAAGTCAATCTAATGGAGCCTGTTACTGATGAGGCTCATGGTGTCAGGATTTCGACATGCACGCCAAAATTAATTGTGCATGCTTACACTTCGAATAACATCAGAGCTAGCCATTCATAATAAAACTAGCCAGAACTACCCAGTGACAGAACAGAGACTTCGGTTTTGATTTGCGAATGTGTTTAGCCCAGCCCAATTCACAGTGAACCTGCAGAATTTATGGCAATTGCTAAATCACCAGCAGAACTGGTGAATTTCAGTTTGAATCACACAGCCACTGGTATGAGACCCAGCCAGCGGCAAAGAATTCGGTTTTGAATCGCAGATGTTTTAAGCCCAGCCCAATTCACAGCCAACCTGCAGAATTGACTACAGAATTTACCGCAATTGCTAATTCACCACCAGAACTGGTCAATTTCAGTTTGAATCACACAGCCACTGGTGTGAGATAGTCAAATCAATCAGTCAGTCAATCAGTTAGTCAAACAATCAATCAAACACAAAACAAACAACAAACAACAAAGATGAAGCCTGCGTGATGACATAAAGCGCTTTGTGTTGTTGGCGGCTGCATTCCACGACTGACCTAATTGCGCTTACTTGAGAGCGGACCATCACTCTTGACCACCTTCACCTCCTCCGGCTGGTTCTCCATTGCATTGGTGTCCATTGGCTCTTCGTCTTCCTTTCCGCTCTTCTTCTTGAAGCAGCAGGACCAGATGCAGATGGTTAAGACGAAGAAGAAGAGGATGCCGACGATCAGAGGCCCTGCAACTTCTGACAATATGCCAGAACTGAAGATCAAAAAGAGGCTTCGGTTAGTTAATGGGGTAGGTAGAGAAGTCCACTGGATGCGATGGCTGAATCAGTAGAGCTATAGAGTACAGGCTTTCTGTGTGGAAGGTAGGGACTTTGATTCCCGGTCAAGTCAAACCAATGACTTACAAAATTGATACTTGTCACTACCTGGCCTGGCGCTCGGCATTATTAGGATAGCATAAGGACTGGTTAGCTCAGTGTCAGGATAATGTGACTGAGTGGGATATCGGGTCATCATGCAGGTCGCCCGGTCTCCCAGTGGGACAATACTATAAAGTCACCATGAGTGCACACTGTCACAAGTCGGTACGTGTCCTGATATGACCTTAGATGTTGCCAACACAATCTAGAGAACTCATGACGCCAGATTTGGAGACCAAAACAAGGCTTTGTTTCGTTAACGGGGAAGTTGGAAAACTTGCGATGTTGGGGCTGGAGGTCAGGATGAGGCTTTGTATAGTTAACGGGGAAGTTAGAGAACTCACAATGCCAGAGTTGGAGGCCAGAGCGAGGCTTTGTGTAGTTAACGGGGAAGTTAGAGAACCCACGATGTTAGGGCCATAGGCCAACACGAGGCTTTGTGTAGTTAACGGGGAACTTAGAGAACTCGCGATGTTGGGGCTGGAGGCCAGAACAAGGTTTTGTATACTTAACGGGGAAGTTAGAGAACTTGTGATGTTGGGGCTGGAAGCCAGAACGAGGCTTTGTGTAGTTAACGGGGAAGTTAAAGAACTCATGATGTTGGGGCTGGCGGCCAGAACGAGGCTTTGTATAGTTAATGGGGAAGTTAGAGAACTCGCAATGTTTGGGCTGGAGGCCAGAACGAGACTTTGTGTAGTTAACGGGGAAGTTAAAGAACTCGCAATGTTAGGGCTGGAGGCCAGAAGGAGGCTTTGTATAGTTAATGGGGAATTTAGAGAACTCGCAATGTTGGGCCTGGAGGCCAGAACGAGGCTTTATGTAGTTAACAGGGAAGTTAGAGAACCCGCGATGTTGGGGCTGGAGGCCAGAACGAGACTTTGTGTAGTTAACGGGGAAGTTAGAGAACTTATGATGTTGGGGCTACAGGCCAGAACGAGGCTTTGTGTAATTAACGGGGAAGTTAGAGAACTCGGGATGTTGGGGCTGGAGGCCAGAATGAGGCTTTGCGTAATTAACGGGGAAGTTAGAGAACTTGTGATGTTGGGGCTGGAGGCCAGAACGAGGTTTTGAGTAGTTAACAGGGCAGCTACATATATGTACAGGTATGTGATGAGAGGCTTTATACATACATATGAATACCTTTGGAAGAACACAAAGGTAGTGGTTGAGTAAGTTTAATCTCTGGCAAGAATTATAGGTCCTTGCCCCTATAAAAAAGAAAAAATCCTCCGGTGCGACTGACACTTGGAGGCGAGGTGGGCCGCAGGTGGCACCACCTGTCAAGTGCAGAGTCTTACGGAGTATAAATGATTAATATCAATAATATCAGTAATATCAATTAATAACAATAATTAAAAACTAGTCCCTTCCTTATTTTTGTACTTTCCTAATGCAATTTGCATCACATAATTGGCTCATAACTCTGGCTGGCAACTCAACGGCCACCGTTCTTTATTCAAAAGTTAAAAATCTGCAGGCCAACTGAGCAGACTCACTCTACCTTGACCGACTACCTGCAGCCCAGGTATGCTAACCCTACTTGGCAGATAGCAGCAACCAGCTACTCAGGTTGCTCCAACAAACCTTTGGAACCATAGTACATATCAAAACACAAAGTAAATCTTGTTATAATTAACGACGTCTCTAGAGCACATTGCTTTTCGTATCATCGGCTATTGGATGTCAAACATATGGTCATTCTGACATATTTCTTTGGAGGAAACCCACATGCTGCCACATAGGCTACTCCTTCTGATAAGCAGCACTGGGTCTTTTTATATGCTCACTTTCCCACAGACAGGACAGCACATACCACAGCCTTTGATGAACCAGTTGTGGACCACTGGTTGACCAACCTACCAGCGACCAGACGGGATGGCCGAATGAGTTAGAGTGTCTGTCTCCTGTGCTGGTAGATCGTGGGGTCACGGGTTCGAACTCTGGTCGAGTCAAACCAATGACTTTAAAATTGATACTTGTCACTTCCTAGGCAGGCGCTCGGCATTATTAGGATAGGGCAAGGACTGGTGTGCTCAGTGTCAGGATAATGTGACTGAGGGGGATATCAGATCCTGGTGCCGGTGGCCTGGTTTCCCAGTGGGACAGCACTATAACATCGCCATGAGTGTGCGCTGTCACAAGTCGGTACCAGTCCTGATATGACCTTAGATGTTGCTAGGACGTAAAACAACAACAAACAAACAAACCTACCAGCACAACCATCTACCAACGGCATTCTTAATAATATTTGTATTAATGATATTTATGCCCCAGATAATTTAATTAAGGGTTATGCTTACTCAAGTGGTTCACAGCAGTATTCCGCGTACTTGTTTCCGCAGCAGTAAGTGTTCTGTATTGGCTCGAATGTGTTGGGGCATTTATATATGCCCAGGTAGGAACTGTTCTCCTTGGAGTCGAGAATCTCTATGTTGACGCATACCCCAAGTTCTGAAAGAAAATGGGATTTATATTCCAGTTCTGGGGGATAAGGTATACATTTTTTTTTTGGTCCATTAGTTGTTTAAGCAGGGGAAATTTCAGTCATAGACGACTGGTCTTCCTCATTCCACTGCTGGTCGATAGAAAGCCCGAGCCTACACTTTTACCGACCCAAGGGATTTTTAACCTCCCACACCACATAGACATGGTCTGAGAAGAACCGGCCTTTGATGACGCTGTAAGTTATACACAGCGGTGGAAAACCAAATTGGCATAGCTGGGGACATGGGGAATCGAACCGCCGACCCTCAGATTAGGAGTCTGACCTAGAAAAAAGTCAGACACTCTAACCACTCCGCCACAGAGAATGCCACATATCAATGGAAATGAATATATATGCTGTATATGCCATTATATGAGTATAATAAGCTGGAAGATCCATCTACTCCCCAGCCACTAAGTCATCGGCTAGGTTATCTATTGGTACCTCATGACCTCCCCATGTGGTGGTGCCACCTGCTCGCCCATGCCTCAGCAGCCATTATCCTTGCTCACTGTACCGCTGAAATTTTATATCATATCATGTTCTCCTTGTTCCTTATTATGGAGGTAACTATTATATATATATATATATATATATATAAGATATATATATATATATTATTTGGAGCTAGGCATACAGAAACTCAACACAAGTATGATTGGTTGAGAACGCTGACTCTGGCTGGCCATACAATAATAGCCTACCGTTTTTTAATTCAGATTGGACAAAAATCGGAAAGCAAATGGCAGATGATAGCGGATCTCGCGCTCCCACATGAGGAGGTAGAGCTGGGGTTTGCCATCTTAGGTGCTAAGCGGGTAGTACAGGCCACTCATGCCTGAGCACTGAGTGGACTGATAGTGCCTGCCAATGTATAATATATATATAATCTCTTTAATATCATATTCCACATATATATATATATATATATATACATATGAAGGGTTCAAAGTGAAAGAGATAACAGGTCAAGGATACAGACAGAGAAGCAGTAAATGTATCAAGAACAAAGACGGCAAAATGCTCTTTGAAGAAGATGAAATAAAGTCCAGATGGGAAGAATATGTAAACGAACTATACAATGATGACAGAGGGAACCCACCCACAATTGAGAAAGAAGATGGGAATATTATATTAGTATCAGAGGTTGAGAAGGCTATCAATGATCTAAAGGCAGGTAAGGCTCCTGGAAGTGACCAGATAACATCAGAAATGATAAAAGGACTAGATGAAGTGGGGATTCAAATCATTCATAAGCTAGTAACTGACATCTATGAGACTGGATTTATACCATTGAATATGAATGAATCCATATTTGTACGACTCCCAAAGAAGCTAAAACCAACATTGTGTACTGAGTACAGAATACTAAGCCTGATGAGTCATATGTTGAAGATGATCCTGAAAATAATTTTACTGAGAAACAGACAGAAAATTGAAGAACAAATCAGTAACGTACAAAGTGGGTTTATATCTGGAAGAGGTACACGTGAAGGGATTTTCAATATGAGAATGATTTGTGAACGTTATTGTGACGTGAACCAGGATGTTTATGCCTGCTTTATTGACTATGAGGAGGCCTTCGACCGAGTCAATCATGAACTGTTAATCAAATGTTTACAAGATATTGGTGTCAATGGCAAAGACATTAAACTAATTGTGAACTTATACTGGACACAACGTGCATTTATAAAAATGGAGCAGGGCCTATCGGATGAAGTTATGATTAAACGAGGAGTTCGACAGGGGTGTGTATTGTCACCATGTCTATTTAACCTGTACACAGAGATGATTTTCAGACACATTGAAGATTGCAAGGGAGTGACAATAGGTGGCATGAACATCAACAATCTTAGATATGCCGATGACAGTGTAATACTAGCAGACAGTGAGAAAAACCTACAAGATATAGTGAATAGAATCAATAAAGCTGGAATACTATTCAACATGAAGATGAATGCCAGGAAGACCAAAACAATGGTTATAAGTAAAAAGACAGATAAACCAAATGTCAATATAACCATAGATGGCACAAACATAGAACAAGTATCCGAATTGATATATCTCGGACAAAAGATTACAAATGATGGGAGATGTGAGGAAGAAATTAAAAGAAGGATAACAATAGCCCGAACAACATTCTCCAAAATGAATAGAGTGTTAACATCAAGTAAGATATTAATACAAACAAGGAAGCGTATTCTTCAGTGTTATGTGTGGTCTACTCTAATGTATGGGGCAGAGACATGGACAATCTCTAAGAAAATGTACAAACGTTTAGCAGCATTTGAGATGTGGACTTATCGAAGGATGATGAAAATATCATGGACAAAGAAGATCACCAACAAAGAAGTTCTCAGAAAAATTAAAAATAAGAAAAGCTTGTTTGCCACTATACAGACAAAGAAACTTATTTATTTTGGCCACATCATTCGTCAGAGTTCAATATACCGTACATTGTTGGAAGGGAAGGTGAATGGCAGCAGAGGGAGAGGGAGACCAAGAACATCATGGTTTACAAATATTTCACAGTGGACAGGCTTGAATTATTCACAGTCTATCAGAACAGCACAACATCGGGACAAGTGGAGAACCATTGCATCCAACCCTCGACTAGAGGATGGAACTATTGATTGATTGATGAAGGGTTCAGGTTCAAAAATCATCAAATCCATTTTAGCTGTTTTCTGTGAAATGGAATTTAGTGTTGCGCTTTCCTGTTAAAGTTGCATAGTCCGATGGTTTTGAATTTCTGTATTTTTTCGAGATAAATATATTAGATCGATCACTAGTATCTACTTTACATTAGTTCAAAGTTACTTTTATTTTAAATGGTAAACTTTTGAGATATTTTGAGTGCAAAGATGTAAAATTAGTTTTGGCATGCTTGCCAAAACTCTGACGCCAGACTTCTGCAGTAACAGGTTCTGTTAAATTGACTCAGTATTGCTTTCTATGCAGAAATAAATGCTTAATAAGTGCATCAGGATCTAAGTTAGATATGTAAAATCAGATCTAGATATTTGGTTTGGTTTTGAAAATTTGATATTTCATCGGACTGTGCAGCTTTAAAGACTATCAAAAGACGTGGTTTTGCATTTATGTGTAGGTATTGTAATGGTCTGCACTGACCTCTCAGGCAAGGAGCCACATAGAGAGGTAGGCGTGGGTGGTGTGTTGATATCAGGGAGCCTAGGTGGTGTAATGGTTAGCACACTGGCCCGGAATGAAAAGAGATGTGGTTTTGAGTCCCGCTCTAGGCGCAATATTTCCCAATTTCATCACCCCCACGACACTGATTGCCATCACCATGATCCTATACACGCTACACGGTGTATAGTTGTTGAACCTACCCTGTGTATGTAAGTGCATTGCATTTCCTGTATGTATGTAATTGTAAGCATTAAAAGACTTACAATTCCAGGGGGACGAGTGTAGTGGTCTGCACTGACCTCTCAGGCAAGGAGCCACCTAGACAGGTAGGCGTGGGTGGTGTGTTGATATCAGGGAGCCTAGGTGGTGTAATGGTTAGCACACTGGCCCGGAATACAAAGAGATGTGGGTTTGAGTCCCGCTCTAGGCACAATATTTCCCATTTTCATCACCCCCATGACAGTATCATCATACTTCATCTTCGAGCCATTTGAAAATACTAAGAGAGCATCACATATTCCTGCACTAAGCGCAGTAGCCGAATAGGTAAGAGCGCTGGCTGGTCATGGGTTTGAACCCCGGCTGAGTTAAACCAGTGACTTACAAGATCGATACTTGGGGTTTTATATCCTAGCAACATCTATGGTCATATCAGGATGGGCACAGATTTGTGACAGTGCGCACTCATGGCAACTTTATAATTCAGAACACGACACGAGACTACTAGTGTGGAAATTGATTAATCTAGACAAGAGAATACATAGGCCCAAGTCAATAGGAGATCAAGTCACAATAGGTAAGTTCAGTCTCTGGAAAATCGGGCACTCAACCATATGCCATCTGAAAGTAGGGTCGGGTGTGGTGGTGAGAAAAGGCGGGAGGAGGTCTCGGGTCGGCGTCTGGAGGTGAAGTGCCGTCTGGAGAGGCGGGTGGGCGGAAGTGACGTCACAGGGGCAGACCGGGTACAAGCAGGCTACCAGCAGCCGAAGGGGCGCCACCTGGAGTCGCCTCCGGGCCCCTATTGTTAAAAGGGGTGAACTAGGGTGTAGAAGGGGAGGGGGTGGGGGGAGAGAGCAGTCCTGTGTCGATCCGAATTACCCATATTGCCTCTGCAACATGACCAATGTTGCCCCGACTGGAAGATCAGGCTGCCAGCGCCATAGCCTAATATCCGACTTAATCCCAATATCCTGACACTGAGCCAACCAGTCCTTGCCATATCCTAGTAATGCCGAGGACAATGCTAAGTACTGACAGGTATCAATTTTGTAAGTCGTTGGTTTGACTCGGACGGGGGGCTGAACAAAACCATTACCTTCCCCACGGGAAGCCTGCAGTCTTCCAATTAAGCCACCGTATCCGGTTTGCTCAACAGATGATATGGGACCACCCAGACGGGATGGCCGAATGAGTTAGAGCATCCGTCTCCCTTGCTGGTAGATCGTGGGGTTGTGGGTTCGAGTCCCGGTCGAGTCAAACCATTGACTTTAAAATTGATACTTGTCGCTTCCTAGCCAGGCGCTCGGCATTATTAGGATGGGGCAAGGACTGGTTGCCTCAGTGTCAGGATAATGTGTCTGAGTGGGATACCAGGTCATGGTGCTGGCGGCCTGGTTTCCCAGTGGGACAGCACTATAAAGTCACCATGAGTGCGCACTGTCACAAGTTGGTACCCGTCCTGATATGACCTTAGATGTTGCTAGGACATAAAACAACAACAAACAAACAAACAATCTCCATTTCCCACATGGGAAGTGGGTTTCTTACCCATAATCCCTCCCCGCTCTACAGCAGCAGGGACGGGTGCTGCCACCTACCAGTGTTAGAAGTGGATGTGATCTTGGTCTGGCCCGGGTGTGACTTCTTGGCGTAGGCGACATAGTAGTCTGTGAAGTTGCGGTAGTAGGAAGTTAGGTAAGACCAAATGGTCTTCTGTCGTAGCGGAGCGGTCAACGCATATTTCCTGAAACAGTAAACGACTAACTTTAAACACCTAAATACTTGCCGTTCACCCATATTCTTCACATGAGTAATTGGCATGTCTTCCTGAAAAAGTAAAATACTAAATTTAAACACCGAAAGACCTGATGGTCACCCCTATTCGTCATATGAGTAATTGGCATGTCTTCCTGAAACAGTAAAAGACTAACTTTAAACACTCAAATACTTTATGTTCACCAGTATACCTTACATGAGTAATTGGCATGTCTTCCTGAAACAGTAAAAGACTAACTTTAAACACCCAAATACTTGACGTTCACCCGTATTCCTCACATGAGTAATTGGCATGTCTTCCTGAAACAGTAAAAGACTAACTTTAAACACCCAAATACTTGACGTTCACCCGTATTCCTCACATGAGTAATTGGCATGTCTTCCTGAAACAGTAAAAGACTAACTTTAAACACCCAAATACTTTACGTTCACCAGTATACCTTATATGAGTAATTGGCATGTCTTCCTGAAACAGTAAAAGACCAACTTTAAGCACCTAAATACTTGATGTTCACCCGTATACATGAGTAATTGGCATGTCTTCTTGAAACAGTAAAAGACTAACTTTAAACACCCAAATACTTGACGTTCACCAGTATACCTTATATGAGTAATTGGCATGTCTTCTTGAAACAGTAAAAGACTAACTTTAAACACCCAAATACTTGACGTTCACCCGTATTCCTCACATGAGTAATTGGCATGTCTTCCTGAAACAGTAAAAGACTAACTTTAAACATCCAAATACTTTACGTTCACCTGTATTCCTTACATGAGTAATTGGCATGTCTTCCTGACCTATCAGCCGCACTCCTTACTTATTGCCCACACAGATCCTTATGACTATTGCTGGTGTATATTAGAATCAGTGCCTACAGCCCATTGAACCCGGGCCCAATGGTTGTTGCACACAGCTCAGTGTCTTTGGAATAGATGTTGCTCATTTGAGTGTAGAAAGTGGAGTTGTCTCAAGGAGTGCTTCTCCCAGAGTGTTTCATCTGAGGTCTGTGTGTCAGGTACAAGGAATGCAGGTGACTGGGCTCACACAGCCAGCCAATCAGACACCCTCTACAGCCTGGGTGGGCGACGCCCTAATAGGGGGCAGATGTCACTCAACCCTAGCTGCAGGTGGTGTCCATAATGTATGCAGGATGGCTAGGTGTGCTTGTCCATCAATCCCGCGGTAACAGGTGGCTGCAGACAGTTACAACAAACATATATCAATGCTTCTCTCCCCCAATGCACTCTTTCTGGTGCATGAAGGGAACATTTCAATAATTATTAACTGTATCTTAAGTATGAACATCACATCACAATCTTGGTCGCTATGTGTTATCACATTTCCACATAGGCGCTTATGTCACAAAGCGAGTGGGGCACCCATTGCTTTTTTGTTACATAATCCTGGTCCCCACTCCGTCGCCCGAGAATAATAATGTTCTTTGCCAATATATAAATCCGAACCGAAAATCTGTATATTTGTACACAGGTATGGATAGGTTGATTGCATAAGGGAGCCTAGTTAGGCTAATGGTTATGACACTAGCCCAGGATTGGCTAGAAGTTTGGGTTTGAATCCACAAGCTTGGGAAAACACATTTTTGCTGCATACCCTAAATGCATAGCCCCCCACCACACATAAAATAAATTAAAGGTTAATTAATTGATCAATTGAATATAACCAAATTCAAAATTCAGAAAAACACAAAATATAATTTTGTTAAACACACAAACAAAACAACAACAAAACGAACAAAAATCCCCACAAAAGCACACAAAAACAAAACAAAGCACACCCAAAAACAAACACATTTCTTTTCTTGAAGATTTCATGGATAAGTCTGAATAGACTTGTTTTCACCATTAGACAGTTTGTCTATAGAAACCCCGAGCCTACACTTTTACCGACCCAAGGGATTTTTAACCTCCCACACCACATAGAGATGGTATGAGAGCAACTGGCCTTTGATGACGCTGTAAATTATACAGGTTCTTGACAGAACCGAAGGCTAAGGGAGCAAACCCTAAACAGAAAACCATGTCACTGTGGCAGCATTAAGGGCGGTTGATGTATGGAACTCCTAACATCTCCCGACCAGCCACTGCAGGGACAAATAGTTTTGCACCTGTCTTGACATGTTCTTGCCAGTGTGAAACCTCTATTTGCTCCCCGATGGAGTGCCGCTCGTAACTTGCAAAAGCCAGCAGCACTTCAACACTTTTGCAGGCAGCTTTCATGAAATGTAATTCCTGCCGAAGTATGGAAGCACGGAGGAGACAATCTGCTCAACAGACTGCACCAACTAATCACCAATGCCTGGGAGGAGGGTTCTGTACCGCAAGCATGGAAGGATGCCAGCATTGTAACCATCTACAAGAAAGGTGATCAAACAGACTGTGGGAACTATAGAGGAATCTCTCTTCTTTCCATAGCAGGCAAGATCTTCGCCAGGATCCTACTCAACAGACTATCTATTCACATAACACCTGATGTAGTTCCGGAGTCACAGTGTGGCTTCAGAGGTAATCAGAGCACCGTGGATATGATATTCTGTCTCCGACAGCTACAAGAAAAGTGCATTGAGCAGGACCGACCACTGTACATGGTATTTGTCGATTTCACTAAGGCATTTGATACAGTCGAGAGGACCGGGCTATGGCAGCTACTGAGGAAGTACGGATGCCCAGAGAAGTTCACAACTATGATCGAGGCTCTACATACAGGAATGATGGCGAACGTTAGTGCTGGAGGGGAAGTCTCGGAATCGTTCGGGGTTACCAATGGGGTCAAGCAATGTTGTGTACTGGCCCCCATGCTCTTCTCCATCTTCCTATCAGCAATGCTCGACGAGGCTTTCCGAGACATGGGGGATGGCATCCAAATACAGTCCAGACAGAGCGCTGACCTATTCAATGTCGCACACTTCAGAGTGAAGACCAAGACTACTCAGATACTGGTGAGAGAGCTACTATTCGCAGATGACAGTGCACTGGTTGCCCTCTCTGCTGAAGAGATCCAGAAAATAGTGGACGCTTTCTCCGATGCATCAAAGAAGTTTGGCCTGAAGATTAACATCAAGGAGACGGAGGTGCTGTACCAACCCAACTCTACAAGTACCCGAGAGGAGGAGATCATGGTTGACGGAAACAAGCTGAACTCTGTTCCGGAATTCACCTATCTCGGAATCACTATATCAAGTGATGGACGCATTGATGCTGAAATACAGAGGAGGATGGCCAAGGCTAGCACATCTTTCGGCTGACTACGCCAGAGACTCTGGAACAACCACCATGTGTCCATTCAGGTCAAAGGTAAGATCTACCGTGCAATCCTGCTATCCAACCTACTATACAGAGCCGAGGACTGGACAGTGTACAGACAACAGGTGAAAAAGCTGCATGCCTTCATGATGTGACATCTGCGTTCAATCATGAGGCTAACCTGGAAGGACAAAGTGACAAATAAGGAAATACTCAAACGAACGGGGCTGCCCTCTATGGAAGATCTTCTGATCAAAAAATATCTCCGGTGGACTGGACATCTCATGAGGATGTCATCTGACAGGCTACCAAAGCAGATCCTCTATTCTCAACTGTCTTCTGGCTACAGAAAGAGAGGGTGCCCTCGTCTCCGGTTCAAGGATACCATCAAGAGAAACCTGAAGCTGAGAGACATTAAGACCGACTCATGGACGCAACTCTCACAGCAGAGAGCTAAATGGAGAGTGGCAGTCAAGTAATGAAAGCAGTCTTTGTCGCATCACGACTGACAGCATGATGAAGCTATACACAGCAGTGGAAATCCAAATTGGCAGGGAATCGAACCACTGAGCTTCAGATTAGGAGTCTGACCTAGAAAAATAGTCAGACACTCTAACCACTCCGCCACAGAGAACACACATACACAAAATCAAAACAAAACATACAAAAAATAATGGGGGGGAAACCCAACAAAATACACACAAAAAACCAACAAAACAACTCAACATGACGCCGAACCGACAACACCAGCCGCCTTTTCTCAAACTCCAGCCGACCCTACTATAAGACAATTGACTCGATAGGGTTGAGTGTTGGGTCCTGGAGAGACTCGAACTGACTACCTTGCATTTGACCAAACGGGACGATGAGTTAGAGCGTCTGTCTCCCGTGTTGGTAGATCGTGGGGTCGTGGGTTCGAACCCTGGTCGAGTTAAACCAATGACTTAAAAATTGATACTTGTCACTTCCTAGCCTGGCGCTCGGCATTATTAGGATAGGGCAAGGACTGGTTGGCTCAGTGTCAGGAAAATGTGACTGAGTGGGATATCAGGTTATGGTGCTGGAGGCCTGGTTTCCCAGTGGGGCAGCACGATAAAGTCACCATGAGTGCGCACTGTCACAAATCGGTACCCGTCCTAATATGACCTTAGATATTGCTAGAACTTAAAACAACAACAAACAAACAAAACTACCTTGCATTTGAACTTGACATATGATCTTGTGAACTTAGATTAAAGCTGCATAGTCCGATGAAATATCAAATTTTCAAGACCAAACCAATTATCTAGATTTAATTTTACATATCTAACTTAGCTACTGATGCACTTATTAAGCATTTGTTTCTGCATAGAAGGCAATACTGAGTCAATTTAACAGAACCTGTTACTGCAGAAGTCTATGGTGTCACAGTTTTGGCAAGCTTGCTAAAACTAATTTTCTATGTTTCCACTAAAAATATCTCAAAAGTTTACCATTTAAAATAAAAGTAATTTTAAACTAATGTAAAGTAAATACTAGTGATCGATCTAATATATTTATCTAAAAAAAACACACAGAAATTAAAAACCATCAGACTATGCAACTTTAAATAAAATTCCATACTATGTAGTCCCGTGTCGTGTCCTGAATTGTGTGTTCATTCTCCATTCAGGTGTGGTATCCAACCACACTAACTATGTTATATAGAGTGATTCGTTCTCTTGCCTCCTGGCTGTTGCTGGACTGAAAATCAATCACCCTATTGTAGCAACGGCCATTTATCAAATGAACCAACTGGCAACGGATGGGTATGACATCCACCTGTGCTGGGCGCCTGGCCATGCCGGCATACAAGGAAACGAACGAGCTGATCGGGCTTCGAAGAAGGCCCTGAACTGTGATCTTGAACCGTGTCTGATCCCTCACTCTGATCTGAAACCACTAATAGCCACCCACATAAAATCCAAATGGCAACAGGAGTGGGATGAAAACATTAATAAACTTAAAGAAATTGAACCATCTGTGGGAAAACCACCACAGACTTATGCGGGGAGGTCGGCGGGACCAAGTGGTCCTTAGCTGCTGCCGTATTGGCCACTCGTGGCTTACACATGCTTTTCTGCTCAAGGGGGAACCTCCCGTTGAATGTATTGAGTGTCAGTCCCCGCTGACACTCAAACGCATTTTACTAAGTTGCATTGATTTGTTGGCCCTGTGCCAACAATTCTACCCCGCAGACTGTATGCATGACCTTTTTACTAAAGTAAAACAAGAAAACATTTTAGCCTTTTTGAGGGCAGCTGGAATGTACCACCTAATATAGTTTACTAAATAAATTCTATCAATTATTAATAAAACTTTTCTTTTTCTATGGGAATTTGTTTCCCTTGACCACAAATATATGATTGTGAGCTTTTTAATTTAATGAGTGTCTATTGGCACATAATTGATTGTCTGCTTTTACATGTAAAAGCGATGGTTTGAACAAAAAACAAACCATTTCTCGCTGTGAATATGGCCTATGGTGCTGACACGGCGTAAAGCAACCACCAATCAATCAATCAACCATTCAGGTGTAAGTGGAAAGGTGCAGAGAGGAGATACTTCTCCTCACACTCACACGTAGCTGGAGGACCACTCGGCAGGCTTTCGGGAAGATGGGTTCTGAGCCACCCTGACTGACGAGCCACCGCTGTTGTGAGTGGCACTCGTCAGGCCTGAAACACACGCAGCACAGGTGTTAGTTAGGCACTGAGGCACCGCAAGTAGGCACAGAAAGTAGGCACAGGTGGGGAAATGCACAACAAGTTGACACAGCAAGTAGGCACAGGTTGGGAAAGGCAGAGAAAGTTGGCAGATGTGTTAGTTAGGCACTGAGGCACCGCAAGTTGGCATAGCGGCACCGCAAGTTGGCACAGCAAGTAAGGACAGTTGGGGAAAGGCAAAGAAAGTAGGGACATGTAGGAAAAGGCACAGCAAGTAGGTACAGGTGGGGAAAGGCACAGCAAGTTGGCACAGCAAGTAGACACAGGTTGGAAAAGGCAACATAGTTTCTCAAACAGGATCATAAATATATGGAACAGTCTCCCACAAAATGTTATTGATGCCGAGTCAATTAATTCCTTCAAGAATAGATTAGAAAAAGCATGGGCTGATGATCCAAGGAAATTTGACGCCTTATTCACCACATGCTACTAATTACTCGTTGTGTTGCTTATTTACTTGCACTCAAGCAAAAATGAGAGACAAATAAGTGTTCACACTTCCTGTCTACCATTTGCTATATCGCTATAAAAGGCACAGAAAGTTGGCACAGGTGTTAGTTAGGCATTGAGGCACCACAAGTTGGCACAGCAACTAGGGATAGGTGGGGAAAGGCAAAGAAAGTAGGGACATGAAGGAAAAGGCACAGCAAGTAGGCACAGGTTGGGAAAAACACAGAAAGTTGTCACAGGTGTTAGTTAGGCACTGAGGCACCGATAGTAGGCACAGCAAGTAGGCACAGGCTGGGAAAGGCTACGTCTTGTGGTAACATCTTTGTTCCTGTTACACCCCTATACTCAAATCAGTATTTCTCTGACAACTTGTGGTAATATCTTTGTTTCTGTCACACTCCTATTCTCAAATCAGTATTTCTCTTACAACTTGTGGTAATATCTTTGTTCCTGTTACAGCCCTATACTCAAATCAGTATTTCTCTTACAACTTGTGGTAATGTCTTTGTTTCTGTTACACTCCTATTCTCAGAGCAGTGTTTCTCTTACATCTTGTGGTAATATCTTTGTTTCTGTTACATTCCGATTCTCAAATCAGTGTTTCTCTTACATTCTGTGGTAATATCTTTGTTTCTGATACACAAAGCAAGGTTTGTGTTATCTGCTTGTGTTACTATCTTTGTTTCTGTCACATTCCTATTCTCAAATCAGTGTTTCTCTTACATTCTGTGGTAATATCTTTGTTTCTGATATACTAAGCAATGTTTGTGTATCTGCTTGTGTTACTATCTTTGTTTCTGTCACATTCCTATTCTCAAATCAGTGTTTCTCTTACATTCTGTGGTAATATATTTGTTTCTGATATACTAAGCAATGTTTGTGTTATCTGCTTGTGTTACTATCTTTGTTTCTGTCACATTCCTATTCTCAAATCAGTGTTTCTCTTAAATTCTGTGGTAATATCTTTGTTTCTGATATACTAAGCAATGTTTATGTTATGTTATCCGCCTGTGTTACTATCTTTGTTTCTGTTACACTCCCAGGCTCAATTCAGTGTTTCTGTTGTACAGTTAGTTATTTTCATACAAAACGAATGCTCCACCTGCAAACAAAACTTTTGTTTTGTTTTTAATTTCCATTTTCCTCTGAATTGATCAGTGATTTATTGAGGAAACTGACGACGTGCATCGATTGGCTGTAAACTCAGCGTGCATGGCTTGTCAATTATTCAACATGATCAATGCCAGTGTTGCTAACAAACCATCCACCAAAACACACAGAAATTGACACAATCAAACAGAGTTCACAAAGTAGCGTTTTCCCCATGGCTTGTGTTATATATCGACAACGCGGACTTTGGGAGTTCGGTTCCCAGTCGAGTCAAACCAATGACTTTAAAATTGATACTTGTTGGTTCCTCGCCAAGCGCTCGGCATTAATAGGATAGGGCAATGACTGGTTAACTCAGTGTCAGGATAATGTGACTGAGTAGGCTATCGGGTCATGGTGCCGGCAGCCTAATTTCCCAGTGGGGCAGGACTATAAAGTAACCATGAGTGCGCACTGTCACAACTCGGTACCCGTCCTGATATAACCTTAGATGTTACTAGGACGTAAAACAACAACCAACAACAAGTATATCGACAGTTTGTAGACGCTGCAGGGATCGATGAATTGTTATTAGTGTGGTCCCCTGTTCCATAGTAGGTGGTTTGAGCAACTCGGATAATGCAGTGGTTTGAATTACCACGCAGAGCCACGTTTGAACTTGAAGGGAACGCCTCAGACTGCCTGTTGTTCTAGTGTGCCAGACTAGCGTGGTTAATATTAACTCGATCATGTCGACTCTTTTCAAACTTCGCAAAAACTTCTTGCTGTTAGTGACAACAACACCAGTGTTACTCAGCACCCGATCCCGCTGAGAACCAGTTCACACCATTTAGAACAAGTTCACACCATTCAGAACAAGTTCACACCATTCAGAAAAAGTTCACACCATTTAGAACAAGTTCACACCATTCAGAACCAGTTCACACCATTCAGAACCAGTTCACACCATTTAGAAGCAGCTCACACCATTCAAAACCAGTTCACACCATTTAGAACAAGTTCACACCATTCAAAACCAGTTCACACCATTTAGAACCAGTCACACCATTCAGAAGCAGCTCACACAATTCGGAACCAGTTCACACCATTTAGAACAAGTGCACACCATTTAGAACAAGTTCACACCATTCAGAAACAGTTGACACCATTTAGAACAAGTTCACACCATTCAGAACCAGTTCACACCATTCAGAACCAGTTCACACCTTTTAGAACCAGTCACACCATTCAGAAGCAGCTCACACAATTCAGAACCAGTTCACACCATTTAGAACAAGTTCACACCATTTAGAACCACCTCACACCACTTAGAACCAGCTCACACCACTTGCTACCACTTCATACCACTTACCACCACCTCACACCGCCTAGCACCACCTCACCCCACCTACCAAGACCTCATTCCACTTACCACCACCTCAAACCACTTAGCACTACCTCACACCACACAGCACTACCTCACACCACATAGCACCACCTCACACCACATAGCACTACCTCACTCCAGTTAGCACCACTTCACACCACTTACAACCACTTCATTCCACTTATCATCACATTACACCACTTACCACCACCTCACACCACTCACCACCATCACACCTCACACCACTTAGCACCACCTCACACCACTCACCACCATGTCACTCCACTTAGCACACCATCACACAACTTAGCACTACGTCACTCCACTTAGTACTACCTCACTTCACTTACCACCACTTAGCACCACCTCACTCCACGTACCACCACCTCAGACCACTTAGCACCACCTCACTCCATGGACCACCACCTCACACCACTTAGCACCACCTCACTCCACTTACCACCACTTCACACCACTTAGTACTACCTCACTCCATTTACTACCACTTCACACCACGTAGCACCACCTCACTCCACATACCACCACTTCACACCACTTAGCACCACCACACTTCACTTACCACCACTTAGCACCACCTCACTCCACGTACCACCACCTCACACCACTTAGAACCACCTCACTCCACTTACCACCACTTCACACCACTTAGCACCACCTCACTCCATGGACCACCACCTCACTCCATGGACCACCACCTCACACCATTTAACACCACCTCACTCCACTTAGTACCACCTCACACCCTTAGCACCACCTCACACCATTTAACACCACCTCACTCCACTTAGTACCACCTCACTCCACTTAGCACCACCTCACTCCACTTAACACCACCTCACTCCACTTAGCACCACCTCACTCCACTTAGCACCACCTCATACCACTTAGCACCACCTCACTCCACATAGCACCACCTCACACCACTTAGCACCACCTCACTCCACTTAGCACCACCTCACTCCACTTAGCACCACCTCACACCACTTAGCACCACCTCACACCACTTATCACCACCTCACACCACTTCGCACCACCTCACCCTACTTACCACCACCTCACACAACTTACCACCACTTCATGCCAATTTTTCAAGTTTGTCTGTTTTCAATATTTCAGTAGCATCGCTTATGAACATTTTGACATGTCAGTAATGCATAGATGCAAAACGCCTTTTTAAATTAAAGATTATTAAAGTTTAATATATCATGATGACGTTTCAGAACTGTTCATTATATAAATCCCCAGTCACACTATGGCTTACAAGGACTTTGCGACCACTTTGGACCAAAGAACCTGCCCCCTTGCGACCAAAGTAACGGTCACGGACCTCTGTGCCACCAATTTGGTTGCAAGGAGGTTTTTAGTGCAGTAGCTGCAACCTCCTTGCGACCATTTTGGTCGCATGGAGGTGACGACCACTGAAGACTACTTTGCGACCATCCCTTTTTTTGTGGTTGCAAAGTGGTCGCAAGCAGTAGTGTGACTGGGGTAGTTATACGTATAAGAGTTTATTGCTTGTTCCCCATGTGTGTTTGTGGGTTCAAACCCTGGTCGAGTCAAACCGATGACTTCCAAATTGATACTTGTCGCTTCCTAGCCTGGTGCTCGGCATTATTAGGACAGGACAAGGACTGGTTAGCTCAGTGTCAGGATAATGAGACTGAGTGGGATATCAGGTCATGGTGCTGGTGGCCTGGTCGCCTAGTGGAGCAGCACTATAAAGTTGCCATGAGTGCACACTGTTGCAAGTCGGACATGTTACTAGGACGTAAAGCAACAACAAACAAACAAATGTTTCCCGTGTGAGTTTTACTAACTGCGCAGTTCATATGTCTGCTATTTGCTTTTAGTTTGTTGAAGTTTTTGTTTGTAGCGTTGTCTGTGGTGTTTTCCTCCAATGAATTATGAATGTATCGATCTCTGCAACGAAGCAGCTTCTATTGTCTGTGTGTCACTCATAGCCAGTATTCTGAACTAACTCCGCGACTCAACACTCTAGACACAACAAACCACCAATCATGTTAAAACACTATGCCTGCTGTATATCCATCTAGATTTGCTGAACTATGCCTACAAATTGTAAAGGGGCTGTCACATTACGGCGTATGGCGGGAGCGTATTGAAAACCTACGTACGCCGTGCTGGTGCCACTTTCGGGTGTGTTTGAGCGTATGGGGGACCTATGAGGAGCGTATGAGGAGCGTATGGGAGCGTATGGGAGCGTGCTGTGACATTTTTTGACATTATGGGCCATACGCCCTCATAGGTCGTGTTTTTTTGAGCATGCACAAAAAAAATTGGACGGACGAATTTATGAAAGCGTATGGCGGCGTATGCCTCATACGCTTCACATACGCCGGCATGTTGCGGCACTGGCGGCGTATGAGTAGCGTATGAGTAGCGTATGAGTAGCGTATGCGGCGTATGCCGACGTATATGACGTAATGCCGCTACGCCGCCATACGCTCCCACCATACGCCGTAATGTGACAGGGCCTTAACACTGAGCAAAACACTCTCATGAAAACAGTATGATTCCTGGATGTCTCTTAAAGCTGGTATAGTCCAATGAAAACATAAAATTGTCAAGACCAAAACAACCATCTAAATTTGATTCACATCTAATGGGGCTGTCACATTACGACGTATGGCGTTAGCGTATGCCGGCGTATGTGGTTTTCGACCCATACGCCGTCATACGCTACGCATAGGTTGGGCATATGCCGTATACGCTCGTCATACGCCCGTCCGTCCAAGAATTGTTGCGCATGCTCAAAATTGTCAGCGTATGGCAGGGTATGGCTCATACGCTGCTCATACACTAGACGTACACTATGCATATGCCGGCATAGGTTACGCATAGGTTAGGGGTACATCGGCATAGGTTAGGTTACGTTGCACCGACACCCTCCAGGTGTCTCTGGCGTACTCACAACGTTCTGTAAAAGGGCTGTCACACTACGACGTATAGCCTTAGCGTATGTGATTTTCGACCAATACGCCGTCATACACCGGCATAGGTTATGCATAGGTTGGGCATAGGTCATATACGCTTTTCATACGCCGTCATACATCGGCGTAGGTCGAGCCACCGAAACAATTTTTGTGCATGTTCAAAATGTTCAACCTATGCCGGTGTATGCCTCATACGTTTCTCATATGCTAGACGTATGCTAGACATACGCCGGCATAGGTTACGCATCGGTTAGGGGTACGTCGCCATAGGTTACTCATCCTGTCACCTCCAACCGTCAAAATACGTCCCAATACGCCGAGTATACGTCGTCATATGCTTTGAATACGCTGCCATAGGCTAGGTGTAGGTTACGCATAGGTTACGCATATGCTTCAAAATCTCCCGCAGTGCAAAAAGGTCGGCACACGTTGAGTTATAACGTTTTTCAAATTATTGCGCCACGTTACGCATACGCCGCCGCCATACGCCATAGTGTGACAGCCCCATAACTTAGATAGTGTCGGTAAGTGCAATTTCGATTCAATAAAAAGAATGAATTTCAGCGGGGTGCGGGGGGGGATGGGGGAATAATAGTTAGCATTCGATGTCTGGGCTTGGCAAGATTAATTCTTGCAGCCATGGATTTCATAAGCACAAGATCAAAATAAACTTTTCCATTGTGATTACATACAACCATGTAGTTATAAATACAGTATTAGTAAGACCTTGTGGAGTCCGTGACCTATATTCATTCAAACTCTACTGACCTGTGACAATCCCCATGGCAATCAGCATGTACCACCATCTTCCTGCTCCCGCCCCGGGCGCCCGGCCTGGCAACCTCGGCGCCATCTTTGTTGCCTCCCCACGTGTTGCCGCTGTTTCCATGACCACGCTCCCAGCACAATCTCCCGCGCTTTCTCTCCCCGGCGTTCGTTCTCGCCAATGCTCGCACTTCCGGCTTTGGCAGACGACAACTGACTTGCTGGTGCCTATTTCCCGCGCTTTTTTTGTTGTTTTTGGTAGCTGGTTCCCGATGGTGTGTATTATTGAGTTAAAGGAGTGAGTGCTGACCACAGTAAGTAGTAGCAGTAAAGACCGGGACAAGCGCTGGGGTGCTGTACAACAAATCCATTGTGCAAACAAACCATCGGAATGGCGGCTGCGGACTGAAACAGTGAAAGCGAGGCTGGTGGGGTGAAACTGAAAGCGAGGCTCAGTTCCTGTTGTCGTCTGCTCGTGTGTGCAACGGCGCATGAAAAATACAGCGGTTCCAGTGCGGCGGAATTAAATAGACTCATGAATATTCATTTTGACCTATATATGACGTATGAACACACTCCACGGGCGCCATCGCTCCTAGCCAACCCCAGCCAAGAGGCACATGGCACATGTTTTTGTCAACTCCACTCGCTGTGTTCTATTTGAAATTCTAGCAACTCGGCTGACCCGAATCACCCGGATCATATTAATCGAATACGGCCCGCCTGTTGTATTTTCTCAATGTTATTGAATGTACAACACGTCAAGTGAGGTATCCCAATGATATGGTCTCTACTCCCTTCAGCTCTCCTGTAGCCTTAAATCGTATCCTCATGTACTCTCTGCAGCACAATACATGTACAAGTAAATACACATATTATTTACAAACTTTGGTAAATATTAGCCGAGTTTACAACATGTAAATTAATCTTTTCAAGTGAAATTCTGACAAGTTTGTACTGATCCAGCTGGGTCAGATGCCATGATCTAGCAAGGTCAAGGTCGATCCATCATATATATAGGTCAAAATGAATATTCATGAGTCTATTTACTTCCGTCGCACTGGACCCGTTTTATTTGTGATGCGCCCATGTGCAGCGCAGTGGCTCCAGGCGGAGGTTGATGGTTTGTGTTTGTTATGGTTCGATTGGGATACTTAAAGTGGTTGGGGTTGAGAATGATGAAATTGAAATTCTGACAAGTTTGTACTGATCCAGCCGGGTCAGATGCCATGGTCTAGCAAGGTCAAGGTCGATCCATCATATATATAGGTCAAAATGAATATTCATGAGTCTATTTACTTCCGTCGCAATGGACCCGTTGTATTTTTCATGCGCCCATGTGCAGCGCAGTGGCTCTAGGCGGAGGTTGATGGTTTGTGGTTGTCATGGTTCGGTCGGGATACTTAAAGTGGTTGCGGGTTGAGAATGATGATAGTGGGTGTAATAGACCTACCTACACCCCTGCACATTTAAACCAGTTCTGTACAAGTCTACTGTAGTGGACTCAGGGCAACTGCACATTTAAACCAGTTATGTACAAGTCTACTGTAGTGGACTCAGGGCAACTGCACATTTAAACCAGTTCTGTACAAGTCCTCTGTAGTGGACTCAGGCAACTGCACATTTAAACCTTCGATGCCCTCCGCGATATCTGCGCCACTCTCGGGCTGGCCCTCGCCCCCAACAAGTGTTGCCCCCTACCCATGAAACTGGTCTGGATCGGCATAGAGCTCGACTCGGAGGCACTGGTCCTCCGCATCCCAGACCAGAAACTGGAGGAGGTCATCCGTGACTGTGACCGCTAGCTTGGGCACCCGACCCTCACCAGGAAGGTGGTTCAGCAACTCGTGGGGCGCTTGGCCCACATCAGCACCTGCATTCCATCTGCCAGGAAGTTTATGTGTCGCATCCTCCGCAACCTACCGGCTGCCCCCGCCTGCAGCCGTGCTGACATGGACCTCGACCTCATGTGCGACGTCTGCTGGTTCCGTTACTTCGCGGCCAGAGGAAACGGCGTCTGCCTCATCCCGCCCCCGACACGCTCCTGCTGGGTCATTGAGTGTGACTCATGCCTCACTTGGGGGGTGGGGCGCATTCTCCCAGGACCGCTGCTTCTCGGAGCCTACGACGGGGAAATGGTGGCTGCAAACCCCACCATACATGAGCTAGAGGCCGTGAACCTCATCCTCGCAGTGCAGCTCCTCAGGCCGGAGGCCCCGTGCTGGTACAAGGTCATCGTCAACACGGACAACAGGGCGTCTTCCTTGGTGCTCGAGTCAGGCCGCACCATGGACCCTACTCTGGGTGCTTGTGCCTGCAAGATCTGGATGATTGCGGTGCTCGGCTCATTCAGGTGTGCCGCCCAGGCCTACTCCTCAAGCGGGGTAAACCTATCTGCCATAATGGCCCAGGGGACCTGGGAGTCTGATGGAGTCTACACATACATGCCCAGGATCGTGCCCGCGGACGCCCCAAGAGCCTTGGCATTGTGCTTTGGGTCGGCTCCCAGGCCTACCTACTCAGACTCCCAGGTCCTCCCTCTTCCATCAGCAGAAATTGACCAGATGAACTTAACTCTTCCAACGAACAACATATAACCTCGTCATAACCTTTTGTAACCTCTTTTTATGTACCTAATAAAAAACCCTTTCTCCCACCTCAGTCTCAGGCTTCCTCGGTCTGAATCAGCCCATAATTCCGAATTGTGGTTGATCCGGCAGAGGGAGCCTGATACGCTCACATCACCAAGCGGCGCATGCGCAGCTTCCCCCCCTCCTCATACACCCTCCTGACCTGAATTTGGGGTCCGATTTCAAAGCGTATTCTTTCACCACGCCCACTCACCCTCTTTTTAAACAGCCACTTTGGGGGGTCGGCTCCCAGGCCTACCTCCTCGGGCTCCCAGGTCCTCCCTCTCCCATCAGCAAACATTGACCAGATGGACTGACCTCTTCCAACGAACAACATATAACCTTGCCATAACCTTTTGTAACCTCTTTTTATTAACCTAATAAAACCCCCTTTCTCCCACCTCAGTCTCAGGCTTCCTCTGTCCGAATCAATAGGATAATGCAAGGACTGGGTTACTCAATATCAAGCTAATGTTACTGAGTGGGATATCGGGTCAGGGTCTTGCTGGCCTAGTCTTCCAAAGGGGCAACAGTATAAAGTCGCCATGAATAGGCACTTCCACAAGTCAGTACCTACCCTGATATGACCTTAGGTGCTGTCAGCATGTAATACCCCAACAACCAAACCTGTTAGTGGAGGCTTTGTACGAATTTAGTTTTGTTGTTTATTCTTTGTTTGAGATGGAGGTTGCTTGCTTTAAAGTCGCCCGTTATACCTCACCCAGATACAAATGAATCCGCATCAAAAGCTCTCCAAACATACCTTTGCTTAGTTTGTTCAGTTCATGCCACTGAACATGTGGGAGGAGAGTTGAGGTCTGTGATGTATGAATGACATCATAGGTGGGATTCCCTCATCACATGACCTAGAGGGGTTCCCCACACACAGGGGAAGCCATGACAACCACCAAGATGGCAGCCCCAGAAAGCTCTCAATTCATTTTTTAAAGTCTATTAATCTACATGATTTAATCAATTATTCACACAAAAAGTAGCTGGTTATGATAAATAAACATTTGAACTTTATATTTATCATTTTAGATTGCAATTTCTAAAAAAAAATTCTCTATATGGTTGTCTAAAAGTGTCAGTGCTGCTGGACTAAATAAAACACAACAGAAGCAACCAATGTCAGCACTCTCCCCCCACATATGTAGTTGCATAAACTGAAAACTGGCAAACGTATGCTTGGAGAGCATTTGTCAGAGTACGGGGTAGTTTCTCAGCGACCTATATCTGGTACCTTTAATATTGATTCTTCGTGAATGTTCAGAAATTCTTGTTGTATTACGACCAATAACAAAAAGGTCGTCATGCAAGTACCCTATAGTAGATGCATTAAACTAGGCTTCCTAATGGATTCAGATAAAATACATACAGATTTCCCCAATTAAAGGGCCTGTAACAAATATTATGATCAAATATGATTAGTCATAATTTGTGGAGCTTGAAATGACGTATTCTAGAGGAATTATTTATGCCTAGGTCACAAATGCTGCGGTCACCGTACGGTGCTGTGGTCTGTGGTGTGGCTTGCAGTTTATGCAAATGTTACGACATTATGGTCTGTGGTTTATCTATTCACAAATTGTACGGTCACCGAAGCCATAGGTCACCATACGGCACCTTATATTTTTTGTTGCGTCACCGCACAACCGCAGATAAGACATCTTAAAGACATTTTCAGACATTTTTGTATTCACAATTTCTATACATTATTGCGCAAACATCTTATTCTGATAACAATAGAAATTGGTGGGATTCTGGTGGGATTCCGGGCTAAGGCGTGGCGATTTTCCAAAGTTAAGATAACTTTGACTTCAAATAAAGCGCAAGCGCTTGCGGTGAGCAAAAAACAATATGGTCACCATACGACGACCGTAACCCACCGCACAGTTGCCATACAGTCTGGCCGGTGCGGCGACTTATGGTCGCCACAAGCACGCCATAAAGCATTTGTAATGGAGGCATTAGGCTCCAACTGTGTTCTGAGGGTCTCTGTAGTCAAGCTGTAGCTATTTGTGTCATTCACCCATAATGGTTCTTGTCAGTGATATAGGTTGGTTGGTTGTTGGAGTTTTACCCCCTGGCAACATCTAAGGTCATATCGGGACGGGTTAATGAGATAAAAGAGTAAAGGCCCTGTCAAACCTCACCGGATTGAGGAACTGGACAGAAACTGGACACTGTCCGGTGAAATACGTCAATATCCGTTTTATATATGATACTCATCCGGCGTGTCCGTTTTCTGTCCGTTGGTGTCTGGTGTGTACGGTGTCAAGTTTTGAACATGCACAAAACTTGTACCGGACACCGCCGGACTGACGTGTACAGTTGGTGTCCATTTTAAGTCCGTTTAGTCTGTTTTGTCCGTTTCATGTCTGGTACCCATCCATTACATCTCCGGTTTGCTTCCTGCCAAGTCCGTTGACGGTGTTGCAGGAATTCGGTCAGTATATGTTTTCGGCGAGTCCGTGAACAATCCGGTATGTGTCCGTTTGACATTCGGTTTTCATCCGGTTAGCATCCGGTGGATATTCGTTAATGTACGTTCCTTGTCCGTTTAGCATCTGTTTCGTCTGGCAGCCATTGGAACATTTCGACACATTTTGATACCGAACACCACAAGACTAGAAAATTCTTGTTCGGTTTATTATCCGTTGCTCAATCCGGTAACTTGTGACAGGTGCTTAAGGAATACTTAGACATGAAAAGTAGTACAACCCCTACTATCATTTAAAGTACATTTGAAGGTTTTTGTGTGTGCCTTATAGTTATAACCTATGTAAGGTCACCCATCCTTTCCTGTGTGACGTCACAGAATGACTAATAATAGCCATGGAGTAGGGATTCTACCCTTGTTTGCCACTATACAGACAAAGAAACTTATTTATTTTGGCCACATCATTCGTCAGAGTTCAATATACCGTACATTGTTGGAAGGGAAGGTGAATGGCAGCAGAGGGAGAGGGAGACCAAGAACATCATGGTTTACAAATATTTCACAGTGGACAGGCTTGAATTATTCAGTCTATCAGAACAGCACAACATCGGGACAAGTGGAGAACCATTGCATCCAACCCTCGACTAGAGGATGGAACTATTGATTGATTGATTGAGTAGGGATTCTACTCTATTGTTACTTGGCTAACCAATCTTGAACTACTGGGTTCGAGCTCAAATAGTGTACAGCCATAATATGGGTATCCGTCATTATATGACATTAGATGTTGGTAGGATATAAAACCCCAACAAATGAACAAATAGAGTATATGGGTCATTTGTGAGATTCCATTCTTACTGAGAGTGTTGAATCGTAGCAATTCTTACTGAAAGATCATCATGGTCTCTGGCTCGTATCACTACACTCAGTATGTTGCCAGGATTTTGGTCGTTGGACCTTTTATGTCCTAGAAATATCCACGGTCATATCAGGAAGGATATCTACTCATGACAACACCCACTCATGGTGACTTTATAGTGCTGCCCCACTGAAAAACCAGGTTGGTGGCATTGTGACCCGATATCCCACTCAGGCACATTATCCTGATATAAATCCAACCAGTCCTTGCCCTATCCTATTAATGTCGAGTGCCAGGCTAGATTGTGACAAGTATCAATCTTGTAAGTCATTAGGCTGACTCGGCCGGGATTAGAACCCACGACCTGCCCGCCTGGGAAGCCAGCCTGCGTTTTTACCGATTCGACCATCTCGTCTAGTGGATCCCTAAAAAGAATGAACCGCAGACTTTTTTTGTTGTTTTTTGTTGTTGAAGATTTATACTGCCTATCATGGATAAGCCTGAATAGGCTTGTTTTCACCATTAGACAGTTTGTCGATAGAATTAGAAAGCCCAAACCTACACTTTTACCGACCCAAGGGATTTTTAACCTCCCACACCACATAGACATGGTATGAGAGCAACTGGCCTTTGATGACACTGTAAGTTATACACAGCGGTGGAAATCCAAATTGGCAGAGATGGGGGCACGGGGAATCGAACCACCGACCTTCAGATTAGGAGTCCGACCTAGAAAAAAGTCAGACACTCTAACCACTCCGCCACAGAGAACACCACTGAATCCCAAAGGTTAGAGACAATAAAATGGGATTTGGTTTTATAGTGCTGCCCCGCTGAAAACCCAGACCGGTGGCACTATGACCCGATACCCCTTTCAGTTATATTATCCTGATGCAAAGCCAATCAGTCCTTACCCTATCCTATTAATGTCGAGTGCTAGGCTAGATAGTGACAAGTATCAATCTTGTAGATTGAATCGAGCGGGACTCGAACCCACGACCTGCCGCCGGGGAAGCCAGCGCTCTTACCGATCCGGCCATTCCACCCGGTTGGTTAGTGTTTAGGTAAGGAGACCTCGTAATGTTTTGAGTGCTGCCCCAGAATGCACCGCTTAAGCAGGTCGCCACTGTTCGCGCAGGTGTTGGCGATCGATGGCGCATGCGCAGATGAGGCCGGGAGGAGGTCGGCACGCAGTCTCCAAGTGTAGGCTGCCCGGCGTACTAAAGATTCGCAGACCTTTACGATTGTGTTTGTCTGCCCGCATTCTGCATCGTAGCAACATCTAAGGTCGGTTGGTTGAGTTTTACGTCCTGGCAACATCTAAGGTCATATCAGGACGGGTAGTGACTTGTGACAGTGTAAACTCATGGTGACTTTATAGTGCTGCCCCACTGTGAGACCATGATCGAATATCCAACTCAGTCATATTATCCTGCCACTGAGCCAAGCTATCATTTCCCAGTCCTGGTAACATTGGGTGGCGACAAGTGTCAATGTTGCAAGTCATTGCTTTGAATCGGCCGGGATTCGAACCCACAACCTCCCTGATGGTGAGTCAGCACTTTATTGATTTGGCCATGCCGTTCAGTCAGACCTTTTAGCATATTTAAATATCTGCTCACCTATATTAACAAACTTTTATTTATTTTTTATTATTGATGGGTTTTTTTTTGGTTTTTAATTTTTTTTATTATTGATGTTTTATTTATATTTGCCCTGTCCATAGCATAATGACAAAACTTGTCTTCAATGCTGAACAGCTTTAGCCATTAGTTTGTGGTTTATTGTCGGGTACGGTTTGTTATTCTCCAAAACTGGGCACCATATATTTGGTCTATACGTTACGATGGTGATAATTAAGTCTTTGTTTTATTGATAGCAAGTCAAATAATTATTGTAGCCTCTGTCTATTAGGTATGTTAGCAGTTCTACATGTATTGAATTTATCCCACAAAAGATATCAAAATTATAATTGTACGATTTTGCGCTAGAGTGAAAATGTGAAAATTGACACATTTACACCACACATGTAGCCAACATTTTTTCAACTTATTTTTCAACTTTTTTCTTGTAAGTCATAACCTTGTCTGCTTAACAGTAATCAATAAAATCTTGCTTGACTATGTTGTATATGTTAAAATGAGCTTCTGGATGTGTCTTTGATTTTCATGTTACATGAGGGATATTAATGTATTGCTCAATTTGTATAAGATCGAATTCAAAACGTGAAACTAATTTTGTTCAACTCTGACATATGCACAACATGCAAACCTTCATAGGATATTGGATTAGGCTATTATTTGGAAGGATTTATGCTATTATTTGGAAGGTTTTCACTTTTGGTTTCCATGTCACACTTTTGTGCACAGTTTTAGAGAATGACCCACCTTTGAATTAGAATTCTAGAACCGTGAACTGTGGCATTGCCCTTAGGACTACCGAAGCCTATGGTGTCAGAATTTTTATGTACATGCCGAAACTATTTTACCGTGTTTTCACTCTTTTTTAAACTAAAGTGTATTTTATTCATCGAATAATATCTCTTGTCAGCGCCAGAGCACTGGTCTTCCGGCCATACAGTACAAGTCCTCGATAGATAAATGAAACTACTATCAGTTGTAATAGTAACGGCATGCCAATTCTGTTTGGTACTAAAAGAATTATACATTTTATCAATTTTAATATCTCCAAAGTTAACCATTTACAATAAAAGTTACGTTCAACTAAAGTGACGTAGATTATAGCGATTAGTCTGAAAATCTTCAAATTTACTTAGTTTTGTGACGTCACAGGGGGAAGGGAATGGTGGACTTGTATAGGTTCTGAGGCATGCTAAAGAATACCTTCAAATTTACTTAGTTTTGTGACGTCACATCTTTAAAGTTGTATAGCCCTCCGGTTTTGAGTTTCTATCATTTTCTGAGATAAATGTATGGGGTTGATCATTATAATCTACCTTACATAAACATGAGGTAACTGATTTAAGATGGAGATATTTGAAGTGTAGACATGCCAAATTAATTTTGGAGTGCTTGCCAAAACTCTGACTCCATAGGTTTCAGCAGTACCAGTGTAGAATCTAATGCTCGGATATGTGGCTGTGTACTGTGATATATGCGTAATAGACGTATAGGTGTGTGGCTAATATATGTTAACGAGATCCAGAGTTTGAGACAAAGGAATATGCTAATGAGATGACGTCATGGAAAGTTTAACCGGCGGGTCAAACGAGCCCTAGGCCGTGAATAAACCATTCAGTATCCAGAAGTCAAAGTGTTCAGATGTTGTACTTTCACATGTACATAGGCTATGAGGAAAACAATACAGACAAAGAGAAAGGAAGAGAGTAAAGTGTAAGAGAAGAGAAGAGAGTCCAGCCCTCTGGTTTATTCTTTATATAGTACATGGATTCTTGATATAGGATCATGCCATTCACTTCAACCAATAGAGACGCAGTATTCCCAGTTCCTCCAATAGGGACTCAGTATTTCTGGAACCATGACCACCAATGGTCTGTCTGCCCACCAGCAGATCTGGTTGACCTGTGGCCACCACCAACCTTGACCCCTGTGTGCATTGACCCCTACCTCAACAGTAAGCCAGGCCCTGAGTGCAGTCACACCCAGACCTGCCAATCATCCCTATGTCTATAATTAGCTCTCCTCAAGCATGGGCCAAGCCATATATATATATATATATATACAACATACATATATATACACACTCTTGGCTGGCCACACAGAATAATAATAGAGAATGTCGATGTCCCCCCTTTGCTGATTATCGGAATATTTTACACCAGGTTCCGTTTACTTAGTATTCCCTTAGATACAGCAACAAATACTTAATAAGTGCACCAGTATCTAAGTTGGATATGTAAGTTCAAATCTAGATCAGTGTTCTGCTTTGGAAAATTTGATGTTTTATCGGACTATGCAACATTAAATAAAATGTCAGAAACTTAAAAGCATCGGACTGTGTAACTTGAATCTCCTGGGGCCATATGTATGAACAATTTTTTATCAGCTCCGGTGTTAAGGGCCACCGCCGGGTTAGCTAACACTGATGTTGGGAAATGGGTCACGGAGTATGTACGGGTCCAAAGCGTGGTGGCATTAGCTAACCTAGCAGTTATTTATAGATTTGGGAAATCCCTCTGAGCCTGTTCCGGGTGAGCACTGCTATTTGACAATATTGCCGCCGATGCGGCGGTGGCGTTAATATCGCTTTGATTTTTTGTTTAATTTGGCCAAATTTCACTCTTTTTGTATAGTATTCTGTTAAATAAAATTGGTCAAATTAATCCCAAAATCGAAGTGCTATTAACGCCGCCGCCGCATTGGCGGCCATTTGTTTTGTTTACATTCAACAGTATGAATATCGCCACCAATGTAGCGGCGGCATTAATATCGCTTCGATTTTGGGGTTAATTTGACCAAATTTCACTTTTTTACTATGTTATTCTGTTAAGTATGATAGCATTGAATAGATTTGGGCCTAATCGGTACTTAACACCGCCCTTAAACCTGCTACGGAGTGGTGTTAGCATACCCGACCTTAAAGTCGCAGTGTTTCTGTAACACTGCTCCATGCATAGTGACTTTTCGCCGCTAAACTAGAAATCCCGTCCAAAACCAGGTTTGGCTTGCTAACACCGCCCCATGCATATGGCCCCAGGATATCTTAAATGTAAATAAACCGAGGTGTAGTTGAGATTATCTCATCATTGAACCTCTTGAGGCTTAAGTCTCATATCAGGCAATAAATGCTTGATTCACCGATGTCTGACATCCCGGTCGCAGTGGTCAAGAAAAGGCAAACACCAATAATACAAAATAAGTTCTTTTTAAATTAAGTATTTATTGACGATTTGTCAAAGTTGCATAGTCTGATGCCATTTTTTTATATTAAATATATTAGATTGATCGGCATAATCCATCCTACTTTATTTTGAAGTAATTTTTATCATAAATGCCTAAGTTTGAAGTGCAAACATGCTAAATGAATGTAGAAATGCTCGTCAAAACTATGACAACCGTAGACTTCAGCAGTATTAGAAATGACTTAACCCTTCCATGCATCGCATGTGGAAGGTCGAAAGTTTGGTTCCAGGTCAAGTCAAGCCAATGACTTTAAAATTGATACTTGTCGTTTCCTAGCCTGGCGCTTGGCATTAATAGGATATGATAAGGCAAGGACTGGTCAGCTCACTATCAGGATAATGTGACTGAGTGGGATATCATGTCATGGTGCTGGGGCCTGATTTCCCAGTGGGGCAGCACTGTAAAGTCACCATGAGTGTGCACTGTCACAAGTTGGTGCCTGTCCTGTTATGACCTGAGATGTTGCCAGGATGTAAAACTCCAACAACGAACCAACCAACCTTCGAGGCAACAACAATTGTCTAAAAGGTGCACCTTTATCTCAGTTGGAAATGAAGGATCAAATCTAGGTAAGTGATCTGGTTTTGAAAAGTTTATGCTTTCATCGGACTATGCAGTTTTAAGGATCTAGTCACATGATTCCATACTTTGGATGGGTTGGCCTGGTATTCCTTACATGAATATCCTATGTATCTTAAAGTTGCATAGTCCGATGGTTTTGAATTTCTGTATTTTTTCTGAGATAAATATATTAGATCGATCACTAGTATCTACTTTACATTAGTTCAAAGTTACTTTTATTTTAAATGGTAAACTTTTTAGATATTTTAGGCACAAACATGGAAAATTAGTTTTGGCAAGCTTGCCAAAACTCTGACACCATAGACATCTGCAGTAACAGGTTCTGTTAAATTGACTCAGTATTGCCTTCTACGCAGAAACAGATGCTTAATATGTGCATCAGTATCTAAGTTAGGTATGTCAAATCAAATCTAGATAATTGGTTTGGTTTTGAAAATTTGATATTTCATCGGACTATGCAGCTTTAATGAAAGGTCACGCTTAGAATGGGCCTTTTGAGCTTGAACCCAGTAGCTGGGCTTGGTCGGCTAAGTACCAGTAGACTCTGAGTACTCATGCCTATTAATAGCAGTTTTGTGACGTCACACAGGGAAGGGATAGGTGGATGTGCATAGGTTATAGGACATGCTAAAGAAAACCTTCAAATTTACTTAGTTTTGTGACGTCACACAGGGAAGGGAAGGGCGGACGGGCTTGCATAGATTGTAACGCATGGTAAAGAAAATCTTCAAATCTACTTAGTTTTGTGACGTCACAGGGGGAAGGGAAGGGTGGACTTGCATAAGTTATGACGCATGCTAAAGAAAACCTTCAAATTTACTTTGTTTTGTGACATCACACAGGGAAGGGAAAGTTGAACTTGAATAGGTTGTAACACTTGCTAAAGAGAAACTCTTCAAATTGACTCAGTTTTATGACGTCACAGGGGGAAGGGAAGGGTGGACTTGAATAGATTATAACGCATGCTAAAGAAAACCTTCAAATTGACTTAGTTGTGTGACGTCACACATGGAAGGGAAAGGTGAACTTGCATAGGTTGTAACACTTGCTAAAGAAAATCTTCAAATTGACTTAGTTTTGTGACGTCACAGGGGAAAGGGAAGGGTGGACTTGCATAGATCATAACACATGCTAAAGAAAATCTTCAAATTGACTTAGTTGTGTGACATCACACAGGGAAGGGAAAAGTGGACTTGCATAGGTTACAAGGCATACTAAAGAAAACATTTAAATTTATTTTAAACGATGGTAAAGTTTGCACATCTTTCCCTCAGACCACGGTCGGACCTAGATAAAAGATTCACCTGGTACTCACAGTACACGGGTGAAGACCACCAGCCTGATATAAAAACGGTTGAAAAATCGGGCTAATGAAATGAGTCTTTATGAGAGTCTAATTTCACAATCTAAGAAGCAACATTTATTCTTTGTATATGTCTTCATATTTCCCCGCTACCTTTGAGTTGAAAAATATAATAAAACATCTAGTTTAATAAGATTTAAAAGTGAAATCGATGGCGTTCTATGGCTGCCATCTTGTCTTTTTGCATTCTCTCCCATTTCACCAACTCTGTGCCATTTGACACTGGAGCCAAGCATTGTACTTCCTGTTCCATACTAAAGCTATTTTCGCCCGTATTTACACTACTTTGTCGTTCACCTGTGTACTGCGAGTACCGGGTGAATCCTTTATCTAGGTCGGACCATGAACAACGCCCAGAGAATAAGTTCTTTCAAGTTGCACAAATTATGACGAGTCATATTTGATTATAATAATATTGAAAAAGTAAATTTGTTTTGGTCAATGACTGATTGACTGGGTTGTTCATAACCTGTTTGGTTACAGGCTGCAAATCGCCGGCATTGATTCGGGACCGATAAATCGGTCCGATTTTGGTTGAAGTATAAACTTCTAGGGGTAACGCAGTTAAAGGCACTTGAGTATGGGCACCGACGGATTGGAGAGGCAGGAAGGGAAAAGAGGAGATTCGCAGCAAAAGAGCACAGAGCAGCAGTAAAAATGGAAAAGGGCCCCCACCCAAGCAAACAACTCCTTTGATCAGATTAGAAGTAAGCCCGGGAGAAAAAAAGAGAATGGGTAAGATTGATGAAGGAGAAGTGAGGAGAGTTGAGTTAAAGGGCCGTGCTTCCTTGCTCTGTGGCGACCAGTCGGCCAGCCAGAGACACAAATCAAGTAAGGCGGTAGGAAGTGAAAAGCTGGCGGGTCTCCCTTTGCAATATTATTTTAGATAAATCCAGGAGAGGAGCCTGGCAGTTGAAGGCAGATAGAAGAGGTGTGGACGAAATGGAGTCCGGATAGTAAATGTTTTGGTCATGTTACATGACCTTTAAGTAGTAGACGCTGCTTGCTAAGTGACATATATTGGCGGAGGGCTGGGATGGGGTGGTTGTGAAGGTTAAATAGGCGCTCGCTCTCCCGCCGGAGTTTTTGCTTGCATGGAGTTGATGCTGTGAGGTGCATGTGCTTGGAGAGCAGAGGGCGGCGGGGTCTGACTCCCTATGTGTGTACACATATCGATCGGTGTCATGGAAACAGGCCTTCTGGGAGGAGATTAGTCCTATATTGATCTTTTTGTCTCCACTAATCGGATGCGGTAGCCGAATCGGTAAGAACGCTGGCTTCCCGTGCGGAAGGTTGGAAGATTCAAAACCTGGCCGAGTCAAACCAATGACTTACCAAATTTATACTTGTCGCTATCTAGCCTGGCGCTCAGACTTTGTGCCGACAGGGCAAGGACTGGTTAGCTCAGTTTCAGGATAATATTACTGAGTGGGATATTGGGTCATGGTGCATAGCAGCCTGGTTTTCCAGTGGGGCAGCACTATGAAAGTTGCCATGAGTGCACACTGTCACAAGTCAGTACCCATCCTGATATGACCTTAGGTGTTGCTAGGATGTAAAACCACAACAAAGATATCGTCTCCACTGGGCGCATTCATCCTCCCGTCTTGTTCGCCAGGTGGCACACCTATGGTGTTTGTTGAGGTTTTCCATCCTAGCAACATCTAGTCATATTCGGATGGGTACCGACTTTTGACCGTGCACATGTTATGGTGATTTTTGTTATAGTGGTGCCCCACTTGGAGACCATGCCATTAGCACCATGACCTGATATCCCACTCGGTCACATTATCCTAACACTGAGCTAACCAGTCCTTGCCATATCATAGTAATGCTGATTGCCAGGTTAGGTAGCGACAAGTATCAATTTGGTAAGTCGTTGGCTTGACTCGGCTAGGACTCAAACTCCCAAACTTCCGCATGGGAAGCATGTACACTCTTCCCGTTTCGGTCCCTGCGTCTGAGCAAAACAGGGACGGTGTAGCGGTATAAAACAGCATTTTCTAACTCCTGCTCCCTCCACCCTACAATGATGTAACAGAATGACCCTGCAACCCATCACCACCACGTGACAATAATAATAATAATAATAATAATAATATACTGGAATAAGCCTACCCAGGGGGGCAATGCTCTCCTAGTAATTTTACTGCTCCTCCCAGCATAAAACCAACCTATTCTCCATTTGTTTAATGGATAAAATCTTGTCTTTTTAGGAACACTCAGCTTTAACAACTGTATATAAACAGGTGCTACCATTACAGAAAGAGAGGGTGCCTCGTCTCCGGTTCAAGGATACCATCAAGAGAAACCTGAAGCTGAGAGACATTAAGACCGACTCATGGACATCACTCTCACAGCAGAGAGCTAAATGGAGAGCGGCAGTCAAGTAATTAAAGAAGTCTTTTTCGCATCGCGACCGACAGCATGATGATGATGACCGCTACCACCAGTATTAGTTCAGGCATTTATATGTGACACAAGTTTCGCTTCCAATTTGTTGGTGGGAAGAAGATCCCTGGATTCCTATTTGCATTGAAGTGAAGATGACAGACTACAGTGTAATGGTAATATATATGCTTTATTTGGGAATAACAGCTGCAGCATTATGAAGATTGCTCATAGCTGTATGAAGATTGCTCATAGCCATTGAGTTTGCAGTGTGACAGTGTGTTATTATTGTGGTTACTATCGCCACAATGGACACACTTCCGTTTAGCATGACGTCAGTGCATACCCTATATAGCTTAAAAACACACAGAAGGGCAGTTGGTTCTCTCTTCTTAGCCTGGCTCATCAAAGGCTGTGGTGTGTGATGTCCTGTCTGTGGGAAAGTGCATATAAAAGACCCCTTGCTGCTTATTGGAAAGAGTAGCCTATGTGGCAGCAGCAGGTTTCCTCCCAAAGAAATGTCAGATTGACCATATATTTGACGTCCAATAGCCGATGATATGAAAATGAATGTGCTCTAGAGGCGTCATTAAATAAAACAAGCTTTACTTTGTACTTTTCTTAGCCTGACGAACTACAGAATTCTAAGCGATACATATATCCCATATTGATTGCACGGCATGCAGCAAGACTTTTAATATCACTGGCCAGTTTGATTCCGCTTGCTGGATCGGGCGCTATATCAGGGATGATAGTGGTCTCCGACGAAAAGCGCGGACATCAGACTAAGACCATGGCGCCATCTAGCGGGATCGGGCAGAACCTAGGCGATAATACAGTCACTTTAAGGACAGTTGAAACCGGACTTCCGACATTTTCCGCGATTCCCTGACGATAGTGTTCAGGTGTTAACCCAATGGAAGAATATCCGCGTTTTCGCGGAAATTCGTCATTGGTTCTGCTGGATCACAGTTTGTTTGGATTTTATGTTCTAGCAACATCCAATCTCATAGCACGATTCAGACTAACCAATTAATGTTATATATTAGAATTTTGTAAACGCTTATTGGTGAATATATAGGAAATCGCGGATATCCGTGAAACCGCGGAGATCCGTGAAACCGCGGAGATCTTTCATCCCTGTATATAAATGTATTATTATTATTATTATTATTCCGACAAGACACAATTGTTCTATGATTATATCACATGTCTCTCTTCTCACCTAAATACATGAATATTCCTTAATAATAATAATAATAATAATAGTAATAATAATAATTATAATAATAATATTCAGGGATGAAAGTGATCATGGAGAAAAAAAGCAGACATTGACATTGAGGTGGGCGATAATAAGTCACAACAAGGACAGTGGAACGCTCTCCAAGGTTAGTCTGTGCTAACTGATCACAGAAATGGAACTAGGATAGCGCATGGAGTACTGGATAAGACTTAACTTCCATCTTTTTTCTGCGATTCCCTGACAATACAGAGCTGGTGAGAGATTTTACATGTTTTAGCGGAAATCAAACCACATCAGTAGAGTGACAAGGTTGATAGCTTCAAATATTCCCAGCCTTTTGTGGTGTTTAGATATTAAATGGGAGAAAATTAATCAATTTCTTAGAATATGTACACTATCTTTTAATAGACAAACACAAATAGGAAATATCCTGAAAATCGTGGATATCTTTGATCCAGGAATAAACCACACAACAGTGGAATGAGGAAGACCAGTCGTCTATGACTGAAATTTCCCCTGCTTAAACAACTAATGGACCAAAAAAAAACACACAAAAAAACAGAGTACGAGTCTCCACTTGAATGCTTGAGGTTGTGAAAAAATATCGATAAATGGAATAATTCACATCCCAATTGTTTTATTTTGGGGGAGGTTTCAGTCAACGTTAACAGCCGCAAATAATTACAGTAAAGATCATTACGCATGTTGGCCCAAGGTCAACATGTGTAATTTGCGTACGAGGCTATGTCTATTTCTGTCTTCCTCGCTTACCTCTGCACTGCTACTCCTCACTTTCACACAGCACACGCTACTGCTCACTTCGCTTCCCCACCCACCCACCCTCCCTCTAACTGGAGGGGTGAGCGTTGATCCTTCCACCTCTACATGCCCTCCTGGGTGCTCCATCATCTGGACTCTCTCAGCCTCAGCATCCATACGCTCCAGCTTCCAATACCAGAACATTCGGGTCCTCACCGCCCAATTGCCTTAAACTGCTCTGCCTACCTGTAGGTGACGATTACTTTTCTTTAATAAACTTTTAAACCAGTATCCTCTTATGTCTTGCTATCCTGCCACATGGCCGAGTGACGTGAATTATCTGCTCGATTTACTGAAATCCACATTTGCAGCAAAAGAAGAAAAAAAATTCACCAAACCACCAAAGTAATCCCCTCCTAGATAACTTTAACAGCAAATTGACACTTGAACATTTTTAGTTTCTTAGGCAGTTTTTTTTTGTTGGCGAGTTCTGCTACACGATATTCTAACAGCGCATTGATTATAATCCTTGCATCTTTTTCATCAGCTCCTCCAGACTTTCCCCAGAATCCTCTACGGTTTCCCCTGGCGGATCCTGGGGGAAAGAAGAAGACAAATTAAAGTAAAACATTCCAGTGCTCGACATTTGCGGTCGGTTAGTTGTTGGAATTTTACGTCCTGGCAACATCTAAGGTCATATCAGGACGGCTACTATACTTGTGACAGTGCGCACTCATGGCAACTTTATAGTGCTGCCCCACGGGAAGACCAGGCCGCCGCCAGTGGATTAGTGCATATGCAGGTTCAGTATATCACGGCAAAACATTGAAAGGACTACTAAGATCTTATTTTATAGCCACTAGCATTTCTTATATAATTAATCCCACATGATTGGCAGTGTTGTGTTGTGTTCCTCCTAGCTGATTTTCCGCTGTTGACGGAAGATGAGCTCGAGCAGCGCGGTCCTTGGTAACCCGGGCGATGACCGAGCCGGTATGGTGTTTTGTGCGGTTGTACATTTCATGAAAGCTGCCTGCAAAAGTGTTGAAGTGCTGCTGGCTTTTGCAAGTTACCAGCGGCACTCTCTCGGGGAGCAAATAGAGGTTTCACACCGGCGAGAACATGTCAAGACAGGCGCAAAACTATTTGTCCCTGCAGTGGCTGGTCGGGAGATGTTGGGAGTTCCATACATCAACCGCCCATAATGCTGCCACAGTGACATGGTTTTCTGTTTAGGGTTTGCTCCCTTAGCCTTCGGTTCTGTCAAGAACCTGTACCACAAGGCAGTGGTTTAGAACTCTGCAAGGCAGGGGCGTCAAAACTCCCTGAGGTATTGCTATACCTGCATACCAATGATTGGCAGTAGTAGTTTAAAATAGACACCACTGGGAATGAATGAGACCCTCACCTGCTCACAATTAAATTGATAGATATCAAACCTCTGAAACTGCTTGGTTGTTGGAGTTTCACGTCCTGGAAAAAGCTCTGAAAATGATTATAGGACGAATTTTCTTCTTTTTTTTTTCTTTCCTTTTTTTTCTGCTACTTGGAAAGTTTATTTGCTTACTAGTTTTTACATGGTAGCAAACCTTTGCTACCGTATCATACAAGATAATTTCTAGCCCTGAACACATCAGGAAACACTCCCAGAGAAAGCCTTTTTGTTACCACCAGTTCAGTGAGTGCGCTTGGGTTTGTTTATTTCATTGATTAATTGTGGTGTTGCATCCTGGCAACATACTTACCAGTAAAATACACTTACTAGTAGGTTGAAGTATTATTTAGATACCGGGCATGGTTGCTGAATCAGTAGAGCGTGGGCCTCGCGTGCGGAAGGTTGGGAGTTTGGCTCCCAGTCAGGTCAAACCAATGACATAAAATTGATACTTGTCGCTTCCTAGCCAGGCACTCGGCATTAATAGGATAAGGCAAGGACTGGTTAGCTCATTGTCAGGATAATGTGACTGAGTGGGATATCGGGTCATGGTGCCGGGGGCCTGAACCCAGTGGGGCAGCTAGTATGAAGTCGCCATGAGTGCGCACTGTCACAAGTCGGTACCCGTCCTGATATGACCTTGGATGTTGCCAGGACATAAAACACCAACAACCAACCAACTATTATTTAGATTCTTACTAATTCTAGATTATTTTATTGTGTCTGTAGAATGAAAAGCTAGTGGTGTCCGGGAACAGATTTGAATTCGTGTAAGTAGTGTATAGAAATATGAGTTTGTGTCAGTGTGAGTAGTGTATAGAAATGTCGGTTTGAGGCAGTGTGAGTAGTGTCTGGAAGACTAAATTTGAGTCAGTGTAAGTAATGTTTGAACAAAGAGTAAAATTATTGTTTGTTGGGGTTTTACGTCCTAGCATCTATGGTCATATCAGGAAGGGTACCGACTTGTGACTGCACTTAAGGCGATTTCATAGTGCTTCCCCACTGGGAGATCAGGCCGCCAGCACCATGACCCAATATCCCACTCAGTCACATTATCCTGATACTGAGAAATCCAGTCCTTGCCCTATCCTAGTTATGCCAAGCGTCAGGTTAGATAGCGAAAAGCATCCAAATTGTATGCCATTAGTTTGACTCAGTCGGGATTTGAACTCCCAAACTTCTGCATGAGAAGCCTGCGCTCCACCAGATCCGGTCTGGGTACAATGGTATGTACAGTAAAACCTCTCTAACCGACCACCTCCAGAGATCGACAACTCCCCTATATCGATGATCACTTTATTTGGGTCCCAAACAATCGCCCATACAACACCATTGTAATGATAAAAAAACTCCCTAAACCGACCACCTCCCTAAATGGACCATTAAAAGTCAGTCCCATGGTCAGTCGATTTAGAGAGGTTGTACTGTACTTACGGTGTTGGCGGTAGGTGCGGGTGTAGAATAGGCAACCCGCACACCGGCTACCAGCATTGGCGCGTCCCCCTCAGCTGCCCTCAGCTCCGCCTCCGTTGTCTCAGACATTAGCTCTATCCCTGCAAAGCGAGTAATATTTTTGTTTAGGACATTTTTAGGAAATTTCTTTGCTTCATTGCTGGTTGGCGAACACTTTAGCTTGAAGTAACTTGGATTTAAAATAGCTAACCTTTGAGATATTTGAAGTGCAAGCATGAAAAATAGTGAAAGCATGAAAATGTGTTGCAAGCACATCAAATAGGTTTCAGCAGTAATATTAACATATTCTTGTAAAATATTCCGTTATACGGCATAGGGGGGAATGCAAATGTTCTATTAATGATCGGTGACCAGGCGCATGTATGTATATATATATATATATATATATATATATATAAATATATATATATATATATATATATATATATGTATGGGTTGGTGGTGCCTGAGTGGGATGCCTGAGTGGTACTGGCAGGTCTGGGTGTGATTGCACTCAAGGCCTACCCCCTCTGCTGGGATAGTGATCACCACACTCAAAGGTCAAGGTTGGTGGTGGCCATGGGGCCACACAGCTTGGTGGTGGTGGGCAGACCACTGGTAGCCATGGGGACCAGGAATGCTGGATCCCTATTGGTAGGGCCAAGAATGCTTGTTTTCCATTGGGGGAAAGGGATGGGGTGATACTCTACAATGAACCCGTGTAACCATATAAATAATAAAACAGATGGCTTGACTCTCTCTCCTTTACACTTTATACTCTTCCTTTCTCTTTGTCTGTATTGATTTCACTATAGACTGCCTACAGAGCCACAGATTCGAGCCTTAGCCTTTTTACATTCTGTTAAATTGACTTAATATTCCATTCTATGCAGCAATTAAAAAAAGTTTATTTAATTTAATGACGCCTCTAGAGCACATTGATTTTTATCATCGGCTATTGGACGTCAAACATATAGCCATTCTGACATATTTCTTTGGAGGAAACCCACTGCTGCCACATAGGCTACTATTTCCAATAAGCAGCAAGGGATCTTTTATATGCACTTTCCCACAGACAGGACAGAACATCCCACAGCCTTTGATGAACCAGTTGTGGACCACTGGTTGCATATGCAGCAATAAATGCCTAATAGGTGCATCAGTGTCTTATGCCTGGCACACACCTCCGGCTTACGATCTAAAACTGCCCGTTTCACGACTAAGTTTGAGTTTTAGTCGTTAGGTGTGTGACCCCCTAGCACACTACACGCTTTCGATTCGCGTATACAACTCAGTTTTAGGGCTTAAAACTCGAATCGCAAGGTATTCGAAAAACGAATTGGGCCGTTCGAGAATCGGTATATGTGAGCGGTCAGTCGTATCGTATACGGTATATGTGTGGTAGCCGCTGACCGGTCCCGTCCGGGTTTTAGCTGCCAGCCAATCACAGGGCCAGAAAGGGTCATGTGACTTTGTCCATACGGAAAGTTAAAAAATGGTGGACTGGATGGGCGAAGCGGAGGGAAGGATGGTAGAGATGTGGCAGACTCGGCCCTGCTTATTCGATGTGTCATGTGCCGAATATTCTAACCGGGTCAAGAAGATTGCTGCGTTGACGGAGATCACAGCTGAAGTCGGACAGTCAGGTAGGCCCGTTTTTCCGATAGCATTGACGTTTTTCCGATAGCATTGACGTTTTTCCGATAGCATTGACGCACTTTGTCAACAATGGTGAGAAATGCGCCGGTGGCCGCAAATTAGAAACGACGTACGCTAGCACAAAGTACAATTCTTGTAACTTTCTTGCTTTTATTGTGACTTTGTTGCATTTATTGTAAATTGCTTGCATTTATTGTAACTTCCTGCATTGACGTTGCAAACTTTATATGACCACTACGGTCTCTTCAAACTCATTCCATTTTTTTCTTACCTCACTGAATGAAAGAACACTGAACCTGATTTGTTATGTTCTTTTGTTCACTTGATCGCGAAACATAATCGCGAAACATAATCGCGAAACATAATCGCGAAACTTAATCGCGAAATGGGCAGTTTTAGGTTGTATAGGAGTGTGCCTGATTTTAACAATTAGTATTTGTAACAAATGTATGCACTATGGACCACGTTTTTATTGCGATTTTAACTGGTAAATAACGAAGGATTTTTTGTACTGATATACAACCTTTTTACAGCGGCGTCCATCCAGAAGAGGATGACGAACCTCCGCACCCAATACACCCGCTTCCGAAAGCAAGCGGCGTCTGGCTCTGAGGGGAAACAACTGACTGCCCGACAGAACTGGCTTCAGCTGTCCCTATCCTTCCTTTCGCCACAGAAAAGACAGAGTGTCACAAACAACCTACTCCCATCACCAAGCTTCATTGAAGAACCTGATGAGGTAAGGATACCTGTCAATACTAATTACATTACGAGTTCTTTATTTAACGGCTTTATAGACAAGTGCAGTAAAGCCATCTATATCATGTCCGACTGCCACGGCACAGACCCGATCCGTGAATTGACATACTCCACCAGGTAGTCTCTTTGGGTTTTTGCACGTTGTGTACAGTTGGTTCCTGACGGCAGTGTCACCTGGCTGAGCACTCGGTCAGTTCTCCAGCTACCGGGAGTTACAGTGTGCGTAGTGGGGTCCTCGGAATCAATGGTAGCTGTGTTCCCGATCTTCTCACGCAGGAAGTTGTGAAGCGCACAACTTGCCATCACTATTTTCTCCACCTTTTCTGGTGCTAGGGCCATGTTTGTAAGAAACACTCTGAATCTGTTGGACAGAATGCCAAAGGCATTCTCGACCACACGTCGGGCGAGCGACAACCAATAGTTGTATATGCGGTGATCGGTTCGCATGTCTCTATGACTGAATGGTTTCATGATGTATTCCTTCAGAGGAAACCCATCGTCAGCCACAATGAAATGCCCAAGGGGGCAATCATCTCCGGGAACAGGTTCGGGGGGTGGGAAGGACTCCGCATGGTTCTCCAGGGCTTGCTGTAGGGTGCACCCAGCAAACACTCCTCCGTCACTTACACGGCAATTGCAGCCCACATCAACGTACAGGAAGCAATAGTCTGCGTCGACTAGTGCCATGAGGATGATGCTGAACGTATTTTTGTAGTTGTAGAATGACGACCCTGAATGCTTTGGTGGCTTTATGTGTATATGTTTTCCATCCAGGGCGCCCATGCAATTTGGGAAGTTCCAGCAGGTCATGAAGAGATCAGCGACCTTCTTCCACTCATCAGGGGTGGATGGGGGCTGCAAAACATAAATACAAAGACAATCATATATACACCATTTTTGCTAATGAACCAATTGTTTCTCTCTTCCCCACGCATGCCATCGGTGAGGAGGTGGCCAACAACGATGACGAAAGCAACAATGACGGGGAAACACAAAGTATATCATCGCAAAGTTTGAGTGTCGTCGGAGACGAACAGGAAGAGGTGGACTCAAACCGGACGAGCACCCCAAGGTCCACCCAAGAATCGGTGAAAAAGCGTAAGAACGATCTGATGGAGATCGTTCTAAAAGACCTAAAGGACACCCACGCTGAACCGGACGATGCGTTAAGCATATTTGGTAAGAACATTGCGATGAAATTGAGAAAGATAACTGATCCACGTATACTGCTCCTCGTGCAAAATGACATCGAACAGGCATGTTTTCGTGGGAGCATGAAGATGCTCGAGAATGGGAGCAAAAGCACACCTTTGCCAAGTGCAAGCCCATCCGGAACCGACGTCCATAGGCCAGTCCCAGGGTCCTTCTCCTTCATAAACATGTTGGGCTCTGATGAGTACACCGAGTATCAAACCTAAAACTGCCCGTTTCGTGATATATAATTTTTAATTTTTAATTAAATGTATTCGATATAAAAGAACATTACAGTTCAGAGGAGTACACCAATTATCTAAGTTAAATGTGCCCGTTTCACGATTAAGTTTTCAGTTTTAATCGCTTCCAGTATTCGATATAAAAGAACATTACAAATCAGGTTCAGAGGAGTACACCAATTATCTAAGTTAAATGTTCAGGTTCAGAGGAGTACACCAATTAAATGTGCCCGTTTCGCGATTATGTTTTCAGTTTTCAGTTTAGTCGGTTCCAGTATTCGATATAAAAGAACATTACAAATCAGGTTCAGAGGAGTACACCAATTATCTAAGTTAAATGTTCAGGTTCAGAGGAGTACACCAATTAAATGTGCCCGTTTCGCGATTATGTTTTCAGTTTTCAGTTTAGTCGGTTCCAGTATTCGATATAAAAGAACATTACAAATCAGGTTCAGAGGAGTACAACAATTATCTAAGTTAAATGTTCAGGTTCACAGGAGTACACCAATTAAATGTGCCCGTTTCGCGATTATGTTTTCAGTTTTAGTCGGTTCCAGTATTCGATATAAAAGAGCATTACAAATCAGGTTCAGAGGAGTACACCAATTATCTAAGTTAAATGTTCAGGTTCAGAGGAGTACACCAATTAAATGTGCCCGTTTCGCGATTATGTTTTCAGTTTTCAGTTTAGTCGGTTCCAGTATTCGATATAAAAGAACATTACAAATCAGGTTCAGAGGAGTACAACAATTATCTAAGTTAAATGTTCAGGTTCACAGGAGTACACCAATTAAATGTGCCCGTTTCGCGATTATGTTTTCAGTTTTAGTCGGTTCCAGTATTCGATATAAAAGAACATTACAAATCGTGGTCAGGTCCAGTCGGATCCAGTTTGCAGGTGTGTGAAACCCAATAAAAGAAACATAACAAAACTATGAACAACTACACTCATGGCGTCATTCTTGTCCTGTAGCTAATCTTACCTTGAAGTAGTCATCCTTGAGAGCTGCGTAGATGGCGTCGCATGTGTCAGGGACAATCTGGCCGATGGTGGTCGCCCCGACACGGAACTGGTAGCTAATGCTCTTGAACGTCTCACCTAGAAACAGTGGGTGTGGTTAAGGAATTTGGTAATGTCAGCTCATACCAACTCTATTTTGAAACAGAAAATCCCAAATAAACAATTGTATAAAAGAAATTAAATTTTAAAAGAAAGAAATTAATGGTTTATCCAACAGCATGTTTATTCAGTAGCAGAGTTGTTTCAGATGTAGGTCACATAGTCTATTATAATCATATCTATTATAATCATATCGCAATCTGGTTGGCCAGCATTTATTTGCTCATAATCTTTAGAGAACAGTCAGAGTAAATTCTAACCTGTGGCCAGGAATCGGAGGGTGATGGCAAGCCTCTCCGCAGGCGAGAGTGACGCTCGATACCTAGTATTTTGCCGAGAAATGCGATGTTCTACCAGGCTGAGCAATTTGTCAAACTGCTCCGACGGCATCCTGCTGTAGTTGGTAAACACTTGTGGTTCATCCGTACGCAATCCAGCCATCAGGGCATTGAAAGCACCAAGCTGGTCACGTTGAGCAATGTGTGGACGAACCCACACCTGCCGTCCTATCTTACGACATCGAAGATGACGTATCGCAAGCACTGCAAGGCAGACAGCAACCTTTCTCCTCTGTACAGCTGAACGCGGCGCCATCTTGCATTGCTGTGCTGCTCACCAACTGCTCACCAACTGCTAGGAGGCGCTCGGGTAGCTAGGGTAGTTCGCGCTAAAGACACCAGGTGCATGGATCGCAGTCGTGAAATGGATGGTATATGTGAGCGCTCCAGTCGGTATATGTGTGTACCCCCTGTTGTCAGTTTTAGTCGGGAAACGGGTCGCGTCGCGTCAGGCAGTCAGTTTTAGCGCGTGAATCGTAAATGGGAGGTGTGTGCCAGGCATAAGTTAGACATGCAAAATCAAATCTAGATAGTTTAGTTTTAAATTGTTGATGCTTTCATCGGACTACGCAGCTTTAATGAGTCAATAATGGTCAAAGCTTACATTTTTTTTGTGTTTTTTTTTTGTGGTAAATATGTTTATTCTGCTGAATAAGTCTTTTGTCAGTGCCGAAGCACTGGTCTTCCAGCCATTTTTCAATTCAGTGTTATTTACACAAAAGGTGTACAATACCTGTTGAATAGACAATTTGCACCATGTAACACAATGAAATTCTGAAACCCAAAAGTTCCATAACAATATGGTACAGTAGTGTCATATAACTAGATCAATATTAGTCAGATCAATGTGAGTATTTACATAGTATTTAGAATGTAAGCAGAAGTTATCTTCTGTATTCAGTTGGTAAACTTGTAGTAAGTTTTAATGTTCAGTTGCAGTTGGGCAAGCGGTATATAAATGTTGGTTTGTTAGGAAAATTCTAGTGTAACTCTAATGTAGCTAGTTATGTGAGTTTATGAATTATGTTGTTGGGGTGGGGTTGTTAATAATACACTGGACCATCTATGACCAGTGAAGCAGTGGGACCAATCCCAGTGCATTTAGGTCTTAAATTTTACATTTTTACCTGGACTGTCTCTGTCATCGTATATGGTTGACTGGAGATAACAGAGGAACAGCTCCATATAATAAATGCTTCATCATTTATTAAAAAGAATAACTAGTTATATTGTCATCCTTGCTAAAGCGTTTTAATTCTAAATATTGAATCACATATCATTTTACTTCACGTATCAGTATATCACGTGTAATTTTAATCATTCTTTAGAAAACAAATATATATTTGTGTAAATAACTGTACCCCTCACGGCTCTGTCGCTGAGAAACTACATCCATATGAATAAAAATAGATCTTTAAATATATGTTCTTAAATAAGAAGAGGACTTTTTTTTTAAGGAGCTCTCTGAATTTTGATAGAAATTCGCGGAAATCAACGAAAAGGCAAATATTTTTCATTGCCAATATTTGATTTGTAGGTTTTTTTTTAGGATCTTGTGTGTGTGTGCGTGTGTGTGTGTGTGCGTGTGTGCGTGCGTGCGTGCGTGCGTGCGCGCGTGCGCGCGCGCGCGTGCGTGTGTGTGTGTGTGTGTGTGTGTCTGGGTGTGTTTTAACTTACCCCAATCGTTCTCATCATGAACAATCTGCTCCTCCTGCGTCTCAACTACCTCCACCTTGGGATTGGCTGCTTCTCGCTCCTGTAACCACAAATCCCATTAAAGGATGTTAGCTTCATGGATCCAAGGTGCAGAATCCCAATCCCACCTTTTTTCCCCCTCTCTTTTAATTTTCTTTCATATATACTTTTTCTTTAAATTATTTTTTCTTTAGTTCTTCAGAACCGTCACATGTTGCTAGGATGTAAAACACCAACAACCAACCAACTGTTCTTCAGAATAATATATTTGTCAGCGCCGAGGCAGTGTTCGTTTGTTTGTTGTTTTACGTCCTTGCAACATATAAGTTCATATCAGAAGGGGGACCGAGTTGTGACAGTGCGCACTCATGGTGACTTTATAGTGCTTCCCCACTGGGAAATCAAGCCGCCGGCACCATGACCCGATATCCCACTCAGTCACATTATCATGACACTGATTTAACCAGTCCTTGCCCTATCCTAATTATGTCGAGCGACTGGCTAGGAAGTGACAAGTATCAAATTTTAAGTCATTGGTTTGACTCGACCAGGATTCGAATCCCACGATCTACCAAAACAGGAGACGGACACTCAACTCATTCGGCCATCCCGTCTGGTCATGAACCTAGATGTTGCTCGGATGTCAAACTAAAACAGACTGACAAAAGGTCAAAGGTCGGTGAGTTAAACCAGACGGTACCTGCTGGAGTTTCTGTTGCTTCCGGCAGTGGGTTTCTTGGCACTGAGGGTTCGGCTTCATCGCCATCTTGGGGAAGAAGTCCTGCAGCGCGTTGTACCCCAAGTAGTAGGACACCTCACCGAACGACAGCAGGTACCTGGGTAAGACAGGCAACAAGCGTCAACAGTGTCACCGATCACCAAGCTGACAGTGTCACCTGTCACCAGTGTAACATAGCAGTGAATATATGGAGACTGCTTCCTAACAGGTAGTTTGCCTTTTATAAGTGGTTACAGCACATGTTTGGACCGCCCTACTCGTCCCATCTCTTCGTTAGGACAGGCCTACCCAGCAACTACATAAGGAGTGTAGTCACACACTCTGGGCAGTCTACTCAAAGACATCGAGGCGTCAACATCTCCAAGTCAGTTAGGCCTGAAACTTGATCTGGCTAGTTACAGCTTATGGATTCAACTTGCTGAGCTTCTACAATATTGACCAATGGCCGTGAGGAGGATTGTTGACTATGGGTTCTGCCTTTTCCCACATCACTGCTGCTTAGCCTGACATGTACATCCATCATCAACTGAGACGCTATACCGGTATTGTTGGTGACAGCTCACAGACAATGGATCATCTATATATCAACTCCTCAAGGCAACTGATATATAGAATAAGCAACAAGAGGACTGAGTGTATCTATCATCCATATGGACTACACAGACAGTTGTGAGTGTAATATCATACCATTGAGAATTTATATCTAACTGTACACTTTGTAATTGAGAATATATGTTATAAGTACAAAGTATATATGTGTATCATCATTTGTCTTCTTTACTAAGAATAGAAGATGTTCCAAATTCTCTTTTCTCCCTACTATATTAGCTAGTCTATAAGATTAGGCTTTAGTTATTATACGTGACACCAGGTTGACCAGTCAATAAGATGATAGTCGCATCACTAGGTTGACAGTCTCACCTGTCACCAGGTGGACAGAGTATTCAGTCAATACACTGACAGTGCCACCTGTGAATAAACTGACAATGTCACCAGGTTGACAGTGTCACCTGTCACCAGGTTGACAGTGTCACCTGTCACTAGGTTGACATTGTCATCAGTCAATACACTGACAGTGTCACCTGTGAATAAACTGACAATGTCACCAAATTGACAGTATCACCTGTCATCAGGTTGACGCATCAGTTAGTAAATAAACTGACAGTGTCACTTGTGAATAAACTGACAATGTCACCAAGTTGATAGTGTCACCTGTAACCAGGTTGACAGTGTTATCAGTCAATAAGCTGAGAGTGTCCTCAGCCAATAAACTAACTGTCACCAGATTGACAGTGTTATCAGTTAGGAAATAAACTGACAGTGTAATGAGTGAATAAGCTGATGTGTGATATTACCCATTTAAGTGTACTTTGTTCCAGTGAATCTACTACGATAAGCTATGACCCATTCAGGTGTATTTTGTTCCAGAGAATCTACTACGATAAGCTATGACCCATATGAAAGTATTTTGCACCAGAGAATCTACTACGATAAACTATAACCCATTTAAGTGTGTTTTGTTCCGGAAAGTCAGCTACAATAAATCAAGACCTAGTATATTTTGTACCAGAGATCCTATCAAGATAAGCTATGACCCATTTAAGTGTATTTTGTTCCAGAAAGTCGACTACGATGAACCATAACCCAGTATATTTTGTACCAGAGATCCTATCAAGATAAGCTATGACCCATTTAAGTGTATTTTGTTCCAGAAAGTCGACTACGATGAACCATAACCCAGTATATTTTGTACCAGAGATCCTATCAAGATAAGCTATGACCCATTTAAGTGTATTTTGTTCCAGAAAGTCGACTACGATGAACCATAACCCAGTATATTTTGTACCAGAGATCCTATCAAGATAAGCTATGACCCATTTACGTGTATTTTGTTCCAGAAAGTCGACTACAATGAACGATGACCCAGTATATTTTGTACCAGAGATCCTATCAAGATAAGCTATGACCCATTTAAGTGTATTTTGTTCCAGAAAGTCGACTATGATGAATCATGACCTAGTATATTTTGTACCAGAGATCCTATTAAGATAAGTCATAACCTACTTGAGTGCGTTTTGTACCAGAAATCCTGCCACGATGCCCATGGTGGTCGGCAGGCTGGCGGCGCACACACCTTCACGTTTCAGCGTCTTCTCGTCAGTTCCTGTCGCCACCACTAGAGGGGGTGCGCACTGGAAGATAAAAACCAAATGTAGGTCAAATGCTTTGGTTGTTTGTGGCGGTTTTCCATCTTAGTAACATATAAGGTCATATCAGGATGGGTACTGGCTTGTGACAGTGTGCACTCATGGTGACTTTATAATACTGTGAGACCAGGCCACCATGACCCAATATACCACTGAGTCATATTATCTTGATACTGAGCAAATCACTCAGTACCTGCCCTATCCAATTAATGTCGATCCCCAGGCTAGGTAGTGTCATGGGGGTGATGAAAATGGGAAATATTGCGCCTAGAGCGACCCTCGAACCCACATCTCTTTGCATTCCGGGCCAGTGTCCTAACCATTACACCACCTAGACTCCCTGATATCACCATACTACCCATGCCTACCTGTCTATGTGGTTACTTGCCTGAGAGGTCAGTGCAGACCACTACATTCGTCCCCCTGGAATTGTAAGTCTTTTAATGCTTACAATTACATACATACAGGCAATGCACTAACACATACATACACAGGGTAGGTTCAACAACCATACAGCGCAAAGCTTGTACAGGATCCTGATCACGGCAACCAGTGTCATGGGGGTGATGAAAATGGGAAATATCGCGCCTAGAGCGGGACTCGAACCCACATCTCTTTGCATTCCGGGCCAGTGTGCTAACCATTACACCACCTAGACTCCCAGATATCAACACACTACCCACGCCTACCTGTCTATGTGGCTACTTGCCTGAGAGGTCAGTGCAGACCACTACAGTAGTGACCGGTATAAATTTTGTAAGTCATTTCTTTGACTCAGCCGGATTTTGAAACCACAAGGGAAGCCAGCCAGTGCTCTTACAAATTTAACCATCCAGTCCAGTCAAAATAATTCATAAAGTTATGAGTATGCAGGAGACCGCCTGCGTCAATGTGTCTTCACAGCATGTTGCCTACATATTCGACCGGATCAGCAGAGCGCGGGCCTTGCGTGCGAGAGATCGGGAGTTCGGTTCCCGGTCGAGTCAAACCAATGACTTATCAAATTGATACTTGTCGCTTCCTAGCCTGGCGCTCGGCATTAATAGGATAGGGCAAGGACTGGTTAGTTTAGTGACAGGATAATGTGACTGAGTAGGATATCAGGTCATGGTGTCGGTGGTCTGATCTCCCAGTGGGGCAGCACTATAAAGTCACCATGAGTGTGCACTGTCACAAGTCGATACCCATCCTGATATGATGTGTAGGTGTGTGGTTGTAGGTTAGGGATGCTAAAGATTGTGAGGTGCCACTCTGCAAGACACCCTTACACCTCCACCACAAACCACCTCCACCCCCACCACACACACCATCAACCCCCACAATACACACCTACACCCCCACCAGAACCCTAAGCCCCAATGACACCCCTACACCGCACCGCACCCACCCCACCATACTCACTCACCACACACCCCCACCACACAGCCCTAAATCCCCATACACCCCCACCACACAGACCAAAATCCTCACCACACCCCTACACCTCCAAAACACACCCACCACACAAACATACACCCGCACCACACACACCTATACCCCAACCACACCCACGACACAATACCCACTCACCACACACCCCATCACCCCCCCACCACACACCCCTAAATCCCCACAACCCTCACACCAAATCCCTCACCACACCCCTACACCTCCACCACACAAACACACCCCCACCACACCCACACCCCTAAATCCCAACACCCCCCACCACACACACCAAAATCCTCACCACACCCCTACACCTCCACGACACACCCCTACAGACCCACCACACAAACATATACCCCCACCATACACCCCTCAACCCCAACTACACCCCCTCAACCCCCTCTTATTTACACACACTTGATAGTAAAAGGAACTGCTTCTATCCAACCGCAGCATTACATGGGACCGACATGGTGCGCCATCTGACGAGAGAGTAATGCAAACTGAAAGGTCCCCATTAAAAACAGAATTGTTTTGGTAAAGATTATGCATTAAGCATGCTTTTATAATAATCATATCATGACAACCATCATTTGCAACATCTCAATTGACTTTGACTAAATCAACATTTTTATTATAAATAATATATGAAATTTTAAGATTGCTTAACAGATCACGGAAAGGACACCAGCTTTTAAACATATATTAATAATAGATTTGTAACTATGGAAACGTGTGCCACCCTCTGGAAGAGTGTGGGTAAATAAGTGGCAGCACTAGTGTAGTGATGAAGCAACAGGTGGCAGCACTAGTGTAGTGATGAAGTGACAGGTGGCAGCACTAGTGTAGTGATGAAGCAACAGGTGGCAGCACTAGTGTAGTGATGAAGGGACAGGTGGCAGCACTAGTGTAGTGATGAAGCAACAGGTGGCAGCACTAGTGTAGTGATGAAGTGACAGGTGGCAGCACTAGTGTAGTGATGAAGCAACAGGTGGCAGCACTAGTGTAGTGATGAAGTGACAGGTGGCAGCACTAGTGTAGTGATGAAGCAACAGGTGGCAGCACTAGTGTAGTGATGAACTGACAGGTGGCAGCACTAGTGTAGTGATGAAGCAACAGGTGGCAGCACTAGTGTAGTGATGAAGAGACAGGTGGCAGCACTAGTGTAGTGATGAAGCAACAGGTGGCAGCACTAGTGTAGTGATGAAGTGACAGGTGGCAGCACTAGTGTAGTGAGCACGAGCACAGTGACGTAACAGGTGGCAGCACTAGTGTATTGCTGAAGTGACAGGTGGCAACACTAGTGTATTGCTGAAGTGACAGGTGGCAGCATTAGTGTATTGCTGAAGTGACAGGTGGCAGCACTAGTGTATTGCTGAAGTGACGGGTGGCAGGACTAGTGTATTGTTGAAGTGACAGGTGGCAGCATTAGTGTAGTGGTGAAACAACAGGTAGCAGCACTAGTGTATTGCTGAAGTGACAGGTGGCAGCACTAGTGTATTGCTGAAGTGACATGTGACAGCATTAGTGTAGTGGTGAAACAACAGGTGGCAGCACTAGTGTATTGCTGAAGTGACAGGTGGCAGCACTAGTGTATTGCTGAAGTGACAGGTGGCAGCACTAGCAACACTGAAGCAACATGTGGCATTGTGATTGGGTTAAAGAGTGACAGTCTTTATCAACGATGTCTTACAGCACACTCACAGCGAAACAAGCGGTCTCTCCAGGAATAAGGAATTGTATGTGTCCGGACACTGCGTTCTCACTGACTCCGGACTCGAACCACCGCTGGCCCAATTCATTACATGCCTGAAAACGACACCAAAAGACATCATTTAAAAGATGTAAATCAACACTCTCGTTAAAACAACCGTCCAGATGGGATGATCGACTGGATAGAGCACTCGCTTCTGATGTGGAAAGCTCTGGTGAGTCAAACCGAAGACTTACCAATTTGATACTTTTTTTACTTTTCCTGAGGCTCACCATTACTAGGATTGGTGAAGAAGCGATGTCCTTTCTGATGTGACCTTAGGTGTTGCTAGGATGTAAAACCCATGTTTAATAAGTCCACCAGTATCTAATTAGGTATGTCGGATCAAATCTAGATCAGTATTTTTGTATGCTTTCATCACACTATGCAGCTTCAAATATTTGGTGTTTATAGATGAATTTTCTTTCTTAAAAAAACACATTAAATACCTAACTATTCTGGCGAATATGACAATTTTCAAAGTTGGACATAAGGGAGAGCCATCTTACCGCGTTTATTGTCATTCTTGCTTCAAAGTTGTCAACACAGCTCAGCACTAAGTCTACAGGATTTCCTTCCTTCAAAGCGCCTTTGCTGAAATCAGAATGCATGAACATTAAGCGGTGTCCTTAATAACGGGAAAGTCTGAACCTACTGTCACAACTGTGCTTCACCACTAAACTAGTGTTGCCACCTGTTGCTTCACCAATACACTAGTTTCCGCTTGTTGCTTCACCACTACACTGGTGCTGCCACCTGTTGCTTCACTACACTAGTTTTTGCCTGTTGCTTCACCACTACACTGGTGCTGCCACCTGTTGCTTCACCACTACACTAGTTTCCGCTTGTTTCTTAACCACTAAACTAGTGTTGCCACTTATTTCCACACACTCTTCCAGAGGGTGGCACATGTTTAATTGGCTAGTTTGTTTGTTGTTTTACGTCCTAGCAACATCTAAAGTCATATCAGGACGGGTACTGACTTGTGACAATGTGCACTCATGGCGACTTTATAGTGCTGCCCCACTGGGAGACCAGGCCACCATGACCTGATATCCCACTCAGTCACATTATCCTGACACGGAGCCAACCAGTCCTTGCCCTATCCTAATAATGCCGAGCACCTGGGTAGGAAGCATCAATTTTTAAGTCATTGAGTTGACTCGACCAGGGTTAGAACCCACAAACCCATGGGTTCGGATCCCCCGATCTCCCAAAACAGGAGACGGACGCTCAACTCATTCGGCCATCGACTCTGGTCAAATAATTGTATCTACAAATTTATTATTAATGTATAATATCTTTAAAGTCGTATACTTTTCATGATCTGTTCAGCTATTTTATTTATTTACTGGCACAAACCAAAATTATGAAAATATATGCCTTTCTTGTTATCGTAGTAGTTTGGTTTGGTTATACAACTAGGATAATAATGATTTTAAAATATTATCAATAATAGAATATTGATAATCTTCTTTTTTTTTAAATATATAAATATAACTGGTATTGATGGTGTAAATTTAATAGAGCCTCCTCACTAGCAGGAGCCGGCACTAAGGCACTGTACAACATGGTGCAATTTGCAAGCAAAAACCCGGTAATTGCTGGTGTATGCGGGGAAGCAGCAGCTGCTGAGTGTTGGTGGCGCCCTAGGGTTCTGGCCAATGTGGGCGTTACTGGCTAGAGTTGGGCGCATTTAGTGATTTAGTGTTTCTGTCATACCTGATCCTCTCACAGAAGTGGGTGAAGTTCTCCAGCGTTGTGATGTTGTAGTTGTGGGCCTCAAACTCAACGTCAGGATTTATGTTTCTGAAACATGCAATTAGCAAACAGTTGCTTTACATTCTAAGATTACTACTACAATGTTCATATAATTATGTGTTGTATAATCCACTGTGCCGATACTATTTACGCTACAAGCAATGTTCATATAATTATGTGACGTATAATCTATTGTGCCAATATTACTTACACTACAAACAATGTTCATATAATTATGTGACGTATAATCTATTGGGCCAATATTATTTACACTACAAACAATGTTCATATAATTACGTGACACATAATCTATTGTACCAATATTATTTACACTACAAACAATGTTCATATAATTACGTGACACATAATCTATTGTACCAATATTATTTACCTTACAAACAATGTTCATACAATTATGTGACGTATAATCTATTGGGCCAATATTATTTACACTACAAACAATGTTCATAACATAATCTATTGTGCCAAAATTATTTATGCTACAATGTTCATATAATTATGTGATATATAATATATAATCTATTATGCCAATACTATTCAGACTGTCGTGCTCCAGCCTGGTGGCATCACTCGCAAGTTTAAAAGGAAGATGGTTCAGTATAATAAAAAGAAAGTATAAACATAATGGTTTCTTGTACACATGATGAGTTATCCTTAGTGTAAGGATTATAGATTTAGTCATGAGCCATTATTACATTACAGAGGTAGGTGTAGGAAAGAGATGTTATGGAGAGGTTTGATTTCTTTGTTGGGGCTTTATATCCTAATAACATCTGAAGTCATATAAGGACAGCTATCGATTTATGACAGTGCACACTGATGGTGGTTTTTATAGTGCTTCCCCACCACAAGATTGGGCTGCTGGCACCATTACCCGATCTCCCACTCAGTCACATTATCCTGACACTGAGCTAACCAGTTCTATGCCAAGCACCTGGCTAGTATCAACAAGTAGCGACAAGTATCAATTCTATAAGTCATTGGTTTGTCTCGGCCAGGGTTCTAACTTGCACAGAAAGCCAGCTAGCATTCTTAATAATTCGGCCAGCCAGTCCGGTGGGCTACAAAATCATACAAGTTGGGGGATCCGAACCTATGGGTTTGTGGGTTTGAACCCCGGTCGAGTCAAACCAATGACTTAAAAACCGATACTTGTCGCTTCCTAGCCAGGTGCTTGGCATTATTAGGACAGGACAAGGACTGGTTGGCTCAGTGTCAGGATAATGTGATTGAGTGAGATATTGGGTCATGGTGCTGGCGGCCTGGTCTCCCAGTGGGGTGGCACTATGAAGTCACCATGAGTGGATACTGTCATGAGTGTGCAGTGACACAAGTTGGTACCTGTCCTGATATGACATCAGATGTTGCCAAGACGTAAAGCTCCAACAACCAACACCACCTACAGATTGTGGTCACCTACAGATTGTGGTAGGTGTAGGAAAGTGATTTTATGGAGAGGTTCGATTTCTTTGTTGGGGCTTTATATCCTAATAACATCTGAAGTCATATAAGGACAGCTATCGATTTATGACAGTGCACACTGATGGTGGTTTTTTATAGTGCTGCCCCACCACAAGATTGGGCTGCTGGCACCATGACCCGATCTCCCACTCAGTCACATTATCCTGACACTGAGCTAACCAGTTCTATGCCAAGCACCAGGCTAGGTAGCGACAAGTATCAATTCTATAAGTCATTGGTTTGTCTCGGCCAGGGTTCTAACGCACAGAAAGCCAGCTAGCATTCTTACCAATTCGGCCAGCCAGTCCGGTGTGCTACAAAATCATACAAGTTCAAAACAGTTGATGGTGTCATGAGATGGTGCTGCCACCAACACAGTGCTCATTTCTACACCTACATATTAGACCAGACGGGATGGCCGAATGAGTTGAGCGTCCGTCTCCTGCTTTGGGAGATTGGGGGATCAGAACCTATGGGTTTGTGGGTTCGAACCCCGGTCGAGTCAAACCAATGACTTAAAAACCGATACTTGTCGCTTCCTAGACAGGTGCTCGGCATTATTAGGACAGGTCAAGGACTGGTTGGCTCAGTGTCAGGATAATGTGATTGAGTGAGATATCGGGTCATGGTGCTGGCGGCCTGGTCTACCAGTGGGGTGGCACTATAAAGTCGCCATGAGTGGGTACTGTCATGAGTGTGCACTGACACAAGTCGGTACCCATCCCGATATGACCTCAGATGTTGCCAAGACGTAAAGCTCCAACAACCAACACCACCTACAGATTGCGGTCACGGTACCTGAGTGTGTTGACCGCGGCCTCCACCTTGCTCTGCCCGGCCTGGTGCGGCTGGAAGAACAGTCGGTTCATGTTCGCCAGCTCCACCTTATCATAGTCGAACAGCAGCAGCTGAAAGGGAAAAGGGGCCATCTACTCGTAGGTACTCCAAACAAAGACTGATTGCTAATGTTGACTGGCCACTGAAAAAAATAATAGACTTACTCTCAGCACACTAGTGTAGTGGTTAAGTGACACACAACATTTGGTGCTGCCACCTGTTGCTTCACCACTCCACTGGTGCTGCCACCTGTTGCTTCACCACTACACTGGTGCTGCCACCTGTTGCTTCACCACTACACTGGTCCTGCCACCTGTCACGTCACCACGTGCTGCGAGTGAGTGTCAGAGCTAAAAATAACTGTTCACAGTAAAGTAGAGGTCAATCGCTTTAGTTTCAGATCCATTATGGCCAACTTCTGGTGGGAATTCTTCTTCATTTTTTTTTTGTAAACAGAGGTTTGACAACTGTGGAACGATCGTAAAACCTTATTTTACTAAATAATATTCATGAAAAGTACATAATACTGTAGTAGCAGGATTCGCACTTGATGGAAGTCAAAATCCCAGGGGTTTTCAAACACTTTCCTGGTCAATTGTGGGTTTTTTCAAACTACAGTCAATATGGGGATGCTTACCAATATGTCGACGATATCACTTGGATCTCGATATATATATATAATTTATTTAGCGACATTTAGGCATTTATATTTTATTTGACATTAAGTTCCAAGGGTTTCCAGAACGAAAGATGATTTTCAAGTGCCTAAGTACATTATTTTGTTTCCTAGGTTTTTCCAGGCTCATACGAACCCAGTAGTGACAGGTTATATTAAATTGACTTAGTATTCCCTTCTATGCAATAGCATATGCTCAGTAAGTGCACCAGTATCTAAGTCGTATGCGGGTAATGCAGTACCTCGGATACCTTAGGTGCTAAAATACCTCAGGTAGTTTGACGCCCCTGCCTTGCAAAGTTGTAAACCACTGCCTTGTGGTACAAGTTCTGGTTCTTGATAGAATCAAAGGCTAAGGGAGCAAACCCTAACAGAAAACCATGTTATCGTGGCAGCATTAAGGGCGGTGATGAATGGAACTCCCAACATCTCCTGACCAGCCACTGCAGGGACAAATAGTTTGCGCCTGTCTTGACATGTTCTTGCCGGTGTGAGACCTCTATTTTCTCCCTGAGAGAGTGCCGCTGGTAAATTGCAAAGGCCAGCAGCACTTCAACACTTTGCAAGCAGCTTTTAGGAAATGTACAACCGCACAAAGCGGCGGTTAAGTAATGAAAGCAGTCTTTGTCGCATTGCGACTGACAGATGAAGATGATGATCTAAGTTGGGTATGTAGAATCAAATGTAGATAAGTGGGTGGTTTTCTTTGTGGGTTTTTTTAAGTGATATTCCTCTGACTATGCAGCTTTAAGGTAATAGAATATAAGTTAACTGGTAATGTATCAAAATGTTACCTTGGCAATTCCACAACGAGTCAACATCTCGGCAGTGACGCTTCCCACACCGCCCACGCCAACAATGGCGACTGTGTAGTCGCGGATTCTCTGCATCAGGGATTAAAGTAACCGTGGGGAAAGATTTAATAAAAGATTAAATCCATGGTGAGGTGAGCGATTATGCAATGATGAAAATGACAGTGGGACAATCTGAGGATAGTCTATGCTGATTGATTAAAGTAATGGAGCTAGAAGAGAACTGGATGAAACCTAGATAAAAGATTCACCCGGTACTTGTAGTACACGGGTGAATGACAACATAGTGCAAATACGGGCGAAAATAGGTTTAGTATGGAACATGAAGTAGAAACTGTGGTTCCAGTGTCAAATGGCTACTCATATAGGCACAGAGTTGGTGAAATGGGCGAGAATGCAAAAAGACAAGATGGCGGCCAGAGAATGCCGTCGATTTCACTTTTAAATTGCATTAAAGTATATGTTTTATTATATTTTCCAACTCAAAAGTAGCGGGTAAACATGAAGACATATACAAAGAATAAATGTTGCTTCTTAGATTGAGAAATTAGGCTCTCATAAAGACTCATTTCATTAGGCCGATTTTTCGACCGTTTTTATATAAGGCTGATCTTCACCCGTGTACTACAAGTACCGGGTGAATCTTTTATCTAGGATTAAAGTAACCTTGGGGAAAAATTTAAAAAAGATTAAATCCATGGTGAGGTGAGCGATTATGCAATGACGAGAATGACAGTGGGACACTCTGAGGATAGTCTATGCTGATTGATTAAAGTAATGTAGCTAGGAGAGAACTGGATGAAACCATAACCGCATTTATCCCATCCTGACGTGACCTTAAATGTTGCCTGGATGTAAAACCCCAACAAACAAATCACTGCCTTTCGCTTCTGACACTATTAAGTGACAGGATTAAACCCACATCTCTATATGAGTGGAATAAACTAACTCACCTCGTAGTTTTCAACAATGCCCATGCGTTTTAGCGCCATAAGCCGACTGGAATATAAACAAAAGGAATTCCATTAGAAGTGAATATTATATATTATTAATCTAGAAAGTAGCAGAGTCAGTTATAACACAAGTAATACAAAAGTAAGTGTAACATTGTGCTGATATGGTTCATCATGATCATCATCATCATCAATCCCTTAACCGCGAGGGTCGTTGGGCATGACTTTGCCACCAGTTTTCTCATTTTTTTCCTATTCTCCATTGCCAAACTCCAACTTTCAAGCATGTCCAATCCCTGGGGTTGTCTTCCCACCTCTTCCTTTGACTTTGTCCGCCTTGTCTGCTACCTCCTTTCACTGTACGGTTATATGCTTAAAGGCCTTCAAGTAAATATTGTAAATGATGCAAAATGGAAATATTGTGCCTAGAGCATAATTTGAACTCTCGCTTCTCTCCTTTCCTAGGCTAGCACCCTAATGGTGCTGTCACATTACGACGCGCCGCCAACGCGCACACGTTGGCGCGCGTCGAATGTTTTGTGCAAGCACAAAACATTCACAATACATTCGACGTGCGCCGACGTGTGGGTGCGACCGTCGCTGTCCCTCAAAGTGTACCGTCGTGCGCCTAACGCTTCCCGACGTTCCGCCCAAAAGTGACACACGTCGACGCGCGTTGGAGAGAAACATCGTAATGTGACAGCCCCATAACCATAAGTACATGTACGTTCCCTGATGCAATCACCCTATCCATGGATACCAATATAAGTAGTTCCTTTCATGAGAGGTCAGTGCAGACACTCATTCCCTTAAAATCATGTCTTTTAAGTAGTTTACGCTCATAATCAGAATATTATTGTATTAAGGTTACCTGATGCAATCATCCTATCTACGTCTATGTGTGACCATACGGGATGGCCGAATGAGTTAGAGCGTCCGTCTCCCGTGTTGGTAGACCATGGGATCGTGGGTTCGAACCCTGGTCGAGTCAAACCAATGCCTTAAAAATTGATACTTGTCGCTTCCTAGCCAGGTGCTCGGCATTATTAGGATAGGGCAAGGAGTGGTTGGCTCAGTGTCAGGATAATGTGACTGAGTGGGATATCAGGTCATGGTGCTGGCGGCCTGGTCTCCCAGTGGGGCAGCAGTATAAAGTCACCATGAGTGTGCACTGTGAGAAGTGGGTACCCGTCCTGATATGACCTTAGATGTTGCTAGGACGTAAAACAACAAAACAAACAAAACGTCTACGTTTCTATGTAGCTCCTTGCCTGAGAGGTCAGTGCAGACTACTACTAGTACTACTCACTAGTAACTAGTGATATTTATTATGTTGTAGAAATGAAGCCATATGATACGGGCTACGGTATTCCTGATTGTGCTTCACATTGTGAGAGCACTGCGGGATCATCTGAAGATGTGTCTATTCAAAGAAGCGCTCTCTGTCACACACACACAACCCTGAAACAGGGCTGCTGAACAACCCATTAGAAAAAGTGTCGGAATGCTGGGCAAAGGAAATGGCCCACAAATTCTTAATCTAAGAAGCAAAATATATTCTTCACATACCTCTTTTTATTTACCCACTACTTAAGTACTTTTGACTTGTAGAATAGATTAAACCATGGACTTTCAAAGCCAAATTGAGGGTTTTCTGTGGTAGCTATCTTTGCTTGTATATTCTCTCCCATTTCACCAACTCTGTATAGAGGGTATGCACTGACGTCACGCTAAACGGAAGTGCGGCCATTGTGGCGATACAAACACAATAACAAACCCAACAAACTCAATGCATTATCAATGGCAGTGAGCAATCTTCATACAGAAAAAGTTAGATATCTCTAAAACCACATCACCTAGACACAAACCGCTTGGAACACATATAGAAAACATGTTTAAGAAAAAGATTATATTAAATTGATATGGTTAGGGTTCTGGATTTCTATTAATTTTGAATAAAACTGACATTTTGCACTGCACCTACTGGCAAACTCAATGCATTGTACATGGCCGTGAGCAATCTTCATACAGAAAAAGTTAAATATCTCTAAAACCACACCACCTAGACACAAACCGCTTGGAACACATATAGAAAACATGTTTAACAAAAAGATTATATTAAATTGATACGGGTAGGGTTCTGCATTTCTATTAATTTTGAATAAAACTGACGTTTTGCACTGCGTATACCGGCAAACTCAATGCATTGTCAATGGCCGTGGGCAATCTTCATACAGAAGAAGTTAAATATCTCTAGAACCACACGACCTAGACACAAACCTCTTGGAACACATATAGAAAACATGTTTAACAAAGAGATTATAATAAATTTATTCGGTTAGAGTTCTGCATTTCTATTAATTTTGAATAAAACTGAAAGAATAATCTACTATGTTACTGCAACCGGCAGGTTGTTTAGTGGTTGATATCGCCACAATGGCCGCGCATCCGGTTGATGACGTCACGGGAATACCCTCCATATGTGGCTGTACACATATAGATTAACACTGGTCTGGGGCAGACTGCCAGACTGGGCCTGGCACTGGAACCTCCCCCGTTTCGTTTGGGCCGTTATTTTATACTGAAGCTGTTTTTCCTCTAATTTAAACAGAGGTGTCATTCATCCCTACTCCGGGTAGGGGTGTCTCGCATAAATAGAGCAACCTCACCTGTACGGGTTGCTGTCTACCACTTCAGGTGACATCGTAGAGATCTTCTCTCTGACAGGACCTGGAGTTGCTGCCAGCCCCGTGCCAGTGACATGAGCTGACAGCTGTTTCACTTTAGAGAGTTCATCTTCTAGTTCTTTCACTCGTTTCTGTAACTCCTCGACCGTCGCCATTGTGATAGAACTTACAAGTAGCCCGTAGATATATCACGATAAAGTATTCGATTATATATGTGTGGATCTGTATGACTTACAGATGTTTTTTCTGTTTTGACAACCCGGCGAAAAGATGCTTCTTGTTTAGATGTTTTCGTGGCCGGAAGTGAAAGTGGCAAACGGCGTCATATATTGACTGGTGAAAGTAGTGAACGGCTCATGATGGTTGCACAAATATCACTGAGCTTGTTCTTAGTAGGCACAGCCGTGTAAATGCTGTCTGACTAGGTACCAGCGAACTATTGCAATGGCCGGCCGAATACTGCCCCGTGCTCTGGGCACCGTGAAATTAATTGCACTAACAAAGTGCACTTCCGATTGTAATAGAATTTTGAGCTGCGCATACGTAAGAATAATTTATCTATTTAGATCAGGTGTCGCAATGTCGCTCATCCTTGTCAAATTGTAGCGAGACGAATGCCACTCTCTCGACTAGTCTAATGTTTACTGTTGTGTTGTATACAGCTCTACCCGTGCTGCCACCTATTATGCTATACCTGAACTTAGATAAAAGACACATCTACCCTCAAACATGGCACACTTGCCTCTCCCCTGCGCCTCACCCCTTCATTATGTCTGAAAAGAGTTCAAGAAGGGGGAGCCTGCCGGCATTTCACTCTCTAGACTAGTCTCACTATTGTACTTCTGCTTTCTCCTTTTTCATGTGAGAAAATTACTCATATACATATCAACTTGTGTGTACATTGATCATGTGGAAATAAATATTGTATTATTATTATTACTCCGTCCGTGTCTCCGGCTCGCCGACTTGTCACCGGGATCACAGGGCAATGAGACACAGCCATTTGACTCAACTCTCCTCATTTCTCTTTCCTCTATACTACCCTTTTCCTTTCTTTTCTCCTGGGCTTACTTCTCGACCCTGATCAAGGGAGTTGTTGGCTTGTGCGGGGTCATGTTCCTTTTTCACTGTTTCACTTTGTTCTTGCCTGCAGATCCTACCTTTTCCCGTCCCTTCCTCCTGAACCATTCTACGGGACATGAGTGCACAGCTACAATCCGACCGGTGATCTGGTACCGCTCCAACGACTCGTCGTTATTGTTGTAAAGTCAGCCCTGCTTTTACAACCGCCCCACCTGAAGTTAAATCATCATTCCGAAGAACGGACCGATTTATCGGTGCCATTCTTTATTGCTGCAGCCTGTATCCGTCAAGGTTACGAACCACCCAAGAGTCAAACAAGCCACAGACAGAGGCAGTGATGTGTGAATAATTATGCTGAACTGTGATTTGCCACACTATTTATGATCTCACACACAATGATACATCAAAGACTGTCAAAGCCTATTATAGCTGAATTGATTGATTGATTGATTGAAATATTCACCCCTACCCAGAGTAGGGGTGAATGACAACTATGACCCAGAGTCCCAGTGGCAGTGAGTTGTGCCACTGGCACTGCGAAGAAATAATATATGCTAACTTAGATAAAAGATTTACCCCGTACATACAAGCACGGGGTGATCTTTTATCTATGTTTTCGACTGTAACTTGTAAGCCTACTCTCCGTCGTCCTTGGTAGCTTGTTGGGATATAAACTCTTTTATTTTATTTTTAAAGCTCACCACCCCCCCCCCCATTCTTTATTTATCCACACCTCCTTTCCCCTTTCCAGCCACTCATCCTATTTCGCCACTCTCCACGACCCTGACTTTCCTCTCTGGGTAACTGTCCAAGACGCCGGCCCCCTCCGCTGACTCAGGATGAATGCCTTGTACCCACCCCAGTCCACTTCGCTACCCCTCGTCATCTTGGATGAAGGCACTACCCTCTAGTAAATTATGCAGAGGTGAAAGAAAGTTCTCTGCGATTTGTGTGATTTCTTGTGGGTTTTTGCTGTTGTTAATTTGAGATTTGCGTATTTCTCAAATATTCTATGATATCCTGTCCATTTGAAAATATCCTATGTATTTTTTTTTCCAGTTATTACTTAAATATAATAAAAATACTAGGGCTATTTGAAGCATTCAACAAAGTGCTTGGTGTTAGCTGATGTCAGGCCGGTTTTGGGGCAGCAGCTGGCCAGTGTTGGGCCTCCACCCCGCTACTCTACTGAATAGGGCTTGATTTCCACAAAAACCTGAAAAGTCTCTCATCGTCATGAATAGATTTGGCATTGCTAGGGAATCGCGGAAAAAATCTGGATGACCAGTTTCATCCAGTTTTCTTCAAGTATAAGTTTTTTGCTGTAGCTAGACTTAATCTTTTCCCAACTATATTTAAGGGAATGTTCTGTTATTGTTGTTACCAAATTATCATCCTCTCTCCCCCTCCTCTCTCCCTCTTCCATTTCTTTGGGTTTTTTTCTGCGATTATTTTAATTAATCTAGTCGACCGGACTCCGTGGCTGAATTTTTGGGCCATACGATTACTCAATTAGTAAGCTATTTATTAATGAGTGTTTATTTTTATACTTTGTTTAATCAGAGTAATGGCGCGAAACGCACAGAACATCAAAAGGCGCAGATGGCCAAGGGGCTGCCGAAGAAAGCTCCCATCCCAGGGGTCAAACAGGTCATTGTCGTCGCTTCTGGAAAGGGCGGCGTTGGAAAGTCAACTACAGCAGGTGAGATGTACTCCATTTAATTTGTTATTTTTAATATTACTAGTGTAGTAGTCTGCACTGACCTCTCAGGCAAGGAACCAGACAGTTAGGCGTGGATATGATGGTGAAATGAGGGAGCCTATGTGGTGTAATGGTTAACACACTGGCCCGGAATGCAAGAGATGTGGGTTCGATTCCCGCTCTATGTGCAATGTTTCCCATTTTCATCAGTGGTGTTCTCTGTGGCAGAGTGGTTAGAGTGTCTGACTTTTTTCTAGGTCGGACTCCTAATCTGAAGGTCGGTGGTTCGATTCCCCATGCCCCCACCTCTGCCACTTTGGATTTCCACCGCTGTGTATAACTTACAGCATCATCAAAGGCCAGTTGCTCTCATACCATGTCTATGTGGTGTGGGAGGTTAAAAATCCCTTGGGTCGGTAAAATTGTAGGCTCGGGCTTTCTATCGACAAACTGTCTAATGGTGAAAAGAAGTCTATTCAGACTTATCCATGATATGCAGTATAAACCTTCAATCAATCATCATCCCCCACAACTCTATTGTACCCTTTGATGGTGTAATATATGGTCTAAGAGTAGAGGGTTATCATCATGCCCCTGAACACAATGGTTGTGTGCCATAGTGTCTGCTTCCATCGGGCAGTCAGGGTAATATCCTAACTATTAGACTATCCAGGCTCCCTCATGAAGTTCCCCTATCGGCGCCTACCTGTCTATGTGGCTCCTTGCCTGAGAGGTCAATGCACAGTTGCAGACTATGATTTATGAATTATTATGTCAATTGCTTGCAGTTAAAACTAATGAGATTTCTGTTTGTTCTTGTTCTCTGCAGTAAACCTCGCCCTCGGTATTACCACAGTGGACTCCGTAAGTAGCAGACTGCTCACATAACTAAATTAACTGAGTTAAGGGGCTGTCACACAACGACGTATGGCCTTAGCGTATGCCGACATATGTGATTTTCGACCAATACGGCGTCATACGTTACGTATACATTGGGCATACGTCGAGTACGCTCGGGATACAGCGTTATAGGTTGGCATAGGTCGAGCCGCTAAAAAAAATGTGTGCGTGTTAAAAATTGTCAACGTATGTCACCATATGGCTCATACGTTTGGCATACGTTATGCACAAATTAGGGGTAGGTCGGGATAGGTTGGAACATGTTAGCCATACATTCAGCCTGTTGGGAACGTGCAGTCCGCGTACAGCCAACAAATGCATAGCATACTCCAAACGTACTTCGAACATATGCCTGCCGTATCTCCAGCGTACTTAACGTATGCGCCATACTTCTAGCGATGGAGTAACATTGGTCAGCGTACCGTCAGCGTATGCAGACTTTTTGTGAGGCACATGAACGCTCTCAATAGGTCAGAGATACATTCTGCGTATGTTACGTACGTTGTTTGTATGCCCATTTTTATCCCTCGCAGCGCAAAAAGTTTGGCGTATGCCGACCTATTTTGATTTGGAATTTATTTCAACACGTTACGCACATGCCGGCACCATACGTCGTAGTGTGACTAAATGTGTGGTGGCTGGTAATCTCTATCCGCTTCATGTGGATTTCTGCTCCACGGATGCTTTGCGGATGCCAGTCGAGATTCAGAAATTTCTGGGTTTCTCTTTTTAGCATTTTTTTAAAAGAATTTTGTTTTTAATCAAGCCCAAAATTCCTTCTTTTTTTTCCCTACTTTTTTTCTTTCGTCTCATTCTTCCCCTAGCATTCATATGAATAGTCATGGGGGTGATGAAAATGGGAAATATTGCGCCTAGAGCTGGACTCGAACCCACATTCCGGGCCAGTGTGCTAACCATTACACCACCTAGGTTCCTTGATATCAACACACTACCCATGCCTACCTGTATATGTGGTTACTTGCCTGAGAGGTCAGTGCAGCTATTACACTCGTCCCTCTGGAATTGTAAGTCTTTTAAATGATCATTTAATGCTTACAATTACATACATACAGGCAATGCACTAACAGATACATACACAGGGTAGGCTCAACAACCATAGAGCACATAGCTTGTACAGGATCATGGTCACAGCATCCAGTGTCATGGAGTGATGAAAATGGGAAATATTGCACCTAGAGCATGACTCGAACCCACATCTTTTTTCATTCCGGGCCAGTGTGCTAACCATTACACCACATAGGCTCCTTGATATCAGCACACTGCCCATGCCTACCTGTCTATGTGGTTACTTGCCTGAGAGGTCAGGGCAGACCACTACACTCCTACCCACGCCTACCTGTCTATGTGGTTACTTGCCTGAGAGGTCAGCGCAGACTACTACAATACTTTGCTCTGTGTTTTCTTGTTATTTTCCATATATGTTATCCTAACTTTGTTTCGTATGTTTAGTCTGATGAAAGCATCACATTTTCAAAACCAAAACACTTATCTAGATCTGATCATTCAACTTAGATGCTGGTAGCATTTATTGCTGCTTAGAGTATGGTATGCGCTGTCCCGTCTGTGGGAAAGTGCATATAAAAGACCCCTTGCAGTTTATCGGAAGGAGTAGCCTATGTGGCGGGGGCAGGTTTCCTCCAAAGAAATATGTCAGAATGACCATATTTTTTACATCCAATAGCCGATGATCAAAATCAATGTATTCTAGAGGCGTCGTTAAATAAAACAAGCTTTACTTTACTTTTTGTATAGCTGCGTAGAAGGGAATACTGGGGCACTTTAATAGAACTTGGTACTGCTGAAGCTTCCAATGTCAGAATTTTAATATGCCTGCCAAAATTAACTTGGCATCTTTTCACTTATATGCACACACACACACACACACACACAGTAAGTAAGCATATATCTACAGAATAACTCGTAAAATTAGAGGATATAATTACAAGAAATGCATTGGTACCTAGTAAATGACTACATCGATTTGGTCGTAATGCTTGCTCCTCGGGCCCCCCTCGCTGACTTTCACTAGTCCCCTAGCCTCCCTATGAGCTTATTTCACTTTATCCATTATATTCTATTTCACATTGTACTTGACCTGTATTATCCTGTTTGTCATTATCCTGTCATTATCCTGTTCCTATGCTCAGCACTTATCAATAAAGGGCTTTTTCTCCACCTTTGCCTCTTCCTTCCTTGTCGCGTATCGCCTGTGAATGTAATTTATTGAGTGGGTTTCTGTACATTGACGGGTTAGGTATAGTGAGTGCAAAGGATAGTTAAGTTGACCAGAATAGTGGATGTTTGTGTGTCGTTAGTGATGGGGAATATATTACAATGTACATTTTATTCCAATACTGTTAGAGTCAGTTAATTAGACATAGTTAGACTTTACAACTTTAATAGCTACAACTTGACCATTGAGATCCTTGGTCTTGATTGAATGACCAGACGGGATGGCCCAATGAGTTAGAGCGTCCGTCTCCCATGCTGTAGATCGTGGGGTCGTGTGTTCGAGTCCCGGTCGAGTCAAGCCAATGACTTTAAAATTGATACTTGTCGCTTCCTAGCCAGGTGCTCGGCATTATTAGGATAGGGCAAGGACTGGTGTGCTCAGTGTCAGGATAATGTGACTGAGTGGGATACCAGGTCATGGTGCCGGCGGCCTGGTTTCCCAGTGGGACAGCACTATAAAGTTGCCATGAGTGCGCACTGTCACAAGTCGGTACCTGTCCTGATATGACCTTAGATGTTGCTAGGACGTAAAACAACAACAAACAAACAAAAATCTTGATTGAGTTCTGAATAACTCCTAGAGACTAAATTGACTTGAAGCTGCATAGTCCGATGAAGCATTAAGTTTTCAAAATCAAAGCCAGAATTATCTAGAATTGATTCTACATATCTAATTTAGATACAGATGCACTTAGTAAGCATGTGTTGCCACATAGAAGGGAATACTGAGGCAATTTAATAGACCCGGTTACTGCTAAAGACTATGGTGTCAGAGTTTTGGCATGCTTGCCAAAACTAATTTGACATGTTTGCACGTCAGATATCTCAAAACATAGCCATTTAAAATGAATGTGACTTCAAACTAAAGTAAGGTAAATTATAGCAATCAATTTAATAAGATGACAGAAATGCATAACCATCGGACTTTGCAACTTTACGATACCCAAACTATGACTGGTCATGTTCAGTCATTATTATTATTATTATTATTATTACCCCCTTCTTTGATGCAGGCTTGTGGTAGCCTATACAAAGCTCGTAGCTCTCAGCTCTAGTGGTATGCAGCCTCGAAATCGTACAGGAATGTTTCTCTGGCCCAGGCCCTGTCCAGCGCACTGAATTGATTTATGGTAGCTGCTTCCACCGCTTCTTCCGGTAGCTCATTCCACATGTTTATCACTCGCTGTTAAAAGAAGGCCCCTCTGAGTGAGCTGTTGTACCTTGGCTTGAAAAGCTTCTTGGAGTGACCTCTGGTACTGCTTCCTGTCATGATGGCTGTGAATGACTAATAGTGCGGTGGTCATGTTGCTTCCTCTTTGATCACCCTCACAGACCAAGTTGGTGGGGTTACTAGATGCTGACGTCTACGGGCCGTCCATTCCCAAACTGATGAACCTATCGGGACCGGTGTACATCAACAACGGTAAGGCACTCTCCAGCACACGCCGTCTGTATGTGACCTTAGAAGCCACACTCTTCCCCTTTCACCTCCAGACGGGTTAGCCGAATGAGTTGAGCGTTTTGGTAGATCGTGGGTTCGAACCCTGGTTAAGTCAAACCAATGACTTAAAAATTTATCATTGTCACTTCCTAGCCAGGCACTCTGCATTATTAGGATATGGCAAGGACTGCTTGGCTCAGTGTCAGGATAATGTGACTGGGTAGGATATCAGGTCATGGTGCTGGCAGCCTGGTCTCCCAGTGGAGCAGCACTGTGAAGACGTCATTAGTGCGCACTGTGACAAGTCGGTGCCCATCCTGATATGTCCTAAGATGTTGCCAGGATATGAAACTCCAACAACCAACCAATCAATCCTTCTTTACCACTTGCCCGTATTCATAGAGCATAGCATCAACATCCAATATGACCTTAGATGTTGCCAGGATGGAAAGCCCCAACAAACAAGCCAGTGCACGCCGCATCTCCATTAGAAGCAGCATTCTTCCCCGTTTACACAAACCCCTATTCGCACAGCATAGAATCCACAGCCAACCTACATGGTTCCTTTTTATAAATATTTTTGATAGATTTATTTTACATTTGCAGTTGTAGTACTAGTATTGGTCTGCACTGACCTCACATACAAGGAGCCACATAGATAGGTGGGCATGGATAGGGTGATTGCACCAAGGAGATTAGTAATGGCGACCTTTCAGTTTGCATGACTCTCTCGTCAGATGGCGCATCATGCCGGTCTCAGGTAATGCTGCGGTTGGATAGAAGCAGGGTGTGGTGAGGATTGTGGTGGCGGGTGTTGGGATTTAGGAGTGTGTGGTGGGGGCGTATGTTTGTGTGGTGGAAGTGTAGGGGTGTGGTGAGGATTTTGCTGTGTGTGGTCGGGGTATGTGGGGATTTAGGGGTGTGTGGTATGGGGTGTGTGTGGTGGGGGCATATGTTTGTGTGGTGGGTGTGTTGTAGAGGTCTAGGGGTGTGGTGAGGATTTTGGTGGGTGTGGTGAGGGTATATGGGGATTTAGGGGTGTGTATAGTGGGGGTGTGTGGTGAGTGGGTATGGTGGGTGGGGGGGCTTAGCGGTGTGGTGGGAGGTTGATGGTGTATATGGTGGGGGTGTAGGTGGTTTGTGGTGGAGGTGTAGGGCTGTCTTGCAGAGCGGCACCTCACAATCTTTAACATCCCTAAACCCCCACCACATACACCCCCACCACAGCCCTCAGACCCCACCACACACACCTATACCCCCTACACCCCACCGCACACACATATACCCTCAGTACCCCTTACACCCCCACCACATACATAAAACCCCACCACACACCTACACCTCCACCACACCTACATCACCCAGACACAACTACACCCTCACCACACACACACCTACACCCCCACCACACACTTACATTACCACCACACACTCTAAACCACCACACTCTACACCCACACCCCCACCACACACCTACACCACCATCACACCCTAAGCTCTCACCACACACCTACACCCCCACTAGACCCCCCCCCCCCCACCACACACTTACACCCTTCTATCCAACCATGATGGCCGACTTGGACCGGGAACGGGTGCTACCACCAAGTGTCTAACGAGAGAAATAGATCATAAAAGGTCCCCATTAGTATGCTATCCTGGCAATTACAAGAAGAGTGGCTTCGAATCCTATTCTAGGCGCAATCATTTGCATCACCCTAATGACACTGGTTGCTATGACCAGGATCCTGTACAAGCTATGCGCTCTAATGTTGTTGAACCTACCCTGTGTATCTACATTTTTTATTTCTTGACAAATTATTTATTCTGCCCATAACGTATAAGCTCCCACCAGGGTTCTTGTTTTCAACGTTGGACAGCTGTGATACTGGTTTTGGTCTGGCCCCGCACCCAGGAGTGTTTACCTGTTCCTGCTCGGGCCACCCTTTTGTGGCTTTGGGCATTAGTAGTCTCTAAGTTAGTTTTTTTTGTATTTTTCCAAAGTTTTTTTTCAACTATCTTAGCCTACTATGTACATCTACCTGGATGACATACAGGCCTGCGGGAGAGGATCCCGTCCTATTATGATTTGGTACAGCATCCTTTCACCCAAGACCTGTCCTTAGATAGTGCACCAGTGTGCCAAAACACCCCCCGGACCCTTCAGGACTGCGACTAGGTGGGATGGTTGTGTTGATTGCTTAGCCATTCTGTATTTCAGGGTGGGTCGGAAGTATGACTGTGACCTGTCCATTTCTGTGTTACTTGTAAGTGAATTGCGTGTATTATATACTCACGTGGGTGCAACCAAATGAGGAAAAGAGAAAATTTCTCAAATCTGTTGTTTTACCTGCTTTAAGAAATTAATGTTCCAGAGAAAAAGTATGGGCGGGGCGGAGGGAAAGGTTGGTCTTATATTTTTGCCACTCCTCATTTATAATTTTTATAGGCTATATAAAATTCGGATTTCTTAAATTAATTGACCCATTACTGTGTTCTTGCGATGTAAAGTTAATAATAATTTCCATGTATTTTTTAGATCAAAAGATGGACCCCCTAATGAATTTCGGCATCCAATGGTAAATACTTTCATTTTTAGTACTTTTGAATCATGCATGTCATTGTTTTATTTATTAATATATGCCAGAAGGCAAACTTTGTATCCAAGGTTTCGTATTATTCTTTCTTCCCTTCACTCCCCTCCCCCCGCCCCCGACCTTCACTGGCTTCCGGTATTACATACATTATTATATAACCACACGGTAGTATGGGTATGCAGGTATTGCAATACCTCAGGGAGTTTGACACCCCTGCCCTGCAGAGTTGTAAACCACTGCCTTGTGGTACAGGTTCTTGACAGAACCGAAGGCTAAGGGAGCAAACCCTGAACAGAAAACGATGTCACTGTGGCAGCAACAAGGGCGGTTGATGTATGGAACTCCCAACATCTCCCTACCAGCCACTTCAGGGACAAATAGTTTGCGCCTGTCTGGACATGTTCTTGCCGGTGTGAAACCCCTATTTGCTCCCTGAGAGAGTGCCACTGGTAACTTGCAAAAGCCAGCAGCACTTCAACACTTTTGCAGGCAGCTTTCATGAAATGTACAACCACACAAAACATCACTCTCACAGCAGAGAGCTAAATGGAGAGCAGCAGTCAAGTAATGAAAGCAGTCTTTCTCGCATCGCGACTGACAGCATGATGATGATGACACGGTAGTACATAGAAAAGCTTGCTATAGTTGGTTGGTTGGTTTTGGGAGTTTTACGTCCTGGCAACATCTAAGGTCATATCAGGACGGGTACCGACTCGTTGCCCCACTGGGAGACCTATCCTTTTTTTTTTGGTTGGTTGGTTTTGGGAGTTTTACGTCCTGGCAACATCTAAGGTAATATCAGGACGGGTACCGACTCGTTGCCCCACTGGGAGACCTATGCTATATGTTACCCTAGATCAAGCTATGGACATCATGTATGTCTTATCTCATGTGATTACGTGGAGTGAAGTGGGGCCTGCCCAGTAAAGCTAGGAACACACAGGACGCGGGCGGCAAGTACAAGCAGACGGCATGCGGTTCTCACGCGGAAATAGCAAACACACTGGATGCATCTGGTGCGCGGCTAAAAGATTATGCTGAGAGACCCCACTACCACCACCACCACCACCACCACCACCACCACAGCAGGGGGGGGGGGGGGGGGGGGGGGCGCAATACACTGCAGACCTTATCACATGCGATAAGGGGCTTATCACTATCCATATATTACCCGACTTGACTTTGTCCTACTTGACTTTACCCGATCTCACTTTACCCGACCCCACTTTACATGGCTTGCCTTTACCCGACCTGACTTTACACGGCTTGACATTACACAGCTTGACGTTACACAACTTGACCCGACAACACCATAAAGTCATTGTGTAAAGTCAAGTCGGGTAAAGTCAAGTCGTGTAAGTCTAGTCGGGTAAAGTCAAGTCGGGTAAATTCAAATTGTGTAAAGCTGGGAAAAGCCAGGCAAAGCTGGGCAAATTCAGGTGGGGCAAAGTCAGGTCGGGTAAAGTCATGTCGTGTAAAGTCAAGTTGGGTGAAGTCTAGCAAAGTCGGGCAAAGTCAGGTGAAGTCGATCAAAAGCCAAGCGGCACCATGCATCAAGCGGCAAAAATCGCTCCAAAAGCAATGCTATCTGCCCGCGTAAGAACGACCCGCGCCAGTGTGTTGGCTTCTCTTTATTACATTCATTTCGATTTTTTCCACATGACATCCGCGTCCATTGTGTTCGCAGCTTAAGGCGTAACTTGAGCAGCGACTTGAATCCAAGGTACATCGGTTTGGCTTTTATCCCTGGTGGATGGCCATTCCACATTCTGCTTTCCTGGTTTATTGGGGCCCTGGACAAGCTGTTAATTGTTGCTCTTGGGACGCAGTGGAGTACTCCATTGCCCTTGATGGGTGTCTTTCTATCATCTGGGTCTGAGTTTTACCTTGTCACGTTGCAGCGCAGGCTTCCCATGTGGAATTGTCGGGAGTCCCAGTCGAGTGAAATGAATGACTTACAAAATTTATACTTGTCACTACCTAGTCTGGTGCTTGGCATGAATAGGATAGGGCAAGGACTGGTTAGATCCGTGCAGGATAATGTGATTGAGTGGGATATCGGGCCATGGTGCTGGTGGCCTGATTTCCCAGTAGGGCAGCACTTATAAAGTCGCCAGAGTGTGCACTGTCACAAGTTGGAATGTGTCCTGATATGACCGTAGATGTTTGACGTAAAGCTCTAACAAAGTAGGAGTGGGATGTAGCTCAGTGTCCACTGTGATATAGTCTAAAGGTAAATGGCTCTTCTCCAGTCTACATGTGCAAAATAAGGTCCCCACTATATTTGTCATCATCATCATCATGCTGTCGGTCGCGATGCGACAAAGACTGCTTTCATTACTTGACTGTCGCTCTTTGTGCGATTGTACATTTCATGAAAGCTGCCTGCAAAAGTGTTGAAGTGCTGCTGGCTTTTGCAAGTTACCAGCGACACTCTCTCGGGGAGCAAATAGAGGTCTCACACTGGCAAGAACATGTCCAGACAGGCGCAAAACTATTTGTCCCTGCAGTGGCTGGTCGGGAGATGTTGGGAGTTCCATACATCAACTGCCCTTGATGCTGCCACAGTGAGATGGTTTCTTGTTTAGGGTTTGCTCCCTTAGCCTTCGGTTCTGTCAAGAACCTGTACCACAAGGCAGTGGTTTCCAACTCTGCAGGGCAGGGGCGTCAAACTCCCTGCCCTGCCCTATATTTGTAATGCCCCATTTTAACCTACTATTGTCTATATTGTTCATACCATCTCATCATCTCATCCATAAATATTTCATATGCACTATAATTGTTAAGGCCGGAAGATCAGTGCCTTGGTGCTAAAAAAAGATGTTATTCAACTGGAAGGTGTCGGTCATCCTATTGATCCTGCTCAGTGGATCCATTTGCAGCTTGGTTTATTTAACGTTCCACCCAGTGGTCCACAACTGGTTCATAAATGGCTGTGGTATGTGCTGTCCTGTCTGTGGGAAAGTGCATATAAAAGACCCCTTGCTGCTTATCGGAAAGAGTAGCCTATATGGTGGCAGCAGGTTTCCTTCAAAGAAATATATCAGAATGACCATATGTTGACGTCCAATAGCCGATGATAAAAATCAATGTGCTCTAGGCATGTCGTTAAATAAAAGAAGCTTTACTTTGAGTGGGAGATCGGGTCATGGTGCTTGCTGGCGGTCTGCTGTCCCAGTGGGGCAGCACTATAAAGTCGCCATGAGAGCGCACTGTCACAAGTCTGTAGGTAGCCGTCCTGATATGATCGTAGATGTTGCCAGGACGAAAAACTCTAACAAACAAACTTGTTGCAGCATGTCGATGGGCTTCATGGTAGACGAAAAGGACCCGATAGTGTGGCGAGGCTTGATGGTCATGTCAGCCATCCAACGCTTCCTGAAACAGGTTAGTACTACAGCCGAGGGCAGGCTAAGTAAGTCATCCGAGCTTTTCTATATACATGGATTAAAAAATTTAGCAATTTCACAGATTTCCGCAAATTTTTATATTTACCGATTAACGTGCATAAAAACATACAAAAACACCTAAAACATACAAAAAATATCTGTGCAAAATAAGGCTTTGAAACCCCCACTAAGCTGCACTGCGATGGGGCATGTGATATGTCACGGCCCACCAGCGGGACGGCCAATGGAAGGTAACCAGATAGCACACTACACAGCTATGTACAAGCCTATGATATGTAAATAGGAGTAGGCTAGTCTAGTAGTAAGAGTAGAAAAAAATAAAATACGGCCCACCAGCGGGACGGCCAATGGAAGGTAACCAGATAGCACACTACACAGCTATGTACAAGCCTATGATATGTAAATAGGATAGCTAGTCTACTGAAGATAGAAAGCAATAAAATACATTATCATGCCAGATACTGTGTAAGATAACATAGGCTACTAACCGTACCAATCACTATATCTGCTCTGAAATGCAGCATCAAATACTTATCAGCAACGTGTGATAAGTAGCGCCAGCACTACAGTGCCATATTGAAACAGTGTAAATACAGCCTCAATAAAAAAGAAGAAAAAAGACGTTAAGCAAAATGCTATGGAATCGGGATGTATATGACAGAAATTTGGTAATTTGATTCCCATTCTTATATGACCTTAGCTGTTGCTAGAACATAAATGGGCGATAATATAGCCGCAACAAGGATAGTTGAAATCTGACTTCCGGCATTTTTCTGCGATTCCCTGACAGTGCTAAGCCTATGGGAGAATATCTGCGTTTTCGCTTAAATTGGCCGTCGGATTACAGATAACCTCACTGTAGGCATAGATTTCCGCCTTTTTTGCCAGAGACCACTTTCATCCCTGTATATATGTGCATGGTCATACGAAGAGTTTGTTTCATTTAACCATAATACGTATATATATTTTGATATATTTCTTTTAAAAAGGAAAAAGTGTTTAAAGACAATTCTAAACCCATGTAATACATATTCACTGAATGCATGATACTTTTATTGGACTGAATTTGTACACAGTTACTACTACAGCTGATATTTCATTTATAAAATGTATGGTACTTTTGGTAACAAACAGGATTTGCATGCAGTCACTATTACAACTGATAGTAGTTTCATTTATGCACGATACTTCTATTGGACTGGATTTGTACACAGTTACTACTACAGCTGATACTTCATTTATAAAATGTATAATACTTTTAGTAACAAACAGGATTTGCATGCAGTCACTATTACAACTGATGGTAGTATCATTTATGTATTAAGGAGTTGTACTGTATGGCCGGAAGACCAGTGCTCTGGCGCTGACAACAGATATTATTTGATGAATAAATACGATGAATAAATACTTGAAAAAAAACATGTTAGTAAAGTCTTCCAGCCAAGCAACCAATGTTATATTAAATTTAAAGTTCACACTTGTGCAAAATACATTGTTATAACAAATCTGCATTTGAAATCTTTACCTAGAATCAGATTAAGCATTTCACATTCATATATACATATAACCACAGGATAAGTGATGTCAAAGTTATACAATGGTGACGCCTTTGCCCAATTTGTTCCTGATTTAAGAGACATCCGTCACTGTAATTTTCATACTTATGCAAGATTTCTCTTAGCCTTGATTTGAAGCCTGCTGGCCAAATCAATGAGATACCACTGTGTATACTATTGAGGATTTGTGCCAAACGATTAGCACCACGTGATCAGTGCCTCATCGGCCATCATGGTTCGATAGAAAGTATAGCATAACACTGCCGATGCGGCGGCGGCTTTAATATCGCCAGGATTTGGCGTTTAATTTGACCCGATTTCACTTTTTGAGTAGGCTATTCTCATAAATAACATTATTTCAACCCCCGAGTGAGTATTCATGATTCTAAATAACAGAATTAGATCGTAACAGTGAATAGATTTGTGCTTTTTTGTTTTGTTTACATTCGACAATATCGCCATCGATGCTGTGGCGGCGTTAATATCGCCAGGAATTTGGGTTTAATTTGACCGGATTTCACTTTTTGAGTAAGCTATCCTCATAAATAGCATTATTTCAACCCCCGAGTGAATATTCATGATTCTAAATAACAGAATTAGATCGTAGCAATGAATAGATTTGTGCTATTTGTGTTATTTACATACACTTGATAGTAGAAGGAACTGCTTCTAACCAACCACGATGCAGGAGTAGTGTGTGATGCCTACATCACGTGCAAATCCTCAATACACTTTTCCCACTGCGGAATACTGATTGTTAGTTCTGTTCTTTGCCTGCAGGTGGCGTGGGGCCCGCTGGACTACCTGGTGGTTGACATGCCCCCAGGGACTGGAGACGCCCAGCTTACAATAGCCCAGACCATCCCCATAGACGGTCAGTACCACAGCCGCTTTATATATATGTGATATATAATTTATTTTATAGATACTAGCTTTAACCCTTGCTGCGCATGGGTTAAAGTTAGGCTCTGCATCAATCCCTGGACCAATATTGTGTTAAACTGTCATTACAGTATAACCCCATTAAACCAAACTTGAAGGGACCCTAGACATTTGTTTGGATTAACCGATCATTGGTTTAACCGAGCTATGGCATCGACTTTGACTTTGAGTAAGGGTGTATTGGCACATGTAATATACAATGTATGTGGACACTTTGATTATTGTTTTTTATGTACATACAGTCTAACCCCGTTAAACCAAGCTCAGTTAAACCAAACGATCGGTTAATCCAAACAAATTTCTAGGGTCCCTTCAAAATACTACCATTTATCATATAAAAAAGTTGTTGGGGTCTCAGATGACCTTATAACCACATGAAAATTTGGTTTAACCATACCCGAAGTGGCCTGGAGTCTGACAATTTTGTTTGGATTAAGCGATAATTTGGATTAACCGACTTTGGTTTAATCAATTTTTTATATTATAAATGGTAGTATTTTGGCAGGCCGCCGAAAAAAGTTTGGATTAACTGATCATTTGGTTTAACCGAGCTTGGTTTAATGGGGTTATACTGTATTGTTAAAATTTGACCGTCCAAGAGGGTCTATAGGCAATAACGACCAGACACCTGGCATACAGTGGTGAGAGCCCGTCATATGTGACCCCGATGTGGCAAATACTACACAGGGCCAGTAAATAGGATATAATGAGTATAGTATAGGGAACTGAGGATAGTGTCCTTGTTTATATTCCCATAATAGATTATAGAGCACACATATTCATGGTCTCTGACTATATTCTTAGACCATGTATATACATTCTCTGCTATTTTCCGAACTTGTGCACTGTCCCATTGCAATAGAGTGCTGCCATCTGGTGGAATCCATCTGTACCATTATGCGGTAAACCATATCGGTAACACTATCTAATGGCGGACTTAACAACACTCGCCGTTACATGACTCAAGATGGATGCTACTCTGGTCAAAGTGACCAAAGCTAGTAAAAAAAAAAACCAACAAAATTAGTATGAAATGTGTATGGTAAGCACAAAAAAACCATGCTATTGTATTAACAAGCCATACATGGCAAAGCATCAGTGGATTACAATGATGCACATTGGGAGCGCCGATTAACTGAGAAGTGATCAGAACGACCCTAAAACTAATGCACCGTTTGCTATTATAAATAGATAAATGCAAGCGTGATCTGATGTCATTATTATATATTGTGATATTGCGGGCATGATAATTATGCTTTTTCGGTTCCGACCGGATGTTCCGTTCTGGAACCTTGGACCTTGATCGTGACATTGCCCTGCTGGATGCCCGCAAGGGGGCGCGGTAGTTCGCCACGGTGCAGGTGCACCACCAACCAACCACTCCACTGTCTCACACACTATCATCCACCCACTCGCCCACTCTCACTCACTCACTCACCCACACTCTCACCCACACTCACCCACACCCACACTCACCCACACCCACCCACATTCACCCACTCTCCCACACCCACACTCACCCACACTCTCACCCACACTCACCCACACCCACACTCTCCCACACTCACACCCACACTCTCCCACACTCACCCACACTCTCACCCACCCACCCTCACTTCTCCAGGCGCTGTGATCGTGTCGACGCCTCAGGACATTGCCTTGTTGGATGCCCGTAAGGGGGCGCAAATGTTCACCAAGGTGCAGGTGCCGGTGCTGGGCCTGGTGCAGAACATGAGCGTGTACGTGTGTCCCCGCTGCGGCCATGAGGACCACATCTTCGGCCGGGACGGCGCTACGGAGCTGGCCGCAGACATCGGCGTCCCCGTGCTTGGTGAGTGCGGAGCTTCTTTTTTAAAGCTGTTTTGGGGATTTTTTTTATGGAATATATATATATAATCTTCTTTTCTTTTTTTTTTTAAGAAAGATTTCTTAGGGAAGAAAAACTAGATATGTGGTAGTCTGCACTGACCTCTCAGGCAAGTAACCACCTAGACAGGTAGGCGTGGGTAGTATGGTGATATCAGGGAGCCTAGGTGGTGTAATGGTTAGCACACTGGCCCGGAATGCAAAGAGATGTGGGTTTGAGTCCCGCTCTAGGCGCAATATTTCCCATTTTCATCACCCCCACGACACTGGTGCCATGATCATGATCCTGTACAAGCGTTGCGCTGTACGGTTGGTGAACCTACCCTGTGTATGTAAGTGTTAATGCATTGCCTGTATGTATGTAATTGTAAGCATTAAAAGACTTACAATTCCAGGGGGGCGAGTGTAGTAGTCTGCACTGACCTCTCAGACAAGTAACCACATAGACGAGTAGGCGTGGGTAGTGTGGTGATATCAGGGAGCCTAGGTGGTGTAATGGTTAGCACACTGGCCCAGAATGCAAAGAGATGTGGGTTCGAGTCCCGCTCTAGGCACAATATTTCCCATTTTCATCAACCCCACGACATATATATAAGTGTATATATATATCTTTTTTCTTCTTTAAGAAATTCTTTTAGTTTAAAAGACTGGGCGCGGAGGGCGAATCGTTAGAGCGCAGACCTCCCGTGTGGGAGCTCAGGAGTTCAATTCCCGGTCGAGTCAAACCCATGACTTATAAAAAGTTTATACTTGTCGCTTCTTAGCCTGGTGCTTGGTATTAATAGGATAGGGCAAGGACTCGTTAGCTCAGTGTCAGGATAATGTGGGATATCGGGTCATGATGCCGGTGGCCTGGGGCCATATGCAGGACGCGGTGTTAGCGTCGGTTGGTGTTATCTGGTAAACGCGTTTAGCTATCACAGCCCGCACGAAGTATGTCACGCCGTAAGCAGAGGCGCCTAAATGGTGCGTCTTAGCTAAACGTGAATCCCTTGCAGCCGCTTCCCGGCGAGCACCGCCTAATCGGTATCCAACACCAGCGAGCACTGCAGCGGCGATTTGTTTAGTTTACATTCGTCGATTCGACAATATGAATAACGCCGCCGATGTAGCGGCTACGTTAATATCGCTTCGAATTTAGGGTTAATTTAATGAAATTTCACTTATTGCATATGTAATTCTGTTAAATATGATCGCATTGAATAGATTTGGGAGTAAAACATTGCCGCTGGCATTATGCCAGTATGGATATCGACGTCATGGCGGTGGCGGCAACGATTTGTTTACTTTACATTCGTCGATTCGACACTATTAATATCGCCGCCAATGTGGCGATAGTGTTAATAACTGTTCGAATTTAGGGCTAAATTGATCAAATTTCACTTATTGTGTATTTAATTCTGTTAAATATGATAGCATTGAATAGATTTGGGCTTAACGTAACCCTAACACCAACCTTAAATGTGCTATGAAACGGGTTTAGTGTAGCGGACCTTAAACGCGCGGTGTTAGCGTAACACCGCCTCCCGCATACTGACTTTTCGGCGCTAAACCAGAAATCCCGTCAAAACGCGTTTTGGCTCGGTAACCCCGACTCCTGCATATGGCCCCCTGGTCTCCCAGTGGGGTAGCATTATAAAGTTGCCATGAGTTTGCACTGTCAAAAGTCGGTACCCGTCCTGATATGACCTTAGATGTTGCTAGGATATAAAACAACAGCACACAAACATCGTCCCAGCGGCTCCCGGAGCTCAGACCGGAAGTGACGTAATGACTGTTTGTGTTGCATGGTGCAGCCGACATTCCGCTGGACTCCAGCATCAGGCAGCTCTCTGATGAAGGGGCGCCAATAGTCGTCTCCAGGCCCGATAGTCCCCAGGTAAGTCGCCAATTGCCGCCATGTTGGATTTCTTTTTTGTTGTTGTCCTTTCTCTCTCTCTCTCTGTCTCTCTCCCTCTCCCTCTCCCTCTCTCTCTCTCCCTCTCCCTCTCTCTCTCTCCCTTTGTCTCTCTGTCTCCGTCTCCCTCCCTCTTCCCCCTTTCTTTCTTTCTTTCTTTATTCCTCCTTTTCTTTCTCGCTCTCTTTCTGTCTCTGTCTCTTTCGATTTCTCTCGCTGTCTCTCTTTCTGCCTCCTCTTACTATTTCCATCTCTTTCTCTCTTTCTCCCCATTTCTCTTTCCCCCCCCCCCCCACCCCCCACCACCAGCTACATTCAACGTATGTTAGCCTCCACTACGTTCAACTACGTCCAAGTGCGCTCGAGTACATTAAGAGTACGGAGACTTCACCACAGTGCGTTAGCCTCTAACGTAGCACTTTTTTTAACATGTCCAAAGATTAAATCGGAACTCACTGCCCACCCGCGTTATTACCAAGTTAGCATGACGGAGAAGTATGGATGCCGGTACGTTCAACTACGTTAGCCTCGACTACGTTCAACTACGTCCACTAACCTGTATGTGACCGGGCCTTTACATAGATATAGCCGCAATAAAGAGTCAACATAAGATGTCGTCTTTGCATTATGTTATGGGATGTATAATATCCTCCGCTTGTCGTTCTCTTTTTACCCATAGCCAATTTATATGTATGTATATAAAAAAATAAAAAAATTTAGAGCAAAAAGTGTATTAAAAAGAATAGTACCAACAAAATATATATTTAAATTTAAAAGCCAGGTAATCCTTGAATTGTGCCAACTAACTAACTATAGTAAACCACAATAACATAAACATCTGATGCTGTCTCTCTACTTTGCAGGCTGCGGCATATGTTAATTTAGCGAGGGAAGTTCTCCAAAGGTTGCGGCCATATAAAGAACCAACCAGGAGTTGATGATTGCGGCTATTTCAAGACATGGACATTTTAAAGCTGCATAGACACTTAACCTAAATTTGATGCTACATATCCAACTCAGATGCTGGTGCACTCATTAAACATTTGCTGCTGTATAGACCTATTTCATATGACGTCAGCATAGGTATCTCGGTCAGTGCGCGCACCTTTTGGCTGCAGGACAACACACTGTCACACTGCAAACTCAATGGCTATGAGCAATCTTCATATAGAAAGTGAAATATCTCTAAAACCACACCACCTAGAAGCAACCCATTTGGAACACTTATAGAAAACATATTCAATGTTGTTGTTCTCTCTGAAGACGCACACTCTCCCACATACATATGGTTAGGGTTCTGCATTTCTATTAATTTGGATTAAAATAGACGTTTTGCAGTGCGCGTACCCGCAAATTCAATGCATTGTCAATGGCAGTTAGCCATCTTGAATTATCTTCATACAGAAAAAGTGAAATATCTCTAAAACTACACCACCTGGAAGCAACCCGCTTGGAACACATATAGAAAACATATTCAATGAATAGATTATATTAAATTTATATGGTTAGGGTTCTGCATTTCTATTAATTTTGAATAAAATAGACGTTTTGCACTGCGCGTATTGTCAAACTCAATGCATTGTCAATGGTCGTGAGCAATCTTCATACAGAAAAAGTGAAATATCTCTAAAACCACACCACCTAGAAACAAACCGCTTGGAACACATATAGAAAACTTATTCAATGAATAGATTATATTAAATTTAAAAGGTTAGGGTTCTGCATTTCTATGAATTTTGAATAAAAATAAATGTTTTGCACTGCATGTACCGGCAAACTCAATGGCAGTGTGCCTTCGTTCTGCAGCCAAGATGCGCGCGCATACACAATGTTTATAAACATTGAAAGGGGTCTATAGAAGGAACACAAAATCCATTTAATAGAACCTGTCACTGCTGAAGTCTGTTACGTCCAGCATTTCGATTTACAAGTCAATTTAATAGAACATTTTATTACTTAAGCCTATGCTGTCAGAATTTTGATGTGTCAGCTAAAATTAATCTCCAGTCAATCTAATATATTTATGTAAGAAGAAGAATGATAGAAACCCAAAACTGTTAGACTGCAACTTTAACTGTCTGAGTCACGGAGGATACCTCAATTTACCATTGAACCCAGATGGGTTGGGCGAATGGGTTGTGGAATTCGAAACCCCGGTTTTGAACCCTGGCCGAGTCAAACCAATGACTTGAAAATGTATACTTGTCGCTACCTAGCAAGGAGCTTAAGTGCCTGTCACACTATGCCGGATTGAGCAACGGACAGAATTTTCTAGACCGGTGGTGTTCGGGCGTGATAAGTATCAAAATGTGTCAAACTGTTGCGATATCGGGTCAAAGGCCCCCCGGACGAACGAACATTAAACGGACATGAAATGTACATGAGCGGATAGCCAACGGACGATAGGCGGACTAAACAAACTCAAACCAGACAAGAACCATAGACATCAATCCGGTGGCATCCATTCCAAGTTTTGTGCATGTTCAAAACTTGTAGCAGATCGGGCCGGATATCAATGGATATGCAATGGACACAAACCAGACTTTGCTGGATATCAACGGACTTTGTTCGGTTTCTTTCCGTTTCCCCAATCCGGTGATGTGTGACAGAGCCTTTAGCATTACAAGAATAGGTTAAGGAGCAGTGGAATGAGGAAGACCAATTTTCCCTAATTAAATGTAATTAAGCATTTTAAGCTACTCCCCCACCGGGTGGGGGTGCTACTGCAAGTGATTTTCAATGAGTGATTGCTAGGATAATGTTTTGATTGCTGGTAGTATCTTAGCCATATAAGCTATGAGGGGTATACCCAATTTAACACAGATACCCACCACACACTCCCCCCAGAAATTGAAGTTTAGTCCTGTGGGAAATATAGTAGCATGGGTTATTCTTTTTTTTCTTGAAGATTTAATACAGCCTATCATGGATAAGTGTGAATAGTCTTGTTTTCACCATTAGACAGTTGGTTGATAGAAAGCCCGAGCCTACACTTTTACCGACCCATGGGATTTTTAACCTCCCACACCACATAGACATGGTATGAGAGCAACTGGCCTTTGATGATGCTGTAAGTTATACACAGCGGTGGAAATCCGAATTGGCAGAAGTGATGGCATGGGGAATTCTATTTACACTCTTGTGCTAAAATTAACTCCTATTTGGGTAAAATTACCAAAGTTTTAATGTCAGAAAGGTCATTTATCGTATATAAATATACTAGCTAATATTTTCTATTAATACATGTGCGATCATCGGTGTGACTTTGGAGTGTTCTGGACTCTGACTGTTAACAACAAAGCAAATTGTGATTGTTTTTAAAAGATTGCGAGATTTGTTTTCGAAGGCGCAGTGTCTTTTCTATTTATGGAACTGTATCTGTATTCAGATTATGGTAAATAAATATATAAAAATTGCAAATGAAATGTTATTTTAAGATATTCAAAAGGCACAGTTAAATGATGTAGAAACAGTTTCAAATGTTGAATTCTTTTTAATTCTTTTTTTTAGTAGAAATGTGTAGGTAGTCTACACTGACCTCTCAAGCAAGGAGCCACATAGGCAGATATGCATGAATAAGAGTGATTGCATCAGGCAGCCTAGCTAGCCTAATGATTAGGATGCTATCCCTTGGAGGTGCAAGAAGTGTGGGTTCGAATCCTGCTCTAGGTGCAATATATCCCATTTGCACCAAAAAAACAACATGGCACTAGTGCCGGTGTAGGACGTACAAAACACTACGCCGTTCAAAACACTACGGTAGTGTTTTGAACCTACGTTCAAAACACGACGGTAGTGTTTTGAACTTAGGTTCAAAACACTACCACTACGTACGTTCAAAACACTACCCAAGTTCAAAACATTAGCTGTCCCTGCTGCGGCGTTTGAAGCACGTATTAGTAGTATACGCTGATAGTGCTGCGGCATTTGAAGCACGTATTAGTAGTATACGCTGATAGCGCTGCGGCGTGTGCACCATGTATTAGTATACGCTGATAGTGCTGCAGCGTTTGAAGCACGTATTAGTAGTATACGCTGATAGCGCTGCGGCGTGTGCACCACGAACGTCAAACGTCATGCCTCCCTCCCTCCCTGTGTGTGTGTCTCTGTGTCTCCGTGTGTGTCTCTGTGTGTGTCTGTGTGTGTGTCTCTGTGTCTGTGTGTCTGTCTCTGTGTATGTGTGTTTCTGTGTGTGTGTCTGTCTCTGTGTCTGTATGTGTGTCTATGTGTGTGTCTCTCTGTCTCTGTGTGTGTCTCTGTGTGTGTGTGTGTCTCTGTGTGTGTCTCTGTGTACGTGTGTGTGTCTCCATGTCTCTGTGTGTGTCTCTTTGTCTGTGTGTGTGTCTCTGTGTGTGTGTCTCTGTGTCTCTGTATGTGTCTCTGTCTGTGTGTGTGTGTGTGTCTGTGTGTGTATCTCTGTATCTGTGTGTGTGTCTCTGTGTGTGTCTATGTGTCTTTGTGTCTGTCTGTGTGTGTCTCTGTGTCTGTGTGTGTCACTGTGTCTCTGTATGTGTGTGTGTATCTGTGTCTATGTGTGTGTCTCTGTGTCTCTGTGTCTGTGTGTGTGTTTCTGTGTGTGTCTCTGTGTCTGTGAGAAGAGCAGATGGGATGGCCGAATGAGTTGAGCAACCCTCTCCTGCTTTGGGAGATTGGGGGATCCGAACCCATGGGTTTGTGGGTTCGAACCCTGGTCGAGTCAAACCAGTGACATAAAAAGTTATACTTGTCACTTCCTAGCCAGCCGCTCGCCATTATTAGGATAGGGCAAGGACTGATTGGCTCAGTGTCAGGATAATGTTACTGAGTGGGATATCAGGTCATGGTTCTGACAGCGTGGTCTCTCAGTTGGGCAGCACTATAAAGTCCCATGAGTGCGCACTGTCACAAGTCGATACCCATCCTGATATGACCTTAGATGATGCTAGGACGTTAAACAACATCCAGCAACCGGCTGACCCACATTACTACATACTGCTCCACCCTAAGAAAATAGAGTAGTGTTTTGAACTTAAAGGTAGTGTTTTGAACTTAAGGATAGTGTTTTGAGCGTGGCCACAGTAGTGTTTTGAACTTACCATCAACCAGGTTCAAAACACTACCGTAGTGTTTTGAACCTAGGTTGAAAACACTACCGTAGTGTTTTTGTGGGGTAGTGTTTTGAACTTACTACACCGGGACCAGGATCCTGTACAAGCTACATGCTGTATAGTTGTGAAACCTACCCTGTTTGTGTGTAAGTAAATGCATTGCTTGTATGTCTGTAATTGTAAACATTAAACCATTTATGAACGCAATAGCTAAAGCCTGAATCAGTTAAGAGTGCTGGCTTCTTATCAGGGAGGTCGTGGGATCGAACTGTGGCCGTGTCAAATCAATGACTTACAGAATTGATACTTGTCGCTACCTAACCAGACGCTTGACATTATTAGGACAGGGCAAGGACTGGTTGGCTCAGTGTCAGGATAATTTGACTGAGTGGGATATCAGGTCATGGTGTTGGCAGCCTGGTCTCCCTGTGGGGCAGCACTATAAAGTTGCCATGAGTGTGCACTGTCACAAGTCAGTAGCCGTAAAGGTCATATCAGGATGGGTACCGACTTGTGACAGTGCGCACTCATGGCAACTTTATAGCGCTGCCCCACTGGGAGACCAGGCTGCCAGCACCATGACTTGATATCCCACTCAGTCACATTATCCTGACACTGGGCCAACCAGTCCTTGCCCTATCCTAATAATGTCGAGTGCCTGTCTAGGAAGCGACAAGTATCAATTTTAAAGTCATTGGTTTGACTCGACATGGGTTCGAACCGACGATCCCATGGTCTACCAACATGGGAAACGGACGCTCTAACTCATTCGGCCATCCCGTCTGCTACACAGGAATCGGACACTGTGGCCGAATCGGTAAGAGCGCTGACTTGTTTCCCGTGTGGAAGATCAGGTTTTAACATTCTGGCCGTGTGCCAAATTAATGATTTACAAAATTTATACTTGTCGCTATCTAGTCTGGTGCTCAGCATTACTAGGACAATAGTGTTTACCCCACTGGGAGACCAGGCTACGGGCACCATGGCCTGATTTCTCACTCAGTCACATTATCCTAATACTGAGCTAACCGGTCCTCGCTCTATCCTAGTTATGCCGAGTTTCAGGCTATGTAGCGACAAATATAAATTTTATAAGTCATTTATTTGACTTGACCAGGGTTTCGAACTACCGACCTTCTGCACAGGAAGCCTGCGTTCTACTAATCATATTTATACATATAACCGTGTATAAATATATATAATCATGCATATTATTTATATATATAAGAAGAAATTATCAAAAGAATATTTTACACACTAAATTTAAGCCAAAAACATGACCTAAAGAATTTATTATTATTTTTGTAAATCAAAAGTTGGTTTGGTTTTTCTTTTTTAATTAGTTATGAAACTAGTCGTTCTGGTGTGTAGCCCCCCCCCCCCCCATCCCCCCTTTATCTCCACTCCCATCATCATTATTTCTAATCTGGAAGCTGCGATAATCTCCCACCAGGTGTCACTGTGAGAGATCAGCTGGGCAGGCCCTGGAAAGTGGCATTGTCCATCAGTGCCTGTGTACAGGAGATAGTGCAACACTTGGCGCAAAACTCTCAGCTGCGTCTTCCTAAATCACAAATAGCTGAATCGAGAATCTGTGGCTCCGTCAGACTTGTGACACCGCCTTGTCTCCTGATCCCAGGTTGGAGCGACGCGTGTCACAAAATGCGGCAGGGATTTACTTCAAACCTAATCACAGCTTGATGCAAAACTCACCACTGCGCATTCCTAAATCACAAATAGCTGAATCAAGAATACGTGGCTGTCACATTTGCAACACGGTATTGTCTCCTGATCCCAGGTTTGGAGCGACGCATGCCAGCAAACACGGCAGGGATTTACTTTGAACCTATTCACAGGTTGACGCCAAACTCTCATCTGTGCATTCCTAAATCATAAATAGCTGAATCGAGAAAGAATCTGCAGCTCCGTCAGACTTGCAACACCGCGTTGTCTCCTGATCTCAGGTTGGAGTGACGCATGCCAGCAAACACGGCAGGGATTTACTTTGAACCTATTCACAGGTTGACGCCAAACTCTCATCTGTGCATTCCCAAATCATAAATAGCTGAATCGAGAAAGAATCTGCGGCTCCGTCAGACTTGCAACACCGCGTTGTCTCCTGGTCCCAGGTTGGAGTGACGCGTGGTAGCAAGCTCGACAGGGATTTACTTTGAACCCATTCACAGACAATGAGGGATGAAGCAAGGACCATGTCCACTAGGACCAGTGTCATCAAACTGATGGCTGGATTGGCAATGGCGGTCATTCCACTGCTAGTGTTCGACCCTATCTGCAGGTGAGTCTCTGCGCTTGTACTTATCCACTTAGCTATTACTGCCTTGACCGGACGTGGTTGCCGAAACAGTAGAGCGTGGACCTGGCGTGGTTCCCGGTCGAGTCAAACCAATGACTCATAAAATTAATACTTGTTGCTTCCTAGCCTGCCACTTGGCATTAATAGGATAGGGCAAAGACTGGTTAGCTCAGTGTCAGGATAATATGACTGAGTGGGATATTGGGTCATGATGCCGGCAGCCTGATTTCCCAGTGGGGCAGCACTATAAAGTCAGCATGAGTGCACACTGTCACAAGTCAGAACTTGTCCTGATGTGGCCTTAGATGTTGCCAGGATGTAAAACTCCCAACAACCAACCATTCAGTTTGGTATGATTATTCGTCTGGGGACCGGACGCAGCAGCCGAATCAGTAAGCATGCTGGATTCTCACGTGGAAAGTTGGGGATTTGAATCCTGATCAAGTCAAACCAATGACATTAAATTTATAGGCTACTTGTTGCTTCCTAGGCTGGTGCTCGGCATTAATAGGATAGGGCAATAATAGGATATAAGCCTGTATCAGGATGTCTATTACTTGTCCACTACTGATTTGGTAGGCTATAAATAAGCCTGTATCAGGATGTATATTACTTATCTATATGTGCCTGTATCAGGATGTCTAGTACTTATCCACTTGTATATATGCCCCAGTGAAGCAGCACTATAAAGTCGTCATCTGTGCGCACAGTCACAAGCCGGTACCCGTCCTGATATGACCTTAGATGTTGCCATGACGTAAAACTCCAACAGCCAATCCCATTTGCATCAGCCCCTATGACACTAATTGGAATGTAAATTAATTATAGGCCTAAGTAATAGACCCATAACGGTAAACACCGTGAACCGGGAGTGTGTGCGTAAAATAATAGAGCAACATGAGACCATGGGTGGCCTACTTAATTTCTACCACTAGATATGGTTTATCAGAACCTAATCTGGATATACAGATGAACCTCGATCCAACGGACACCGATGCAATGGATTCCGGATCCAACGGACACAATCTGCTAGAGTGTCCGAACGTTTAAAACTCCCGAGTGATATCCGTAAGGCTAAGGACAAGCTTAGAAAATATGCTGTAAAGTTTAATGTTGACTCTAGTAAGGATAAGAAGGGGGTCATTCATGTACGTAGGCATATGAAAGATCCCCAGAGGCATATGAAAGATCCCCAGAGTAAAGTAAAGGTGAATGTGCGTGGGGTAGAGCCCCCGGAAAATGTTGTCGCTGCAACGGACAAACGGCTTTAATGGACAACTGCTCCCCCCTATTAGTCCGTTGGATCGAGGTTCATCTGTATTATAAATTGTCTCAATTCCGACATGTTATCTGATAGTCCTCTGTGTTGTGATGAACCATGCTGTGATAAGATTGTTCAGCACATGTGGATATGTAGGATATCTGCTAGCATAATTTCATTACAACCCAATAGACCCGGACAATCAGGACATCAGAGCAGTCGCTTCGTCTCTTCATTACACCCCCCCCCCCCTCGCTAGTTAAGCTGGAAAGTACCCAAATAGAGTGAGTGGTTCCAGATTCTGGCGATAGATGTCACTAGCTTAACTGATAGGGTGTAATACTCGTGAAGAGAGCGACGGTGAAATTCCAGAAGAAAAATACAATGTAGTTGTCTTTTTTCTTTTCCCCCCCTTTTTAAAAATATATATTACAAGGATAATAGACTACATCACGGTTCCGACTGCGCATGCGCTGAAAACGGCGTTGGAGCAAAGCAAAGGCATACTGCCATTGAGTTTGCCAATGCGCGCAGTGAAAAACGTTAGTTTTATTCAAAAATAATAGAACTCCAAAATCCTAACCTTATCATTTTAATATAATCTTTTTGTTAAACATGTTTGCTATATGTGTTCCAAGCGGTTTGTCTCTAGGTGGTGTAGTTTTATCAATATTTTACTTTTTCTGTATGGAGATTGCTCACTGCCATTGACAATGCATTGAGTACTCTAGCTATGGCTCTAACACTAGTCTGAGTGCCTAGATCTTTCTAAATCTAAATGCACATGGCATAAGATGTGCTGATTATATTGATGTAAATGCAATGCTGGATAAAAGATTAATATCTTAATTTATTATATATATATTTTTAGTTGGTATTCTATGTTTCAAACAGAGCTGAGATGAGCTGAAACTAGCACATTTCATAGCTGCACCCAGTGTATTAGCATGTGCCATGTGCTTTTGGGGGGGTTGTTTTGCTCTGATGCATCCCACAATGCACCACGCCGCTGGAACCGTGATGTAGTCTATAGCTTAATGCGAATCAGTGGAGCACAGGCTTCCCCTGCAGAAGAGTGGACCGTTCCACCTATTGCTAGCGGCCACCCCCCGAGGGAGGTTACATGCTACCCGGATGTGCAATGACAGATCAATCCTATTCTGATTGGTTGGTTGTTGGAGTTTTATGTCCTGGTAACATCTATGGTCATATCAGGACGGGTACTGACTTGTGACAGTGCACACTCATGGTGATTTTATAGTGCTGCCCCACTGGGAGACCTGGCCACCAGCACCATGACCTGACATCCCACTCAGTCACATTATCCTGACACCGAGCCAACCAGTCCTTGCCCTATCCTAATAATGCCGAGCGCCTGGCTAGGAAGCGACAAGTATAAATTTGGTAAGTCATCGGTTTGACTTAACTGGGAATTGAACTCCCGACCTTCCACACGGGAGACCTGCGCTCTACTGATTCGGACACCGCGTCCTGGCAATCCTAGTCTGACCTTGGTGGAATATACCAACGAGCACTCCTCAAGTCGTGTGTGACATGGTCCATCACAATTGTTTCAGTTTTTGAAAATGTTATGTTTTCATCAGACTATGCCACTTTAATCAACAAATGTTAAGGGCCTGTCACACTACGACGTATAACCTTAGTGTATGCCGACGTATGTGATTTTCAACATGTCGGTGTACATCGTCATATGTTACATATACGTCGGGTGTACGATGGGTACTTTCCTGGTACATCGTTTTATGTCGCTGTGCGTCAAGGCTCCGAAAAATTGTTGTGCATGCTCAAAATTTCCAACATGTGTCAACTTGTGGCTCGTATGTTGAACGTATGCTGCGTGTACATTTGGGATACGTCGGCGTACGTTAGGGATACATTGGTATACGTTGCTGCATGTTAGCCGTATGTTCAGCCGGTGGGAACGTGCAGTCCGCATACAGTCCGCGTACTGCCAATGGATGGATTACGTACTCCTAACGTATTTCGAACATATGCCTGCTATATCTCCAGCGTATTTAACGTATACGCCATACTTCTAGCGATGGAGTAACGTATGTAATGTTGGTCAGCATTCCGTGAGCGTATGCGAGCATTTTGCGAACGTTTTGCGAGGCACATGAATGCTCTCATACGCTAACAATAGGTCAGAGATACGTTCTGCATACATTACATTCGTTGTGTGTACGTTGTGTATACGGCCATTTTTATCCCCCGCCACTGAAAAGTTTGGCGAATGCCGACGTACTGGCAAATTTTCTAACGTTGAGCACGCGCTGACGCCGTACATCGTAGTGTGACAGGGCCTTCAAGAACAGAGCTGTTAGAGGGTTTTGGTGCGTTGACGTATTACCCATCAAGAATGGTAATTGTGGAGCAGGAAGCTCCTAGGTAACTCTGAGATAAATACTGTGCAAGACAATAAACCACAAACTAAAGACTAAAGCTTTTCGGCATTGAAAATATGTTCTATCATGAACTTATGTGTTATGGTTAGGGTAAATAAACCATCAATCTTTTTTTTTTTTTGGTAAATATGTTTATTCTGCTGAATAAGTCTTTTGTCGGTGCCGAAGCACTGGTCTTCCAGCCATTTTTCAATTCAGGGTTATTTACACAAAAGGTATATAGAATAAGTTGTACAATACCTGTTGAATACACAATTTGCACCATGTAACACAATGAAATTCTGAAACCCAAAAGTTCCATAACAATATGGTACAGTAGTGTCATATAACTAGATCAATATTAGTCAGATCAATGTGAGTATTTACATAGTATTTAGATTGTAAGCAGGAGTTATCTTCTGTATTCAGTTGGTAAACTTGTAGTAAGTTTTAATGTTCAGTTGCAGTTGCAGTATATAAATGTTGGTTTGTTAGGAAAATTCTAGTGTAACTCTAATGTAGTTAGTTATGTGAGCTTATGAATTATGTTGTTGGGGTGGGGTTGTTAATAATACACTGGACCAGCTGTGACCAGTGAAGCAGTGGGACCAACCCAGTGCATTTAGGTCTTAAATTTTACATTTTTACAATTTTACATTTTTACCTGGACCGTGTCTGTCATCGTATATGGTTGACTGGAGATAACAGAGGAACAGCAGCAAATTAAAAAAGTGGGGGTGGGACTCAAATGTAGCAATGGTGTCGGAGCCAACCTTCCACTTTTGCAGTTTTCTTCAAGACGTCTGGGTTACCGGTGCAGATGCTGCACAGGACAACTGGAGTCGGATACATGACTTTGCTGGCGGCAACGAAACAATGTTGTTCTTCGGATGTAAGTCATTATTTGTTTCGTTTCTTTGTCAGTGTTGCCAACTCTCGCGAAATTACCGTGAGAGTCACGGAAATTGAAGGTTCTGATCAGTCACCTCACGAGTCATGGATCGACCCGAAAATCCCATGAATTTCTGTACTTTTGTATGAAATTCCCCGAATTTCTGTACTTTTGATTAAATACAAGTAAATATCATGTTATTCATATGCTAAAATATCAGCCTATAACCCGTTGCAAATGCCCTCAAATTGCCCATTTCATAGCGAAATCCCCCCCCCCCCTGTGGGAGTGCATGCCCCCTTGCAAGCGTGTGGCTGCTACCACTCGGGTTCCATGCCCGTAACACAAAACCTCAAGGATTCTCAGTACCTCCAGGTTTTTTGTTTTTTTCTTGAAGATGTATACTGCCTATCATGGATAAGTCTGAATATACTTGTTTTCACCATTAGCCAGTTTGTCGATAGAAAGCCCGAGCCTACACTTTTACTGACCCAAGGGATTTTTAACCTCCCACACCACATAAGACATGGTAGGAGAGCAACCAGCCTTTGATGACACTGTAAGTTATACACAGCGGTGGAAATCCAAATTGGTAGAGGTGGGGGGGGGGGGGGGCATGGGGAATTGAACCACCGACCTTCAGATTAGGAGTCCGACATAGAAAAGAGTCAGACTCTAACTACTCTGCCACAGAGAACACCGGTTGGCAACACTGCTTTATTCTTTTCTATAGCGTCATATATAATACACGACAATAAAAAGTCACATGGGACCCATTGGCATCTGTCTTATAGTTAGTTAATAAATACACACATTGATCCAGCTGATGAACAGCAGCCATTGGACGCATTGGCCGAATCGGTAGAGCGCAGACTTCTCGTGCGGAAGGTCGGTAGTTGTCGAGTCAAACCAATGACTTAAAAAATGTACATCTATCGCTGCTTAGCCTACGTTCACCTTTTAGAATCGATTTAATATTCCCTGGAAAATAAAATTAGGTTAATTTTCTGATGACCTCGGAGGGGAAAAAACTAAGTGAAGGATGCATTCACAAAATATATCAATAAATACCCTAATTGACTTCATGTTTCCTGAAAATTGAAAATAGTTTATTTCTGATGACCTCGAATGTAACATTTTTGATGACTCAAGAAAAACAAAAACAAAAGAAATTATGCATACGCAGTACAGTAAAACCTCTCTAACCAACCACCTCCACAGATTGACCACTCCCCTATATCGATCGAGACCAGACGGGATGGCCGAATGAGTTAGAGCATCCGTCTCCCGTGTTGGTAGATCGTGGGGTCGTGGGTTCGAACCCTGGTCAAGTCAAACCAATGACATACAAATTTATACTTGTTGCTTCCTAGACTGGCGCTCGGCATTATTAGGATAGGGCAAGGACTGGTTGGCTCAGTGTCAGTATAATGTGACTGAGTGGGATATCAGGTCATGGTGCTGGCAGCCTCGTCTTCCAGTGGGGCAGCACTATAAAGTCGCCATGAGTGCTCACTGTCACAAGTCGGTACCCGTCCTGATATGACCGTAGATGTTGCTAGGACGTCAAACAACAACAAACAAACAAACCCTAAATGAACCACTTAAAGTCGGTCCCAAGGTCGGTCGATTTAGAGAGGTTTTACTGTATGTGAAAATAATGTCCCTAATTAACAACATATTTCATAGAAGATGTGACTAATTTAATAACATTTCTGATGAGTGTATACAAAATCGCATATATAGAGCAAATAACAAGAAAGTAACAAAGTACGGAAGTCTTCACAACGTCAATGCCGCAGTTATTGATGGAACCGTAGGCCTATCCCAAATTACTTAGGTCTTAAGCGCCAGTCACACTCCGGCATGCGACAACTTTGCGATCAAAAGGCTGACTGGTCGGCGACCGGTCATAAGTGCTGAAAGTGGTCGCTGACCTTGTGAACATTTTGGTCGCAAGGAGGTTTTGGTGCAGAACCTGCAACCTCCTTATTGTGACCAAAATGGTCGCTCAGAGGTCACCGACCGATTGCCGACCATTGTTTTCGCACCTGTTGCTTTGATCGCAAGGAAGTCAAGGTCACCAGCTTTTGGTTGCAAAGTGGTTGCAATCCGTAGTGTGACTGAGGCCTTAGATATCCACTCTTGTATTTTTTTAATGAGAACTGAGACCAAGTGTCACTTCCTAACTGCAGGTATGCACAGTGGGGTTCTTTTCTTCGCTGTCAGCTGCATTCTTCTGTCTGTCCTGGATCTCACTGCTAAACCGTCATTTCTCACCAAGTATAAAATACAGACAGACAAAAATGTGCCGGTAAGTGAACCTAATAGACCTTTTCCGTGTGCTTTACACAGAGAGCTACTACCCGCAGCATTGGGTTGGTGGTTGAAATCCTCTATAAGACCTTTTCCACTGTGAATGCTGCACAGTGAGCTGCTACCTACAACATTAGTTCTTGGCACACCCATCTTAGGGTGGGTTGGTGGTGGAAAGCCTTTATAAGACCTTTTCCACATAGCATGCTGCACAGTGAGCTTGCTACCCACAACAGTAGATATTCCACTGCCATCAGAGGGCGAGTTTGTGGTGGAAATCCTCAAGCGGGTTAGTTACATACACAATTTGATACTTGTCGCTTCCTAGCCAGGCGCTCAGCATTATTACGATAGGGCAAGGACTGGTTGGCTCAGTGTCAGGATAATGTGACTGAGTGGGATATCATGTCATGGTGCTGGTGGCCTGGTCTCCTAGTGGGGCAGCACTATAATATTGCCATAAGTGTGCTCTGTCACAAGTCAGTACCTGTCCTGATATGGCCTTTGTTTGGGATGTGAGACCTCTTTACCAATGTAAAGCACAATTTTATTTTGTTTTATGAGTTAAATTTTGTTGTTGTTCAACACAAATTTAACCACTTCAAAATTGCATGTGAGGTCTTCATTTTTGGGGCTGTCATTCGACACAAATCGGACCATTTCAGATTTCCGTGTAAATTTCACTGGCGGTATATGAAATGTGATTAACAAAACTGACAAAATAAATACCGCCTATACAGTAAGTAATTATGTGGGAGTTTACCTATACTGTAAGTCATTCTGTGGGAGTTTACCTAAACTGTAAGTCATTATGTGGGAGTTTACCTTTACTGTAAGTCATTATGTGGGAGTTAACCTTTACTGTAAGTCATTATGTGGGGGTTTACCTATACTGTAAGTCATTATGTGGGAGACACATACACACACAGACACAGACACACACAGACACACACACACAGACACACATAGACACACATAGACACACATATACACAGACACACACATAGACACAGACACACACACACAGACACACACATATACACATACACACACATAGACACAGACACACAGAGACACAGACACACACAGAGTCACACACACACAGACACAGACACAGAGACACTGTCGTCCCGCTGTCGTCCCGTCTGTTGTCCCGATGTCGTCCGATTGTCGTCCGATTGTCGTCCAACTTAGCCCGAATTTGCATCTGTCGTCGTGATTTCACAAAATCCCAGCCGCCGGGCTGTCGTCCCTCCCTTGTCGTCGTAGTGTGACAGCCACATAACATCTTCGTCATGAATATAAACCACTTAAATTTTGTTAAATTTTTGTTGTTGCTTTATTTACAGCTTGATTTGAAAGAACTCGGGAATGCTATCAAAGTAGCAGTCGTAAATCAGATCATCGTCGGGTATCCTATGATGTTTGGTGTCCTGAAACTGGGTCAGATGAGGGGCTGTGGCTTTGGTCGCGAGTTGCCAAGCCTCTCTAATTTCACAGCCACCTACATATTCTCTCTACTCAGCTACGAGTTCTTCTCGTACTACACACACCGGTAAGTATGTTATCCATGTTAGTTGACAAGGGACAACAGAAAGGGGTGAAGAAAAATACGGTACACTCTTCTGGACATATAGACTACGTCACCATTCCAGCGGCGCGGTGCATTGTGGGATGCATGGAAGAAAAACAAACTCGGGAGAAGCACATGGCGCATGCTAATTAATACACTCGGTGCAGTTATGAAATGTGCTAGTTTCAGCTCAGCTTAGCTCTTGTTTGAAACATAGAATACCAACTACAAAAATATATATAATAAATTAAGATATTAATCTTTTATCCAGCACTACATTTACATCAATATAATCAGCACATCTTATACCATCTGCATTTAGATTGAGACAAATCTGGGCACTCAGACTAGTGTTAGAGCCATAGCCAGAGTCAGTTTTACTCTTTAAAAAAAATGTATATCCAATGGTTAATAACATTTGTTGGGCTAGGAAATGGGTAGGGTTAATCAGACATTGGTTATATATTTCTTTAAAACAAGTTTTTGTTCACACATTACAGAAAACTTGTCAAATCAATAATAGTGATGTAAACATCAGCCTGTAAAGTGACTGAAATTGTATGTTTCTTAGCTCAAAATGCTTAATTATGGAGAGTTGTGTCTTAATCATATTCATTATATTATTATATTATTATATTGCATCCTTCACTCCATGTTTGTGCCAAATTGGTATGTATTTTGATTAATTTTGAATAAAATTGAAGTTCTACCCTATGCATATTGGCAAACTCAATGGCCATATGCCTTTGCTTTGCTGCCAACGCCGTTTTCAGCGCATGCGCAGTTGGGACGGTGATCTCGTCTAGTCTGTGTGGCATATATACTATTCATAGTATTACTTGCATGTTATTCACATTAATTCTATATGTACCTACTTATGGACCAATTTATGTAACTACCATAATGCTGAGTCTGAAATAAAGTATTGAATTGAATTGAATATTAGCTGTCATGGTGGGTGATGAATATGGGAAATATTGCCCCTACAGCGGGAATCGAACCCACATCTCTTGCATTCAGGGCCAGTGTGCTAATCATTGCACCGCTTAGGCTCCCTGATGTCACCATCCTATCGACGCGAGGTAATTAAAATGACAAATATTGCACCTAGAGCAGGATTCGAACCCACATTTCTTGCCATTCCGAGGCTAGCGTCCTAACCATTAGTCTACCTAGGCTCCCTGATGCAATCACCCTATTCACGCCTGTTTCGAATAGTATTTGTCTATGTGGCTCCTTGCCTGAGAGGTCAGTGCAGACTACTACATAACTTATAACAAACTTCTTTTTAAATTGAACATTGCAAAACATTAAACTTTTTTTCTTTTTCTGAGTGGTGTAACGAGACAAGCGGTTTTATTCTGAATGCTTTTAGATAACTTTTAAACTTGAAAATAAGAGAAAACCTGAAATCAGTGAGGGAGTGGAGTATTACGCCCTAAGAACATAAGATTTCTATCAGGCTGGGTCAGCTTCGTCCCACTGACGTATGTGTGGGTAGATTTCATGGCATTAGGTCAACAATGTTTTAATGTGAATAGAATGGAAGTGGGGTTTTACCCCCTAGTAACATTAGACTTTATCAGGCTGGGTCAGCTTTAACCCACTAACACATTCTGCTTTGTGCGTGTAGATTTCATTGCATTAGGCCAACAATGTTATTTCTATGAACACAAGACAAACAATCATATACATTTTGGAGTGGACTATCTCTCTGACTGGCCCAACGCCCGCCCTATTTATTTAGCTGGCCTCTGGCACCTCTGCCACCAGCTATATACCCCCCCCCCCCCCCCAGGCTGGCCAATGCACCACCATTAACACTCCAGTGCATTCCAGGCAGCTCCATCAGTACCAACTGTGAAAGTACAATTACGCATATATCACACCAACCAATACCTTCTAGAACGTTCCCAGAATAATATTAGCATAAGATACCTTAAATACCATGCATAAATAAGTCGCCGAGCATGGTTTTTGTGTATTGTTTGCAAGGAGGTCGCAAGGCGGTCGCCAAGTTTTGTTCGCAAGAAAGTCACAAGTGAACGCTGGCCGTAGTGTGACTGAGATCTAACTCCCTGGTTTTCAGCCTGCTGCACAGTCCAACGCTCTACAAGCGGATCCACAAAAGACACCATGAGTGGACCGCACCAGTTGGTTTCAGCGCCATCTACTGCCATCCGCTGGAACACGCGCTCTCCAACCTGTCCACCATCTTCATCGGGCCCCTCATGTGTCGGGCTCACCTGGCGACGACTACCCTGTGGTTTCTGACCTCTGTGGTGCTCACCGTCATTCTCCACTCGGGATACCACTTCCCCCTACTGATCTCTCCGGAAGCGCATGACTATCACCATTTGAAGTGAGTTTGCGTTTGACGTGTTCTACCAAGTTAGATTTGTCAAATTACGGCCAATATCACATTAGAAACACCGGGTCTTGTCCAATCACCGAAATTAACGTCGCATAATTTGATAAAAGTATAAAGTTGGCTACAAATTACAGGAGACAAAAAGAGGACAGCAAGACGAGGAGTGGTGGAAGCCTACTTTTATTTACGAAGCCCAACTGGCCGAGCAATAAACAGCCCTACCTAGAAAACAAAAAATTTAAATCGGAGCTAATGTGATACTGAGGTGCTCTGGCTGGCGTCTGCCTAAGCGGTTGTGGCGCCAGCCGAGTGCAGCGGGAACTGGCCCGCAGCAAATAGCACAATAAACAATACTTCGATCATAGATAGCAAGCAATTAAATTCAATTTCCATAAAGCCATATAGAATAGATGCTCCGCCCCTTTATTCTCATATAATAAATTATATATCACATATTTTCATAACCAATGCACTGGCCTGGATTTGATCCTGTGTAGTCAGCTCAGATATTGGTGTGTTCATTAAGAATTTGACGACTGGTTGGCTCGCTGTCTGGATAATGTGACTGGGTGGGATATCAGGTCATGGTACTTGTGGTCTGGTCTCCCAATGGGGGATCAGACGGGATGGCCGAATGAGTTAGAGCGTCCGTCTCTTGTGTTTATAGATCGTGGGTTCGAACCCTGGTCGAGTCAAACCAACGACTTAAAAATTTATACTTGTTGCTTCCTAGCCAGGCGCTCGGCATTATTAGGATGGGAGGACTGGTTGGCTCAGTGTCAGGATAATGTGACTGAGTGGGATATCAGGTCATGGTGCTGGCGGCCTGGTCTTCCAGTGGGGCAGCACTATAAAGTCACCATGAGTGCGCAGTCACAAGTCGGTACCCATCCTAATATGACCTTAGATGTTGCTAGGACGTAAAACAACAAACAAACCCAATGGGGCAGCACGATAAAGTTGCCATGAGTGCGCACTGTCACAAGTCGGTATCCGTCCTGATATGAGCTTAGATGTTGTCAGGACGTACAATTCCAAGAACCAACCAACCAATCAAACTATGCAACTTTAAAGTTGCATAGTCCAAAAAATATATTAAATTGATTGTTACAATCTACCTTAATTTAGTCTGAAGTAACTTTTATTTTAGATGGTAAACTTTTTGAGATATTTGAAGCACAGGCATGTAAAATTAGTTTTAGCAAGCATGCCTAAACTATGACACCATAGTCTTCAGCAGTAACAGGTTCTACTAAGTTGACTTAGTATTCCCTTCTCTATGGCAACAAATGTTTAATAAGTGCCTGAGTATCTAAGTTAGATATGTAGAATAAATTCTGGATAATTGTTTTGGTTTTTAAAATTTGATACTTCATCGGACTATGCAGCTTTAAACTAAACACTATGCAGCGGGACCCTCAATATGGTGCTTCTGTTCTCAGGTTCAACGAGTGTTACGGCGTAATTGGAATCATGGACACTTTGCATGGCACAGACAACCAGTTCCGGCTCTCCATCCAGCACAAACGCCATCACTCATTACTCACTACCACCCCGGTGACCTTGACCTTCCCGACCAACCTGAAGGTCAAGGATGAGTGAAGACCTCTGGATTGGACTGCATCGCGATCAGGGCCTCGTGAGATCTTTATCTTGTTGGCATTTTAATTGTTTGTGGTGGGAGGGGGAGGGGGTTGTGGGGAGGGATAGCATTTTCAAAGGAGGCTGGGATAGAACCTTAAGCGCCTATCACACCTCGCCGAATTGAGCAACGTACAGAATTGTCTAGTTCGGTGGTGTTCGGGTGTGATAAGTATCAAAATCTATTAAAGTGTGTCAAAATGTTGCGGTATCGAGTCAAAGGCAACCGGACGAACGGCTAGCCAACGGAAAAAACAAACTCAAACCAGACCAGAACCATAGGTGTCAATCCGGTGGTATCCGTTCCAAGTTTTGTGCATGTTCAAAACTTTTAACGGATCAGGTCGGATATCAACGGATATGCAACAGACACAAACCGGACTTTACTGGATATCAACGGACTTTATTCGGTTTCTTTCTGTTTTGTCAATCCGGCGAGGTGTGACAGAGGCTTTAAAGATCTGGTCACCTGATATCACATTGTATGATTATGAATATTCCATGTATCTGAAAGCTCCATAGTCCGATATAAAGATTAATTTTCAAAACCAAAACAATTATCTAGATTTAATTCTACATATCGAACTTGCATTAGATACTGGTGCACTTATTAAACATTTGTCACCACCTAGAAGGGAATATTGCGTCAATTCAATAGTACGTGTTACTGCAGAAGCCTATCGAGGCAGAGTTTTGGCATGTTTGCCAAAATTAATCTTGCACAGTTGCGCTTCAAATATCTCCAAAGTTAGCCATTTAAAATAAAAGTCGCTACTAACTAAAGTAAGGTAGATAATAATGATCACCCTTTATCTTAGAAAATGGCAGAAACTCAAAACCATCGGACTATGCAACTTTAATTCCAAAAACTTACACAAATGCAGAGCAACGATAAGATTTGTTTAAGCGTTTCTTACGACTTGGGCTGACGTTTTCTTAACTTTTCCAAAACGTAGTCTACCCATACGTGACCGTACGGGTAGAGTTGAAGTCTAGGTGTACGTGCGTGTGCTGCACGCGCATCTGTAGGGTTAGGGTTAGGGCTATTTCCACCAAATTAAAATCCTAATTTATTATATATATTTAAGCATATGGTCTAAATAAAATCATGAATAAACTCAGTGAAACTGGGTATGGCGTCACATACGTTTAGACACTGCTAAAGATACGTGAGGAATGTGCATGTATGCCTAGACTTCGATTCTACCAGTACGGTCACGTACGCTTAGCAACTGCTAAAGATACGTGAGGAACGACACACATGCGCACATACGCCTAGACTTCAACTCTACATGTACGGTCACGTACGGGTAGCCACTGCCTTTCCAAAACACATACACCAACATTTTCCAAAACCCTTTTTCAACCAAATTAGGCATAAAAAAGAAGACAGTTGGAAATTTGTTCAGGAATGTTTATTGTAATACAAAGATAAATGCAGAGTGCCCAAAACAAGGCCCTTTGCTAAGTTGTTGCCAGGACGTAAAACTCCAACAACCAACCTTTGCTAAGTACCATAATGTGCCTGTATCGGGTTTAGTTGGCTAAACTCCCCATGCAACATGTTTTTTCAAATAACTTAAAACAGTACCAACAACGCCTGGGATATTTACACTTGGATAAACTATACACAATTATCGTATAAGTTACATGATAAGTATTTGATACTATGAACAAAAATGATTGACACTTTCAAGCGATCGGCAAAAACATGCATAATTTTCCGTCGTCCAGTAAAAAGAAACTCATCATTTTTTTGTGGTTCTGGAAAATGCTTTACCTGAGACTTTCCAGGTTCCGCTGGTCCCTCAGGAAGGACTGAGGCTGTGATCCAGCACGGCGGGTCACAGCTACATGTAACATTTTCCAATCTAATGGCATGAGGATATATGTGAAACTACTATAATAAATTGCAACTTGTCTATATAATGGTAAATGGTGATATATAAAATCCAAAGGCATATGAGGGATATGTGGAGTTGGTAAACTATTACTCATTAGGTATAGAAATTGTATAGTAAAATAGTAGAGAGGAGGAGTGTCACTTCTTAGATAGTCTTTGGAGGAGTCAGCTCACATACCCCCTCCCCCCATGGTGTTATTTATGGATCACTGGCCACCACAAGGCACTGTAGCCAGCATGACAAGGCCTTGGATACAACAGATTGAACTCTGATTGGTGGATCAACCCATGTGACCACCACCATCTTGGATTCTAAAAGCTATATATATAATAAACTAAGCAAGCTCCTTCTGGTTCCTTCTGCACACTCTATCTCTTGCCTTCCTTCTCTATACTTGCCTGTAGTGATTTCTTATTTAACCTGCCTACACAACCACAGCTGCCGGCCGTCGCACTTTACAAAAATGGCGACCACGACGAGGGGAGCATGACGGATGACCTTCGAGTGCACATTTCACCATGTGTAGAGTGCTTGGAAGAGCGCTTACATGGCGGAAGTTGGGGTTGGTAGTGAATACACATACGTTATGATACAGGAAGTTGATATTTTATCCCATATCAAGTATTTTCTAGGACAAATTTCACGGCAATCTACATTAGAAACAAAAGCACGTCAAGAATCATGCAATGTTTGGTCACCAGGAGGAGGCCTGTGGTTATAGGTGAAAAGGGAGTTTAAAATGTAGGGGCTATGGTGAAGGACAGGGGTGGGAGGGGCACCAACCCCCACCTTCCATTGTTTAAAGTTGCATAGTCCGATGGTTTTGATGCATTCCAGAGCGGGTCGATTCCTGTCTCTCTGATGGATACATGTGATAACTACAGCTCATCAAGCATTGCCATCTGATTGTTGAGTAATCCCATACGCTATGACATTTAGCTCTGAGAGGCAGTATAACTTATTATTATTATGATGCCGTTGAATACTTTATTTAGAGTAACTTTTAGAAAGCGCAGGCATGTAAAATTAGTTTCAGCAAGCACGGCAAAACTCTGACACCATAGGCTTCAGCAGTAACAGCTTCTATTAAATTGACTCGGCATTCCCTTCTATGTGGCAACAAATGTTTAATAAGTGCCTGAGTATGTAAGTTAGATATGTAGAATCAATTCTGGATAATTGGTTTGGTTTTGAAAATTTGATACTTCATTGGACTATGCAGCTTTAAGGTGAAGCTGCGACCCGGCGTGCTGGGTCGCAGCTTCAGGCAGTGGCATAGCTAAAGAGGGGGCAGGGAAGTAACCGCTCCCCCTGCTCACATTCTTCAAAATTGGCGACTTTTCAAGTGATTCTTTTGGGGGTTTTAAAACTCTATAGTTTCCCTATGCGACAAAAGTTGCATCTTCCCTGCGTCTTGATTTTAAATACAAAATAACAATTATGTACTGCCTTTAAACCTGTAGCTCACTTGTGTATTGATTTTAAATACAAAATAACAATTACCGTATATGTCCTAATAAACCCGCACTGCGCGAGTGCAGACACATGGATGCGCGTCTATTCAAAGTTAAAGAATTTCATGGATTTAAAAAATATTTTATGTGTATTCAGTCTGAATATGATCGTAAATTTTTATTTGTTTTTGTCATGCCTCTGAAACAAAGTGCAATTGTCTTATTTTATGTGCATTCAGTCTGAATATGATCATAAATTTGTGCATGCTTTCAATCTTGAAATGGGAGGTGTGCTTCTATTGGGTAGCGTACTTCTATTGGGACATATACGGTATGTACAACCCTTTAATCTTGCCAGGATTATGGCCTTTTCTGCCGGCACGGCGTTAAGCAATCACCACTAACTAACTTTAAAACTGTATCTGACTTGCGTTTTGATGTTAAATATAAAATAAAAAATGCTTAATAAATTATAACTTAAAACCTGGCTACACCCTTGCCTTCAAGGGAAACTTGGAATGCCTGTGTAGTAAGTAGTCTGCACTGACTTCTCAGGCAAGGAGCCACATAGATAGGTAGGCAAGGATAGGATGATTGCATCAGGTAACCTAGGTGGTGTAATGGTTAGCACACGAGGCCAGAATGCAACAGATGTCCTTTCAATTCCTACTCCAGGCGCAATATTTCCCATTTTCACACCCCCCCCCCTCCCACGACACCCCCATTGCCTGTGAAGGAAATTGCCCTACTTCATCAACGAATCTTAATAATGTCGTGGGGGGCAATGAAAATGGGAAATATTGCGCATAGAACCCGCATCATCTGCATTCGGGGGCCAGTGTGCTAACCATTACACTACATAGGCTCCCTGATGTCACCACCCTATCCAGACCTATGTGTCTATGTGGCTCCTTGCCTGAATGCTCAGTGCAGACTATTACACTTGTCCCCCTGGAATTGTAAGTCTTATTAATGGTCATTTAATGCTTAAAATCACATACATACAGGCAATGCACTTACATATATATATATACATACACAGGGTAAGTTCAACAACCATACAGCTTGTACAGGATCCTGGTCACGGCAACCAGTGTCGTGGGGGTAATGACAATGAGAAATATTGCACCTGGATGGGAATCGAACATACATCTCGGGCTAGTGTGCTAACCATTACACCACCTGTCTGTGGTTCCTTGCCTGAGAGCTCAGTGCAGACTACGACAATAATAATAATAATAATAATAATAATAATAATACAAATGTACACAACACATCAGGGAATTTTAGGTTTTCTCTTAGCCTCGTTTTCATGATGTTGCTAAATTTGCCTCCACCCCTTTCTATCTTCACGGTGACTTTCAGGCTTGGCCCCCTAGCGGAAATAAAAGGAAAGCTTAGAGGTGTCTCTTCAGCAAATTTGTACCAACAGTTTTTTTAAGTTACAGTAAAACCTCTCTAACCGACCACCTCCCCTATAACAATCGCTTTATTTGAATCCCAAATGATCACCCCATACAATACTATTGTAACGAATTTTTTTTAGATAAATAATTTTATTCCTTTGATTGTTATTATCTACTTTATTCTTTACCTTGAAGCAATTGATTTTTAAAGGGTTAATTAACTTTGTAGATATTTTGAACTCCCTAAACTAACCACCTCCCTAAATGGATCATTTAAAGTCGGTCCCATGGTCGGTCGATTTAGAGAGGTTTTACTGCATATTGAAAAATTGTTCGCACATGGATTGACCAATCACAGGGGTTGCTTTTTTCTGGCTTACTCTTTACCTCGAGTCAAACAGTATCCTGGCGCGTGGATTCCTTCATGCAGGCATTATCCTGCTGCAGGGATGCATTAAAGCTGCATAATCCAATGAAAGCGTCAAATTGATTTAAACCAAAACACCGACCTAGATTTGATCTTACACATTTAACTTAGATACTGGCGCGCTGAGTAAGCATTTATTTCAGTTCGGCTTTTCTGTGCTACACTTGAAAATGGATAAACAACGCGAATGGTTATGTCCAGCATTTTAATGCACACCGAAATCAACTGTGCACGTCCTCACTTCAAATATCTACAAAGTTAAACCTTTAAAATAAAAGTGGCTTCATGCTAAGAGTAAAGTAGATAATAAAGATAAAAGGAATATATTTATCTATAAAAAATAGGTTTTAATTTTTTTTTAAAGTGGCAAAAACTCAATGTGGCAGAAACCTAACAACATTGGATTATGTGACCTTAAAGGTGCATAGTCCAATGGTTTTGAGTTTCTGTCATTTTTCTGAGATAAATATATTGAATTGATTGCTATAATCTACCTTACTTTAGTTTGAAGTAACTTTTATTTTAAATGGCTAACCTTTGAGATATTTGAAGTGTAAACATGCAAAATTAGTTCCGGCAAGCATGCCAAAACTTTGACACCATAGGCTTCTGTAGTGACAGGTTCTGTTAAATTGACTCAGTATTCCCTTCTATGTGGTGACAAACGCTTAATAAGTGCATCAGTATCTAAGTTAGAATTGTAGAATGAAATCTAGATAATTGTTTTGGTTTTGAAAATTTGATGCTTCATTGGACTATGCAGCTTTAACGCGGGTGCCATCGTTGAGACATTAATGCACTCGTTATGGCGGAGAAATTGTGGTGCTGTGAGGATGCAGTAATATAGCTGAGGGTGTACATTAATGCAGCTGGCCTTTTAGTTCCAGGAATTTAAACTTGCAGGGTGGCAACAAATGCAAGCGTCATCTTGAATGCATTAACTAAACAACCAATTGGCAATGTTTATAGTTCAGTTAACCGGACGCGGTGGCCAAATCGGTTGGGCGCATTCTTACCATGCGGTAAGTAAAAAGCAATTACTTACAAAATTAATACTTGTCGCTTCCTAGCGTGAGTGATGCTCGGCATTAATAGGTTAGGGCAAGGACTGGTCAGCTCAGTGTCAGAGCAATGTGACTGAGTGGGATATTGGGTTATGTGCCGGTGACCTGGTATCCCAGTGGGTCAGCACTAAAAAGTCCCCATGAGTGCACACTGTCACAAGTCTGTACCTATTCTTATATGACTAGATGTTGCTCTGACACAAAACACAAATAAACAACCTATAGGTATGTTGCTATGAGCAAAACACAAACAAACTATAGTCCAGCTACGCCAGATTAATAAATTGTGCCAACCCTAGCCGCATCATGAGAACTGTCACTGCCTTCATCACGGAAGTCCTGTTTGATTATCATTGAGGTTTCGCGCCGCCTCTTTCCATGTCTGACAGCATACCATTGCATGGCTGCGAAGATCACGGATATCACACACACCGCCACAAACATGACGATGATGAAGGAGACGGGGCCAAACTTGTCGAACAGGATTCCAATCACCACTGGTCCTACCATTTCGCCCCCAGCACCAGCCACCATGAAGACCGCTCCAGCCAGTCCTGTCACTTGTATGTACTGTTCCGTCCACGTGATGCCTGTTGGGAGAGTTTGTCAACAATTCACCTTATTACTTCGGCCAAATAAAAAAAAATTAAGTTGGTGATTGTCCTTTTGAAATAAAAATCTGGGTCGGGTGGGTGGTTCTTATTTTTATTTTCCATTTTTTAATTTTGTTTCCATTTTTATTTTTATTATTTTTTCAGTACACATCACAATGTTTTCAGTCGAACAATAAACACTGTATTCTCATTTTGAAATGTATTATATCATACTGTTCTAAAAGTTTTAATTTTGGAACATATTGTGCGCTTGGAACTTATCGTGTGTTTATGAAAGTTGAATTGCTGCTAGCCCGACACATTTTTTTATCAGTTTTAACAAAAAATTTTAATTAAACAAACTTCAGAGGTGGGCGCATCAGGCACGTACGGGGACGATCACCAATTTTGTTTTTTTTTGTTGTTGTTGCTTTATTGGTGCATAAACTAGATTATTGACAGTCAAGTAGAAGACTTTTGCATATTGTCAATTTTTAAGTAAATATATTTATAGTCATACATGGGAAGGAAAAGGGAGCGGAGGAAATAGTCATTAGGGGGATGGTGGAGAGGAGGGAGGGGGATTGATTGATTGATTGATTGGTGGTTGCTTTACGCTGTGTCGGCAGCATAGGCCATATTCACGGCGAGAAATGTTTGTTTTTTGTTCAAACCATCGCTTTTACATGTAAAAGCAGACAATCAATTATGTGCCAATAGACACTCATTAAATTAGAAAGCTCACAATCATATATATTTGTGGTCAAGGGAAACAAATTCCCATAGAAAAAGAAAAGTTTGATTAATAATTGATAGTCTTTTTAATTTTTTTTTTAAATAATCAATCAGAGGGAGGGGGAAGGGCAAAGGGAATAGCTGTTAGGGGGTTCATGGAGAGGAGGGATGAGAAAGGGCATAGGGAATAGCTGGGAAGGAAGAGGGGGCACAGGGAATAGACGGGTTCGTAATTCCAGCCGCATGGTGCATTGCGGGATGCGTAAAAGCCAAACAAACCCTAGTGAAGCACATGGTGCATGTTGAAGCAGTGAGTGTAGCTATGGAATCTGTTAAAGTTTCAGCACATTTCAGCTACTCTTTGATAGGTAGATGTTTTTTGTTTTTTTAAATATATATAGTACATTAAGATGTGAATCTTTTATCTAGCATTGCATTTACATCAAACTAATCGGCACGTCCTATACCATTACATTTACATCTAGACAAATCTTGTCACTCAGAACTGTTAGAACTATAGCCAGAGTCAGTTTTACTTATTTTATTTATGTCCTATGGTTAATAACATCTGTAGGGCTAGGAAATGTGTAGGGTTAAATCAGATATTGGTGATATATTTCTGTTGACACATCTGACATTTTAAAATTTAGAAGAATTAAAATATCTATCCTCCAGTCTACATGTACAAAATAAGTTCACCATAATATTTCTAATGCATAGATTGCTGCATGCTATTGGCTATATTCATACCATCTCACACATAAATAGTTCATATGCACCATAACTGCTAAGGCCAGAAGACCAGCGCCTTGGTTCTACTACCAAAAAAAAGAGATGTTATTCAACTGGAATAATTATTTTGAATTAACAAAAATATATGACAGAAACTTAAAAACATTGAACTATGGAACTTTAAAGTGGCCGCATGCTGATTACCTGTCGCGAAGATGGTCGATATCCCAAGGCCTAGGCTCAGCGTGCACAACCAGAGGACCATGTCATGTGCGTAAGTGAAGAACAACATGAATCCGATAGAGATGATGCTGATGACCAGGTCCCCAGTGAGTATCAGCGAAGGACTCAATACACGAACCAGCAGGATGCCAAGAGCGCGACCAGCAGTGAATGTCGACCAGTAACCGAAGGTCACCATCGCACCCTCCTTTTCACTCCAACCGAGCCCCTTAACTACGTAGACTGTCAGATAGTTGCCATAGTTTGTCTCCAAGATGCAGTAGAAGTAGTAGAAAAAGAAGACAAGCACAATAAGCTGTATACGGAAACCCTTGTCCTCAGGCTCGAATGAGATTGTCTCAGCGCTGTGGCAGCTGTTCTTCTTCAACTTGTTGCGACACTGAAATTTCATGTCGCTGTGGCAGCAAGCGATGTAAAGGAAGAAGGTAGAAGCGATCATTGAGGTTGTCGCAACAATCAGGTAGGCCCAGTGTACTTCGGGCTCGCACCAATCTTCGCATTCGCTTATGGCTACACTGCTTATGTTCACAGTTGATGCATTCGCACCAGTTGGCAGTGTGGCATTCCATTCCATATACGACTGGTTAGACACCGCATGGTAGGTATCGCTGGCGACTGCTTGCATCAGTGTCGCGTTCAAAGTTGTTGCCACCTCCATCTCCAGATTTGACTTTAGAAAGGGTTCCGCCAATAAGGGTCCCACTAGAGCACCAGCACCAAAGATGCAATGCAAGGCTTGCATCCATGGACCGTTGTTTTCACGCCACACTTTGAGCAATATCATATTGCTACCTGAAACAAAAGAGCGCAGATACTTTGCGGTATTTCCAGCATGATTCATAGAATTCAATGTAACATGGGTATTCAAGTATATAAGGGTGGTTGAAGAAGGGAAAAAAAGAGGATTTTTAGAAGTGTAGGGAGGAAGATCGCCCCATATCCAACTAAACCATACTAAACTGGAATAATTCAATTTGACTTTTAATTTTTTTTAAATAATTTAATTTTGGAAAAATTCAATTTGGTTAAAGTTGCATAGTCCGATGGTTTTGAGTTTCCGACATTTTCTGAGATACATATATTAGGTTGATCATTATATTGTACCTGTATGCGGGTAATGTAGTACCTATCTGCTAAAATACCTCAGGGAGTTTGACGCCCCTGCTTTGCAAAGTTATAAACCACTGCCTTGTGGTATAGGTTCCTGATAGAACCAAAGGCTAAGGGAGCAAACCCTAACAGAAAACCATTCTTCCATGGCAGCGTTAAGGGCGGTTGTGAAGGGAACTCCCCAACATCTCCCGGCCAGCTACTGCAGGGACAAATAGTTAGCGCCTGTCTTGACATGTTCTTGCCGGTGTGAGACCTCTATTTGCTCCCTGAGAGAGTGCTGCTAGTAACTTGCAAAAGTCAGCAGCACTTCCAACACTTTGCAAGCAGCTTTTATGAAATGCCCAACCACACGTAATAGCGGCGGTTAAGAAATAAAAGCAGTCTTTGTCGCATTGTGACTGACAGCATGATGATGATGATGACCTTGAGCATGAAGTAACTTTTATTTTAAATGGCTAACTTCTGAGATAGTTAAAGAGCAAGCATGCAAAATTAATTTTGGCAAACATGCCAAAATTCTGACACCATAGCCTTCAGCAATAAAAGGTTTTTTTCAAGTGCCTGCGTATTCCCTTCTGTGGGGTGATAAATGTTTAATACGTGAACCAGTATCTAACAGCGTTCGAAATAAGAGCTTGTTCGGGACAAATGAAAATTCACACGGACAAGTGATAATCACACCAGCCTTGTCTGGCGGACAATTGAAAAAGTGTGCTTATTTCTATCACTATCTAAGTTATATGTATAGAATCAAATCTAGATACAGTAAAACCTCTCCAAATCGACCGACCGTGGGATCGATTTTAAGTTTGTTTGTTGTTTTACGACCTAGCAACATCTAAGGTCATATCAGGATGGGTACCGACTTGTGACAGTGTGCACTCATGGTGACTTTATAGTGCTGCCCCACTGGGAGACCAGGCCGCCAGCACTCAGTCACATTATCCTGACACTGAGCCAACCAGTCCTTGCCCTATCCTAATAATGTCGAGCGCCTGGCTAGGAAGCGAGAAATATAAATTTTTAAGTCATTGGTTTGACTCGACCTGGGTTCGAACCCACAGTCCCATGGTCTACCAACACAGGAGACGGACGCTCTAACTCATTCGGCCATCCCGTCTGGTCCCGTTTTTAAGTGGTCCATTTAGGGAGGTGGTCGGTTTAGAGAGTTGGAATATGGTTACAATTGTATTGTTGGGACCCAAATAAAGCGATCGACATAGGGGAGTGGTCGATCTGTGGATGTGGATGTGGAGGTGGTCGGTTAGAGAGGTTTTACTGTACTTAAAAAAAAAAGTTAAGTTGCTCCCACCTGCATCATAGAATGCCAACGAGAAACCGGAAACGGCGAAGATGCCGCAGAGCATGACGAGGGACCGGATGTGTGGGATGAGGAGGCTCATGACGCCCCCAATGAAGATGGCGACGCTGAGCAGCAGCCAGTGGTTGACCCTGTCGATGACGTAGCCGGCCAAAATGGCCCCCAGAAGCCCGACGACGGAGCGCGCCGTGAACAGTAGGGAGATGCCCTTCGTGCTTGAGCCCGTGTTTCTCTGCAGGACCAGCAGCGTCGGGCCGACGATGGAGTAGGAGAGGCCCTGCAAAAAAAAAAAAATCATTTAAAAAATCATTTTAATTATATTAAACAAAATTAAAGTATTTGATTTATTAAGTTTATAACAAATTTAATTCTTAAATCTTAAAAATTCATTTAAATCTTAAAAATTCATTTAACTCTTACGAATTAATTTAAATCTTACAAATTAATTCAAATCTTTACAAAATAATTTAATTCTTTAATAGTTAATTTAAATCTTAAAAAATAATGTTATTTTTTTAATCAATTAAATTCTTTCAATACTTGAAAATTTATTTAATACAGTTAATTATTAAAAAGATATATTTTTTAAATCCCCCCCCCCCTTCCATTGGTTCGAATTAGCGCTGGGCCTGTATATATATAAATATATACACATTGAGACCCTATCCATACACAACTCGTGTTATATCCGAATATGTGTTAAATCGGGACGCGTTATAACAGGTTTCATTGTATATGGGTCGTTCTCAGAAGTTGTGTACCAATACTGTGAAATCAGGACCACAAAATCAAAATGCTGTCAAAGTCCTATATGGGTCATTCTCAGAAGTTGTGTACCAATACTGTGACATCAGTACCACAAATTCAAAATGCTGTCAAAGTCTTATATACAAGCTTCCTCAATGTGTATGTCCTTTTGCATCTGAATAATTGAAAATAAACATATTGTAGTAGTCTGCACTGACCTCTCAGGCAAGTAACCACATAGACAGATAGGCATGGGTAGTATGGTGATATCAGGGGGCCTAGGTGGTGTAATGGTTAGCACACTGGCCTGGAATGCAAAGAGATGTGGGTTCGAGTCCTGTTCTAGGCGCAATATTTCCCATTTTCATAACCCCCACGACACTGGTTGCCGTGACCAGGATGCTGTACAAGCTACGCGCTGCATAGTTGTTGTAAGTGCATTGCCTGTATGTATGTAATTGTAAGCATTAAAAGACTTACAATTCCAGGGGGACGAGTGTAGTAGTCTGCACTGACCTCTCAGGCAAGTAATCACATAGACAGGTAGGTGTGGGTAGTATGGTGATATCAGGGAGCCTAGGTGGTGTAATGGTTAGCACACTGGCCCGGAATGCAAAGAGATGTGGGTTTGAGTCCTGCTCTAGGCGCAATATTTCCCATTTTCATCACCCCCACGACAATAGTCTGACATTTTTAAGTAGGTCAAATGATGCTCACACCCAATGAATGGCAGTATAGCATAGAAACCAATCTGACTCCAAAATCAAATATTTTCCACACAAAGCTTGACATTTGTAGGACATTTCACATGCCACTTGTTTTATGTAGAATATAATTTATTATATATATATAAAGGAGGTGGAGTTTCCCCCCTTCTCTTCTTTAATTAATTGTTTCTTATTTATTTCTTATTTATTCTTCACTATATTCACCCCGTGCCACTCTTTTGCCCCGGGACTGCCATCTCATTGCCGCTTGGCTCAGTCCAGCCTTGACTGCACGCCGAGCACCACTTATTTTTAGCTGAGCACTCTAATAATTGGAGCGCACCGGCGCGGAACTCAGGCTGTCACGGGTTGTTGAACACTTGTTATACTGCTATAAATCGACACAAAATAAATTAAACAAGCATTTTGATGGTCAAGGTCTCTTTACAACCATTATGCTAGTCTTTGCTAGTCAAGCATTTTCATTCATACATTGCCCTATGACAAATGAACTAACTGAAGTGAATGCCGGCATTACACTTATACTCCTCTAATATTTATACATAGTTCTTATTCTTATACCTACCAATTATATTTTATACACCTTTACACTACATTCGCATTATCATAAGAATTGAACATATAGGCAGCAGCATAGAACATCACTCCATCGAATGATTTTGCTATGGTTCTCACATATAATTGAACCGCTGCTTCACTGCTTCACTACATAACTTACACAAGTATTTATTATGCCTAAAGATTTTTGTGATACTTGTGGGGCAGTACACGAAAAAGGAAATAAAACACAGTGTGAGGAAAAGCAGGGTACTGCGGGTCCAACAACGAGGTCACGCTCAATCCGCCAGGTACCTGATACTGAACATAAAATGTCGGACGACCAGAACACTGGAGGGGTTGAACTCATCGCCATGTCGTCTGAGGAGCGACTTAAACTACTGGAGAAGGAAGTAAGGGCGCTTGAAGTTGAGGACGAGCTCGCTGCCTTGGAGGAGCGAAAAAGAAAACTCCTATTAAAGCAAGAGAGACGCCACCAACCCAGCACAGGAGCACGACGGGATGTGGACGAGGACGTTCGAGACGCGAGCTCAGGACACGCTTGCGACGACGGGGGGGGGCCAACCAGACGACCCGTTACGTGGACGCGACTTTCGTCGGGAAACCGGAAGACGGCTTCTGTTCTTACGGGAGGGACGTAAGCCGTTCACGATCTACCGTACGCCGACGAGAACTTCAAGCAGTGCATCGTCCAGCAGGAGTGCCAGTAGACGACGTAGAAGTAAGTGGAGCCTCAAGAGGTTTACTGTCGGAAAGAGAGATATTGGTAAAGTGAACTGTTATGAGTTGATAGCTGCCACGGGCCAGTGGGCACTCAGTATAAAGGAGCTGGGCATTAAAGACTTGAGGGCCTTGCTGGAGCACATTGTTTCTGGCCCATAGGGCGCGCACAAATGAATATCTTGACTCGGCTCACACTGACTATGATCGGTCAATCAGAACACTGGCCGAGGAGATAGGTTTTGCTGCTTTCTCTAGCGCCAACAGGGGCTCGAGTGTGCTATTTTATTCTTCGCTCAATGTAAGATCAAGGAAGTCCGGAAGGACAGGCTACGCCACCAGGAAGCCGGGTAGTCACACTAAGAGGCCTTGCTACGTGTGGAATGGCGAGCAGGGCTGCACACGAGACGAGGCTAAATGTAGATTCGGCCATGTCTGCTCAAAGTGCAACGGAAAAGGCCACAAGCGTCCAGCATGCAGGGAGTGACGGTGGGCGCACTCTCAGGAGCCCAGCCATGGGGTAGAGGTCTTTGCAGGTGACCAGGGTTACAGGGCGATTGGTTTAAACCGCACCTGTGATGCCGACATTGAGAAAGGGGTCTTTGGAGGTGACCGGCTCGACAATCGGGATAATAGGGTCTTTGTAGATGACCGTGAGGACTGTGCTGATATAGGGCTCTTTGTAGGTGACCGCATGTGCTGTGTGGAGAATAGGACTCCTACAGATGAACTTCATAATGTGGACGAGGGGGTCTTTGCAGGTGACTACTTTACACACAAGATGGGGGCTGATATGGAGGACACCCCACCACGAAGCCCCGAGCCTGTGATAGATTCCAACCAATTATCTGACAGTCAAGGATTACAAGTACCTGAATGCATACAGGACTGGATGCAAGTGAGAGACTGTGAGGGTTGTCTGGAAGTGACTATCAGTGAATTTGAGGGCTCCTCGCCCGTCGTGTTCTATGTAACAAATGACTGTGACAGGGGTGTTTGTTCTTGTGTATACCGCCTTGAGGGTGTTGTTTGTCAATTGAAGCCTTGTCGTTTTTTCGCTGAACTGTTTCTCAGGGGCGGCATTGATCCTGAAGCCTATTATATATTACGAGGGATAGTCTTCGGTTTTCAGGTGATAAGAATTTGACAACAGCTACGAAAACAACAATAGTAAACGCTTGTTGGCATGGGAGCGAGACCTTATCGAAGCGAAATTGGCTGTCGAATTAGACCAGGATGTCATTTCTTGTGTTGACTACAAACCACAATGTGTCCACTCCATGTTTGTCGTCCCAAAGGAGGGTGGGGGGGGGGGGGGTCGGCTGGTTATCGACTGTAGTAAGCCCCGTGATAGGTCGGTCAATTCGGCCACTAGTGAGGTCGCCCATACGTTTAAATACCTAAGTGTCGATAATGTAATCGACAATCTTGAGCGGGGGACCACCTATCTTCTATTGACATAAAGGATGCCTACAGGGCCGTCCAGATAAACCCTCGGGACCGCATAAGGCAGGGTCTGAAGTGGAAATTTAGGGATGATGACAGAGTCAGATATATGGTCGACAATCGCCTATCAATGGGTCTTGCCTCAAGCCCCTTTATATTTACAAAAATATCTAATTTTATTGTAAGATGTGCAAAGAGGGAAGGCATAAAACGGGTCAACAATTACCTCGATGACTTCTGTATTATCGGTGATTCATGGGATCACAATGCTATTGACCAATCAAAACTAATTGCAATAATACGTAGGTTGGGTTTCTCACTAAGCTTTCGAAAGTTGCTCTCCCCGACTCAGAAAATGCGCTTTCTTGGGATCGACATTGATACTATAAAATTAGAATTAACTCTCCCCGCTATTAAGCTTATTAAATTATACCGAGTTTTGGCTCAATTCCGGGGTCGCAGGAAAGCAAAACGGAAGGATCTTGAGAGACTGGGGGGTCTGCTTGCACATTGTGCCAAGGTGATCCGGGGAGCCCGTACCTTCTGCCGTGGGATCTATGATCTCATTGCCTCCATCAGGGAGCCTTATCACTATACCAGGTTGGGTGTGGGCTTCCGCCAGGACATTGAATGGTGGGAACGCTTTGCTGCACATTTTAACGGTAAGGCTGCCATGCTAGGAAAATTTACGCGGGTCTGCTCAGTTTATAGCGATGCCTCAGGCTGGGGTATGGGTGCTACCCATGGGGCCGATTGGTTAGTCGGCTGTTATAAGGGAGAGGATGATATAGCGCTTGGTGACTATGCTGGGCACCATCACGTCTCACCCGAGGAGGGGTTGGACTCTGCTCATATTAACGTAAAAGAAATGGCGGCCGCATTTGAGGCAGCCACACGCTGGGCGCATGGTTGGGGGGGGGCCTCGATAGTGTTCATGACTGACAGCGCTGTAGTCCAGGCTGCACTGAACACGGGCCGCTCCCGCTCACGGGAGATCATGGGTTATCTCCGAAAGCTTTTCTGGATGGCGATCGAACAAAACTTTATATTCATTTCTTCCTATATTCATACTTCGAGAAATATCACTTGTGATGCATTGAGCAGGTTGGGGGATGTTGGAAGTGCTGCTAGGATAGCCGCTGTTGATAAAGCATGGCTCATGTGTAGTAGAAAGATTTTTGAGGCCCCCTTTTCTTTTCATTCCAGGGCGGGAAGCACTGGCAAGGGAGCAGCAGCTATATGAGAGCCGGTTTTATTCCGCCAATTCCTGGTCTTCAAGGACGGCTCAAATTAAGCGTTATTTGACCTTTGTCGATCAGTTCGGGGAAAACAGGGCTCCCTTTCCCTGCACCTCGAAGTGGGTCGCTCTTTATGCGACCTGGCTTGCCAGGGATCTATCTTATAGATCTATATTGAACTATTTGTCAGGTCTAAATTTTTACTTAAGACAGAATGGTTGCCAAACTATCCTCTATGCCGATTACTATGTATCTGCAACTTTGAAGGGCATAAGACGTGAGAAGGGTGATGCACCAAAGGCTGCGCCCCCCCTTTTACCACATATGTTGGTTAAAATATTTGGTGGTTTGACCCTGAACTCTGGCCATAACGCCTGGCGCGCTGCGATCTTGCTGTCCTTCCGCGCATTACTCAGGAAGAGCCAGCTCACGGACTCAGAGGCCTCCCTTAGACGTTCAGATTTTAGATTTTTTTATTGGGGTATGATAATTCGAGTAAGGCACTCTAAGACTATTCAATTTACTGAGCGTGTGCTAGAGATACCAGTCGCCAAATGCGTTAACTGAGCACTTTGTGCGGTATTTTGGACCAAAAAACATTTTGAGGAGATACCTGCTACTCAGGAGGAAATAGCATTCAGGGTTCCGGCAGAGTCGGGCTCAAACCCCATGTCTTATCGCTCGTATCAATCTATGTTGAGACTTTTTGCCAGTAGGGCGGGTCTGGCTGAGTGCCACTTTACCTCTCACTCCCTGCGCTGGGGCGGCGCGACTTATCTTGCCATGTGTGGGGCTACGATCGAGGAGATAAAGTTGAGAGGGGACTGGGCCAGTGAGACGGTTTATGCTTACTTAAAGACGCCACTGCAGGTGCGCATTGTCAATGACCTGAGGGTGGCCTCCTCCCTGGCCCAGTCGAAGCTTGAGTAGTTTTGGGTGGGGGCCTTTGGCCCGTTTGGCTGTTATTTTGCCCGGCCAAGGGACCTTCAAGCAAAAATAAAAGAAGGTTCCCCACCACTACTCATTGTTCTCTCTCTTTCCTTACCGTAGCCTAAATTTATGTAGAATATAATTTATTATATATATATATAAAGGAGGCGGAGTTTCCCCCCTTCTCTTCTTTAATTATTTATTTCTTATTTATTCTTCACTATATTCACCCCGTGCCACTCTTTTGCCCCGGGACTGCCATCTCATTGCCGCTTGGCTCAGTCCAGCCTTGACTGCACGCCGAGCACCACTTATTTTTAGCTTTAGGTAGGGCTGTTATTTTGCCCGGCCAAGGGACCTTCAAGCAAAAATAAAAGAAGGTTCCCCACCACTACTCATTGTTCTCTCTCTTTCCTTACCGTAGCCTAGATTTATAAACAGTAGTAATAATAATTTGAAACCTCATTGCTATGGTTTTGTGTTATTTGTGATGATTAAAGAGAAAAGCAGAAAAATATTAACAACAGTCCAAGTGGAATCAATAATTTTACACAAATGTTCGGCTCAAATTTCAATGTTCAGGGACAATTTCAGGATTTATCTTTTACTATACCATAACTGGGTCCATGCATAGAGTGTCAAATGGTGAAAATAGTTCCTGTACTGTATCTGTACTCAGTGTTTGATACAGAGTTTCATAGTACTTGCAAGTGGAAACGAAATGTTATGATGTTAATGACTTCAGAAAAGGTTAACTATTTCATCATTTTTAGAATTTGTTAAAGAAATAAATGTCTTCAACTTAATGAAGACATTGTATATGACCATTTAAAGTGAAATGTGCTGTTGTTCAGAGGTTTTCATTAAGTTTGTGACACTTTATTTTCAATGCTGTTGACACTGTCACAAATTAGTGCTGTAATTTTCTATGTATTTAGCTACATCCATCCCAATAAGATCCATAAACCACAATATTAACATTTACTTTTGATCTAAAATATCCCCCACATTTTTGGGGGGGGGGTCCATTAGTTGTTTAAGCAGGGGAAATTTCAGTCATAGACGACTGGTCTTCCTCATTCCACTGCTGGTCGATAGAAAGCCCGAGCCTACACTTTTACCGACCCAAGGGATGTTTAACCTCCCACACCACATAGACATGGTATGAGAGCAACCGGCCTTTGATGGCGCTGTAAGTTATACACAGTGATGGAAATCCAAATTGGCAGAGCTGGGGGCACGGGGAATCGAACCGCCGACCCTCAGATTAGGAGTCTGACCTGGAAAAAAGTCAGGCACTCTAACCACTCCGCCACAGAGAACTATTGGGCTAAATGATGAAATCTAAATATTGGCACTCCAATTTCTTTGAAATATGCATTTCAAGTACACTACCTCAAGTGGTATACAGTTTCTGAGAACGACCCATACACGTGATTATTATAACTAACAAATGCTTTGTCACCTACACACAGGGATGAAAGTGGTCTCTGGGAAAAAAAGCGGAAATGCTGATATTCTCCTATAGGCTTAGCATTGTCAGGGAATCGCTGAAAATTCCCGGAAGTCGGGTTTCATACATATTGGTATTTTACGCTGCTAGTGCTGTGGCGATTGCATCACATATCGGTATACGCTGATAGTGCTGCGGTGTTAGAAGCACGTATTAGTAGTATACGCTGACAGTGCTGCGCCGTGAAGGCATTACCATTAGTAGTACATGCTGCTAGTGCTGCAGCATGAAACAACGTATTGGTTGTTTCGTGGAGTTTTACATCCTTGCAACATCTAAGGTCATATCAGGACGGGCGCAACTTATTAGTATACACTTATAGCTACAGGAAAAATCATGGAAATCCGCGAAATCGCGGAGATCTTTCATCCCTGTACACAGAGGGCAGGTTTGAGGCGTGCCGCTTGAGCATCTTGGATTGGAAGATTCTGCATATACACCAGCGACTGCTCAGGCATTCGACCTTGAACTCAGCCAAAAGGCAGATGTGCTTTTGTTGCTGCCTAATTTATCATTTATTCTTTACATGTAACGTTCTCTGTGGCGGAGTGGTTAGAGTGTCTGACTTTTTTCTAGGTCAGACTCCTAATCTGAGGGTCGGCGGTTCGATTCCCCGTGCCCCCAGCTCTGCCAATTTGGATTTCCACCACTGTGTATAACTTACAGCATCATCAAAGGCCGGTTGCTCTCATACCATGTCTATGTGGTGTGGGAGGTTAAAAATCCCTTGGGTCGGTAAAAGTGTAGGCTGGGGCTTTCTATCGACCAGCAGTGGAATGAGGAAGACCAGTCGTCTATGACTGAAATTTCCCCTGCTTAAACAACTAATGGACAAAAAAGAACTCTTCTCTTGTGACTGGATGTGGTGGCCTAATCAGCAGAGTGCAGGTTTCCCTTGCGGAAGGTATGGCGCTCGAATCCCAGTCAAACCAATCACATACGTCCTGATATGACCTTTGATGTTGCCAGGACGTAAAACTCCAACAACCAACCAATCAATGACTTACAAAATGTATACTTGTCGCTACCTAGCTTGGCGCTTGCCATTACTAGGATAGGGCAAGGACTGGATAGTATAACTATAAGGATAAATTAGGAAATTGGGTTGTGGTGCTGGAGTCCTGGTCTGACAGTGGGGCAGCACTATTAAGTCGCTATAAATGCATGCTGTCACAAGTCGGTATCCGTCCTGATATGACCTTAGATGTTGCCGGGATTTAAACCTCCAACAAACATCAACATTTTCTCTTGTGTAATCAAATGAAAACAGATTATTATGTGTATTATAATGCATTATAATAATATAAAGGAACGGAGCGAAACCCATTATTAATTATATTATTGTATATTATACGATCGATTATATGTATTCGGAGTCGCGCGCCCACCTTAGTAGGGGACGCGCTAATGGGGCGCCAACTCTGTGGTGCGGAATTAATGTAAATCATTGTCACTTCGGTCACAATTTTCTTGCAGATTATTATATTTATTATATAAATAGTCTTAGGGTTCTGCCTATATAAGAATGTACCTCTCTGAACATTGAGCGTACATGTGTGTCTGTCAATTCTTAGTATTGTTGTTGGAGTGATGAAAATAGGAAACATTGCGTCCAGAGCAGGTTTCAACCTAGATAAAAGATTCACCCCGTACTTTAAGTACAGGGGTGAAAACCAGCCTTATATAAAAACGGTCGAAAAATCGGGCTAATGAAATGAGTCTTTATGAGAGCCTAGTTTCACAATCTAAGAAGCAACATTTATTCTTTGTATATGTCTTCATGTTTACCCGCTAAAATATAATAAAACATATACTTTAATGCAATTTAAAAGTGAAATTGACGGCGTTCTCTGGCTGCCATCTTGTCTTTTTGCATTCTCTCCCATTTCACCAACTTTGTTCTGATATAAGTAACCATTTGACACTGGTGCCAGGCATTCTACTTCTTGTTCCATACTAATGCTATTTTCGCCCGTATTTATATAAGGCTGGTCTTCACCGTGTACTACACGTACCAGGTGAATCTTTTATCTAGTTTCAAACCCACAATTCCTGTCCTTTCCATCATATCCATGCCTACCTGTCTTTAGCCGTGTTCACACCTGGGCGTTAAGTCACCTCAACTAGTTCGCCTCCTATAGTTCGGCTCACATTCGCCGTGTGGACGCGACGCTGAAGCAGATTAGGGCTGAGTCGATTCATCTAGTTCGCTTAAAGTAAACCACGTCACGAGGTAGTATATATGAAGCGAACTAGCTTAAGTCGGCCCATCTTGCTTGTGTGGACGATAGCAGTTTACTTTTGAGGCGACTTAAGCACGTCACACGCATGTGCAGTCGAGACCTGAGTTTGTTTATTTTCCGGTCGATCAAAAGCGCATATTATATAATTTGGTCTATAAACCGGCTAGAGGTGCACAGATATTTTTTTCATGATTTATTTTAAGGTTTTCACTGCCCAGCAGAAGTTTTGACCATTCCAAACCAATACGATTCAGTCCATACATATTTAGGTCGACCCCACACTCTCTCGTGTTGACGTCGACTAACCGAAACTGGCACTGGTTAGTATGGACTTGCTCATGCGCAGATATCGATTTCCGGCTTAAACCGCCCCAAGTACTGTATGTGTGGACACGACACCCTTTCATGCCTAGTTCGCCTCCTCTAGTTCGCCTTATCTAGTTCGGCCTAAAGTTGTGGGTGTGAACACGGCTTATTTCACTCCTTGCCTGAGAATTCAGGGCAGACCATTAGTACCAAGAATTCTAAGTCTTTTAAATGGTTTCCATCCACAAGTTATTTAATGCTTACAATTACACACCTACAGGCAATGTACTTACATACATATATATACAGACAGGGTAGGTTCAATACAGCGTGTAGCTTGTACAGTATCCTGGTCACTGCACCAGTGTCATGTGGGGTGATACACATGGCAAATATTGCACCTACAGGCTACAGCAGGGTTTGAACCTGCACTACTTGCCATCTCAGGCTGGCGTCCTAACCATTAGTCTATCTAGGTTCCCTGATGCAATCACCCTACGTGGCTCCTTGCCTGGGAGGTCAGCGCAGAATCTACTGGAAGTACATTACTAACATTAAATCAATAATATGAATTATGAAGAAGTCACATACCAGGGAAAAGAATCCAAAGTACATGCAGATGGTTTGGATTACTTTGGAGTTTGTCTTTCTGGCTGTTTTTGGGTGGTCCATCTCCATGTTGGCTTTCGCTGGGGAAAGCACTGTTTCGCCACGGCCATCCATGTACTCCCACAATTAAGTTCTGCAACCGATAATAGATTGGCTTGTCATAAACTGTATTTCAGATGTTATTCCTGTAATGGCTTTCCATACGCGGAGCTACACTTCATACAAAGAATTGTTTTTTGGTGTTTTTTTGTGATGGGTGTATTTATGCTGCCCATAACGGTTAAGTTTAATGACTTGTTTTTGCCACTAGACAGTAATAGTCTTATGACTCCCCTTCTTTTTATCACTTTCAGTTGTTGTGTAGCTAACTACTGCATGCATTCTTTCTGTTTGTAAGCATTCTGCCACACCCCCACATAGTTATCATCAAAACTGGTCCAATAACCACCTGCCTTATACACGCACACTCTGTCAAAAAGAATGTGTCTTTATTTGAGCAGGAGGTGTAAATAAAAGTTTATCTGGGTCAGAGTTAAGTAATTAGGTGAACATGAAATTACGTGAATTTGAAGGAGATGGGGGGTTATTTTGTTGGTTGAGACATACCATCGAAGACCTATGAATAAACAACACCTTTTCACCTCTGGGTCCTCTTTCATACACTATCTGGTCACTGAAATGAGTTGAGCGCCCGCCTCCTGTTTTGGTACGTTGTGGGATTCAAATCCCCGTGTTCGAACCCTGGGCCTGGTCGAGTCAAGCCAATGGCTTAAAAAGTAATTACTTGTCACTATATGTATAGCCTGGCATTCGACATTGGTCGTAATGCGAAGCATTACGTTTGATGCGAGGGAAGGGAGAGACCCTCCCCCGCCCCGCGTGTCGCGCTGCCTTCTCACCTCGCCCGACCGCGCTCACTTCCCCCCCTGAGCGACTCACCCCCCCCTCCTGCCACTGCTCACCTCCCTCCGCCCCTGAGCGACTCACCCCTGCCACTGCTCACCTCCCCCCGGCCCTGAGCGACTCACCCCCCTCCTGCCTCTGCTCACTTCCCCCCTTATAAGGCCGCCCGCCGGCCTCCCTCAGGCACTCAGCCTCCAGCCGCCTTCCAGCTCTCTGCCCCTTCTTCTTCTCCACCCACCCACCCAACTCTCCCTCCTCTACCCTCCCCCCTCTGCGGTGGAGGGCTCCTCGGCACCCCCTCACTCCACTGACATTGACACCACATGAACTCTTATATACCTCTCTGCTACCATTTGACACCATGAACTTTTGACATTACTTTCCTTATTACCTTACGCTGTGCATGTGACTTATTTACTTCATTGATACATTTGCTTATTACCTTACACTGTGCATTTGACTTATTTACTTCATTGATACACTGTTTGCCCTGTATGTCATTGAGGCGTGAATAAAACGTCTCTTTTCCCACCCCCGCCTCTGCTTTCTTCCTTCTCGCGCATCACTAATACTAGGATATGGCAAGGAACCATGGAATGAGGAAGCTCAAATGAAATTGTCCCTGCTTAATCAACTAAGGTAACTTCCACCCCCGACAATATATATACATTTTGAGGCGAGAGCTGGGAGCCCGTTGGAGTCGGTTCCCAGGAGGGGGGGGGCGGGGGCAGAGAATAAGGGGTGTTGGGGTGCGAGAGGTGTGCTGAAAGAACACTGAAAAGGGTACTATTCTTTATTTATATTCACATAAATTATATAAGGGTCACTCTCCTGAAAATGGCCAGAAGTGTCACATGGAGAGTTAAAATCTAATATTTGAACTTTTAACATTTTTTGGTTGCAAATGAAAACTGGAAATCTCTCCTTTACATCTATGTCAAATATAAATTGATGAGATAAAAAATAAAGGTGTAGTCTGTGATTAAGCTATGTCATATGGCAGTAACACATGTGTTGCTCAGACGTAACACATGTTTAGGACACCACACAGTCTGCTTAATGAAAATGTAAGCAGAATTAAATAATTTCATACTGAGAAGCATATTAATCATGGCATAATATATAGAAATTTATATGGAATGCTTATATTGATTAAAGTAATTCCCAGCCATGCTTTATTCACTGAATAATTGGTGTACAATATTTGTGTGGCACCCAGACACCACTGGTTACATCTGTGATGGAAATTTGCAATGTTATTTCTGAAGACATCAAATAATTTCTTTTTTATGCATACATAATTCGCTGCACTCGGGAGGAAAGAACAAAGACATGAGTGAAGAAGTATATTTAATCAAGTAATCAGGGCATGTACAGAGAGCAGGTGTAATCAAGCGGGTGACCCGACCCGAGTATCATTGGTATCAGTATCAAGTCGGTGACCTAGACCGAGGAGGAGTTCTGGAGGAGAGTTCCGGAATCAGGAGTCAGATCAGCGCTCACCCCCCCCCCCCCAAGAGGGTGAGAGGGTGGGGACGCGAAGTGGTCAGGCAGTCCCAGCGGCAGAATGAGAGGATAAGAGTATGTGAGAAAGCAGGAAGACAGAAATAGACCAGCCTCGTTTGCAAATTAGTCATGTTAGCCTCGGCCAACATGCACAATCCGCTGCACTCGGAAGGAAAGAACAAAGACAGGAGTGAAGAAGTATATTTAATAAAGTAATCAGGGCCTGTACAGAGAGCAGGTGTAATCAAGAGGGTGACCGGACCCAAATATCAGTATCAAGTCAGTGACCTAGACCAAGGAGGAGTTCTAGAGGAGAGTTCAGGAATCAGGAGTCAGATCAGATCAGCGCTCACCCAATAAATGAGCGAGTGCTGAGGGCATCTCATGGATGTGGAGAGCAGAGAGGTAGGCCTCGAAAGAGCGGGTCTTCCAGGTTCCCACCTGGAGGAGGGCAGGAAGGGTAGTCCGGAGGTCTGGCAAGACTGGGCAGCCCCTCAGCGGAGGCTGTGGAGGGTGAAGCATCGAGTCAGCGGCAAGGCTTCTGTAGCACTAGCAGCGAGGCGAAGAGTCTTGGCGAGGAGCTTGGTAGAGAGGGGTAGGTGAGAAGGAAGGAGGAATGCGGGGTCGAGGGTCAGGATGGACAGTGTCAAGGTACTTCTACCAGGCACGGAGAGGGCAGCAGAGGGAATTCGGTATCATGGGCTGGCGGTATTTCAAAGGGCAGGAGGCGGGGCAGGTTTTAGTGAAGGTAATAGTTAGGGCAGATTGGGAGGCTCGAATATCGCTGAATCTGAGCACATGGGGAGAGGGGTAGGAGTCAGCAAACAGGTTACTTTGCCTCAGAAGGCAGAGGTAACCTATCAGGAGGGCGGCTATAACTTCTCGGGGCGGTTCAGGGAGACCGGAGAGGAAGGTGATAATTGCTTTGAGGTGTGCAGGGGTAAGGGTGGGGGCTTTGACCACTTGATGAGGAGAGTGTTTGCGGATGCCTCGTTTCATGATGATGAGCTGTGGGACTTGAAAAACAGAGATGTCCAAGAGGAAGGAACAGAGCCAGATCTTAACCGAACTGAAGTAGTTCAGAACTGCTCCAGGGGAACTGAGGACTACGGAGAGGTGGAGGAGAAAGGAGAGGTCATATACTGTAGGAGACAAAGGAGGTCAGGCATGGAGCTGGCAGAAGGCTAGGTAGCGCCTAACATGCATGGACTTGTTCTTCCAAGTGCGAACAGCGAGGGCACCCGTGAAGGCATCGAGCAGTTGTGCATTGTGGTTCAGCGAGTAGCCTGAAGATAGAGGCAAACAAATTACTATCTTCAAGGCTATGGAGGATTTACAGGTTGAAATTAAGGATATTAAGCGAGATACTGATACCACTCTGCCACAGAGAACACCACAGATAGTTGCTGCAAGGAGCCAGAGCTGACGTGCGCACGCACAGAGTACAGGATCTTTACCTTTTCCTGATGACAGGACTGATTGAGAGGCAAGATTATCTGTATTGACTTTAATTAGGAAATTGCAGGGGTCAGGGGGAAGGAGGGATGTGACTCCCTGGACTAGATTGAGAGACTCGAGTTGGGCGATCGGGAGGTTTAGGGCAAGGACCTCTGGTGAGAAGTGGGCAGCATAGTAAGCTACTTGGGAGTAAGCACCTGCTGAGGAGAGAGTAGCATCGCAGTCAATGAGCCACTCTACTCTAGGGTGAGAAGGGATCAGGAGCCTAGTGTTAAAGGACCATTCGAGGTCTTTGAGGAGGTCTGGGCTAAACTGGTGAGCCTACAAACAGAGTTTCTCGAAGGGCAGCTAACACCCTATTCATGAAACAAGCCGCTGGCTTCACACATTTAGAAAGGTGATGAAGCTTTCCGGCCAGACTTTGAAGCTGTGTACGTGTAACTGAGGACCTGTTCTTCCATGAGAGGCATTCTTGGAGGATCTCGGAGACTTTCTGTTGGGGGAGGGAGACTGACATGGCACCGAAACCGAGCCAGACTAATGTCTGGGTGGGAGGGAAGCACTTATCAAGAGCGAGGGAGAGGCCTAATTAGTTTGCTAACTGTTGGAACCTGGTATAGGCTAGCAGGGCTTTCTCTTCTGAGGCCTGGAGACCTACAAAGTCGTCGAGGTAACAGAGGTAAGAGTGGGCGTGGTGACCGGATCACACGGGGTGGTGGCAGGTAGGGTGGGAGGTTTTTTTGAGGAATTGGGGCAAAGGGTAGAGGTTGCTGCGGGGCTTGTGAGGGAGGTGGTTCAGAGTCAAGGCCCTGTCACATTACGATGCATCCCGCAAGCGCACGGCCAGCGTGTAAAATCACTTTTTTACGTTGAGAAGCGTCTAAATTTTCAGCGCGGAGGCCAAAGTTGGACGTATAATACCGTACACATAGCATATGGTCAACGTATGGCTAAATGCTTCCAGGTGAAAAACGTTCGAATTACGCTCGTGGTACGTTCACAGAATGCCGGTGAATGTTATATACGTTATTCGATCGCCAGAACTACGCCTCATATGTTACATACGTCAAGACATCCTGGAGAAAAGCTAAACGTACATTATCCATACGTTATCAGTACGCAGACTGGACATTCCCACTGCCTTTAATGTAGGTCAACGTAGTGAACGTTTGTCTAACGTATGCCTAACATACATTGACGTATGCCTAACATATACATAACGTACGGCTGACGTAAAATCCACACATTGTGGAACGTCGAAAATTTTGTGCATGCACAAAACTTTCCCGACCCCCTGACATGCAACACTGTATCTCAACGAATGTCAACGTACATTGACGTATACCAACGAGCGTGTAACAAACAACGATGTAGCGGGCAAAAATCACATACCTCGGCCCAATGCGTCGTAATGTGACAGCCCCATCAGGAACACTTACTGCAGCAGATGCAGGAGCCGACTGTGGCATCGTCTTCTTGGCTAGAAACTTGTGTTTCTTAAGACAATCTTGTTTGCGGTGGATAAGGGAGTGGCAGGCACACCAGGCACAGATGTGCAGGGACCGGTCTGGCGCCGTGACATCAGAAGCGGTGAACCGCTTCTGATGGCCTTGCAGTCCTTGCCCCAGTTCCAATTGAAGCACGCCTTTCCGTCAGAATCCTTGTTATAGTTCTCCTCACGTGAGAAAGTGGGCTGGGGAATGACACATGGAACTGAGGCAGAGGAGGAGGGGGCCTGTCTGGCCTGACCTGCACGCAGGGCCTCAGAGCAGGTGTCACGGTGTAAGTCCTTGATAGTGGCATGATCAAGCCACCCTCGCCTGAGGGAACCATCAAAGACCATAAGGAACACTGTCTCGGACCATCTCCGACAGGTTGGTCATTCCCAGGTGACCGCCATACATGCTAGGTCCTGCTCATGTTCTAGTAGGGGGGGGGGGGGGGTGCACCAGGTGTCGGGGAAGGAGGGGTGGGTGGCAAGTAAGCGGTGGGCTAGAAAGTACTCCGCCCATGTAGCCTCGCCTGAGGCTATCTTCTTATGACTGTCACCTTGAGTAATGAAATTGTTTGGTAAAAGTTCACCTTCTGGTTTTTGTAGAGCTGGAGCGGCTGGGAGGAGGGGGCGGGGTTACCTGTACAAGAGGGGACGTGGTAACATGATAGGGCTCAGGCCGGCGGCGGTCACGGGTGAGGGACCAAGGAAGCCGGGGCAGGGTTGGGTGGGGGGGACCGTCTGGGCCGGCGGCGGCGAACCGGAGACTGGAACCTAGGAGAGGAGGCCAGAGGGATAAGTGTGTGGGCCAAGGGAGACAGGTGCCGACTTGAGCTTGGTGTTTGGGCTATACCGGCAGGAGCTTGCAGGCACGCTGCCAGGTCCTCTGTAAACCTGCGATTGTCTCTGCCTAGTCTGCGGATAACGTCCTGGTCTGACTCGGTAATACCCAACACAATATCCGAGGATATGGAGTCCGGGGAGTCACGAGCAGCATGAGGATCACAGGACGAACAGGTCACCCGACGGGGCTGACAGCGGCCTTGTTGAGAGAGGGGCGGCCTTCCGTGGCATTTGCGTATAGGTGGCATAGCAAAGCGGACCAAAGGCAGGTAGGTGGAAGCGAAGTCGTCAGGCAGAGTCACAGTGGCAGAATGACAGGATAAGAGTATGTGAGAAAACACAAAGACAGAAATAGACCAGCCTCGTTTGCAAATTAGTCATGTTAGCCTCAGCCAACATGCACGTTAATTAATACTTCCTTTTGATTTGGGAACTGATTTGTTTGATATATCAATGCAATACAAGATGTTAGTAAGGATCCAACCATGTCCCATGTGTCATGTTACAAATGGCTTACTGTAAAATGGCGGTTTATTTTATTTCCCTTATTTCTTACATCAAATCTGAACATGAATATGAAAAGTATAAGGGAAAAAATAAGTATGACGTATTTTATTGATCTTTTAAAATCCCATCCCATGCTGACCAGTTTTCAGGAAAGTGACCCATAAACGTGTGTGTGTGAGTGTGTTTTTGTGTGTGTGTGTGTGTGTGTGTGTGTGTGTGTGTGTGTGAGTGTGTTTTTGTGTGTGTGTGTGTGTGTGTGTGTGTGTGTGTTTGCTTGTTTTCCATGCGGAAGGTCGTGGGAATGTGTGTGTGTGTGTGTGTTGGGGGGGGCTACAGGAATCTCCAGCGTTGCAGCCTTGCCTGGCTAGCACTGTAAGTGTAACAGCAAGACGAGGGGAGGGGTTGGACATGCACTAATCTAGGCATGTCAGAAGTAGTGTGTTCTCTGCCACCCTCCACCCTCAATTACTGAATTAGCACCATATCTAGGCTATGGGTTTGTGCCTGAGTGGCTTATCTAACCTAGATAACCCTAAAAGATTCACCCCGTACAGGTCTGCAGTAGGCCTACTACTACTAGGTAAATCTGATCTAACCAAACCTAGATAAAAAAATTCACCCCTACCCACAGTTGAGAGTAGGCCTAGGTCAGTAGGTGTAGCTGTAGGTATGGGGCGAATCTTGTACCTATACGAAATAGTGAAATAGCGAATGGTAGACAGGAAGTGTGAACACTTATTTGTCTCTCATTTTTGCTTGAGTGCAAGTAAATATGCAACACAAGGAATAATTAGTAGCATGTGGTGAATAAGGGGTCAAATTTCCCTGGATCACTATGACTATAACACGAAGAGGGCTCACTCCCCATCTCTCCCATGGTAATGTAAACCATGATCATAATGATTATGATTATTTATGATCTAATTAGACTAGGCCCGTACTATTTATTTGATAGTTCAATACTGAAAATAGATAGTTGCCATGTGTTTTTCAACTTTGTGTACGAATGGCACAACATAATCATAATGATTACATACACTGGCTGACTGAGTGATACAGGGCCGGTCTATTTTTACTATGTTACTGAACGGGGATTCTTGGCCTAGATCTGTCTTGCAGACGGGTCTGGAAAACATTATCCCTCCTACTGAAGAGCCTTAACACATCAAGTGAGCATAGCGTAACATGATGAATATCATCATCATCATGACGGCCATTCCGGTTAGCAGTAGACAGCGGACCGCATCAATCAACAGTTGCATCAGACAGAGCAAGTTTAATTATCACGTCCACCTATCCCTCTCCCACCCCTTTGGTCGATTTGTATGAATAGAGAAATGTGCTCACAACCTCTTATGTGGCTGATCTTGCCGAAATTTAGACAACCGGAGATAATGTTGTGTTCTAGATTTTCACTGACCTGCTCAAAACATTATGTCCTCGTGGTACGATCTGTGCTTACTGAAATGATAGCCCCTCGAAAGGTTGGCTTTAGTGTACTGTTAACAGTACACGAATGGTGGCAGCACGTCTGTGCACTGCCGTTGCTCTTACTTGCCATTATACTAGGCTCTCTTTGTGGAAGAGCATGGTTCTGGACCGGATTTACATCATGATGGGGACCATTTGACGATGAATTCATCATCCTTTAGCTAGCTGGATTCAAACTAATCTGAGTGAGTGGTTGTGGTTTCCCACAGCGACGCTGTCTCTGCGTATGGGTGAACCTTTAATATAGCAGGGGCTTATAGCTACCATATAGAGGGGGTGTAATGACGTCACGAGGCAACTTCCGGTGGCCATATTGGATTACATATGCAAGGCTTGGAAGTGCTTACATTGTGTTTATTTACTGATTTGTTGGTTTATTTGTCACTGTTTTGAGCAGTTTGGCCTCAAAAGTTGGGGGAAGGGTTTTTTGATGATGGGGAAGCATTTTTAAAATCATGTAGCCTGACATCATGGCTAAAGTGCAGTATGTTGACACTTTGGATGCTCTGTCAAAGAATTAGAGAGGTTTGGGCAGTACCCACTAGGTGGCGCCACATACTTCAGCAGCCCTGATTATAGGTAGGCCCAGTGGTGGCCATAGTGTTCTTGGTATAAGATAGGGGGCGCCATAGGTGGTATTAAGTGTACTCCAAGATGGCTAACTTCCCAGTGATGACGTCACGTGCACTCCCTCTATACATGCAGGTACACAGCTGTGTACCATCTGGGACAACAAAATTATATATTTAAAAAAAAAAATATGATGTTTTAGAGTTTTATTCCGTCGCGTTTGACTCAATCTGCCTACCATCTGAACATCCCAAGCTAGGCTAAGGCCTAAGCTGCCATATTGAATATTCACAGTGAAATTGGATTGGATTGGACTGCATCAGTTTATAATAATTACCTAAACAAGCCTGCAACCTGCTATATAATGGATTGTTTGTTGGTGTTTTACATGCTAGCACCATCTAAGATCATATCAGGATGGGTGCCCACTTTAAATTGTGACAGTACGCACTTATTGCAACTTTACAGGGCTTCCCCACTGGGAGACCAGGCCTCCAGCACCATGATCTGATATCCCACTAAGTCACATTATCCTGATGTTGATCAAACCGGTCCTCGCCCTATCCAAGCGTCACAATAGGTAGCAGCACATCATTTTCGGTCATCGATTTGATTCGGCCCAGATTCGAACCCCCGATCTTCTCGAGGAATTGCTTACACGCGTTTGTATGTTAGAGTTGCATAGTTCGATAAATTTGAGTTGCTGGTTTTGTTCTTTCCCCCAAATAATGTATTAGTTACTGTTATAATCTACCTTACTTTAGGTTGAAATAACACTTTTTTTACAATGGGTCGATTTGGGGTATATTTGAAATTAAAACGGGCAAAATTAATTTCGGCATGCATATAATAATCCTGACACCATATGGTTTAGGCTATTAGATTGATTATGATTATGATTAACCTGACTTTCGATTGAAGTAATTGTTATTATAAATGGCTAAAAGTCTGGATATATTTATTTAATAGGCCAAATTCCTTTTGGTGTGCACATAATTGCTGGTAATAAAGGATCCAGCAGTAACATGTTATATTAAATGCCCTTCTGTGCAGCAAGTAATGCTCGTTTGTTGTTTTACGTCCTAGCAACATCTAAGGTCATATCAGGACGGGTACCGACTAGTGACAGTGCGCACTCATGGCGATGTTATAGTGCTGCCCCACTGGAAGACCAGGCTGCCAGCACCATGACCTGATATCCCACTCAGTCACATTATCCTGACACTGAGCAAACCAGTCCTTGCCATATCCTAATAATGCCAAGCACCAGGCTAGGAAGCAACAAGTATCAATTTTTAAGTCATTGATTTGACTCGACCAGGGTTCGAACCCACGACCCCACGATCTACCAGCACGGGAGACGGACGCTCTAACTCATTTGGCCATCCCGTCTGGTCGTAGCAAGTAATGCTCAACAAGTTCACTAATATTTAAATTCAATATAGGATCAAAACGTAGATGAAGTGTTTTGGTTTTTAAACATTTATTCGATCGCCACCTAATTTTAGTTTCTAGTTTGTGGAATAAGATTTGTCATAATTATTCCGAGCTACCTCATAATGAATGTATGCTATTGTAGTGGTCTGCACTGACCTCTCAGGCAAGTAACCACATAGACAGGTAGGCGTGGGGAGTGTATTGATAGCAGGGAGCCTAGGTGGTGTAATGGTTAGCACACTGGCCCGGAATGCAAAGAGATGTGGGTTCGAGTCCCGCTCTAGGCGCAGTATTTCCCATTTTTCATCACCCCCACGACACTGGTTGCCGTGATCAGGATCCCGTACAAGCTTTGCGCTGTATGGTTGTTGAACCTACCCTGTGTATGTATGTGTTAGTGCATTGCCTGTATGTATGTAATTGTAAGCATTAAAAGACTTACAATTCCAGGGGGACGAGTGTAGTGGTCTGCACTGACCTCTCAGGCAAGTAACCACATAGACAGGTAGGCGTGGGGAGTGTGTTGATATCAGGGAGCCTAGGTGGTGTAATGGTTAGCACACTGGCCCGGAATGCAAAGAGATGTGGGTTCGAGTCCCGCTCTAGGCACAGTATTTCCCATTTTCATCACCCCCACGACACTATCCTGACCCTACATTAGGTAGTAAAGCTCCAATAAATAAAATTGTAGTGAATATAATATAACAGTATAACACAACCCTACTTCTCCGTCTTAAAACTCAGTTTATTCACATGTGAGCAGGGTGAACAAAACTGCCAATAAACATGGACAAAATACTCAAATATCACAGGTTTCATGGAGTTTGTCTTCACCTTTTCGACTTGGGGTATATTCGATTAATCAACTCGGGTTACCCGTCACTTTTTGGCGCATACACATCTTACAGACTTGGGTTGAATAAACGAACAAGCTTCTCCATGCTGAGGATGGACTAAAATGGTGGCTTAATCCAAAACATTTTTTCTTTTTAACCGATATAACTGCAGCAAAATAGGATTTAAAATTTTTTTTGATTGCATAGTTTAGTTATATTTCCATTTCATTAATCTGAGTTACTACCCAAAAAAACGAAATAGGACTGGTACTGGTAGCCGTTATCCTACAGGATGGTACCAACGCAAATGTGACATCATCATTCTTAGCCACACCCAGCCAAGACGTGGGTTACTGGGTTCTGGACTTTTTGCACACGGCACATGTTTTTGTTGACTCCACTTGTGGTGTTCGATTTGAAACTGGGTAACCCGAGTCGTGTTAATCGAATACGGCCCCTGTGTTCCAAGTTCCGCTGGTACCTCAGGAAGGACAAAGAGAGCACGCCGGTGTCGCGGTTTCAGTTCTCAACCAGTTGCAGTTCTCAACATCGCTTCTGCGCATGCGTCAAAGCATCTGCGCATGCGTCAAAACATTGTCTGCGCATGTGTCAACATCAGCCCAATTCAAACCGTCGCCGATCGCTGCCTCATACTGTCACTATAGTGTCAGTGTCACTAACCTTATAAATTTAATATAATCTTTTCGGTAAACATGTTTTCTATATGTGTACCAAGCGATTTGTTTCTAGGTGGTGTGGTTTTAGAGATATTTCACTTTTTCTGTATGAAGATTGCTCACGACCATTGACAATGCCTTGAGTTTGCCGGTACGCGCAGTGCAAAACATTATTCAATATTAATAGAAATTCAGAACCCTAACCATATCAATTTAATTTGTTTGTTTGTTGTTGTTTTACGTCCTAGCAAAATCTAAGGTCATATCAGGACGGGTACCGACTTGTGACAGTGCGCATTCATGGCGACTTTATAGTGCTGTCTCACTGGGAAACCAGGCCGCCAGCACCATGACCTGGTATCCCACTCAGTCACATTATTCTGACACTGAGCACACCAGTCCTTGCCCTATCCTAATAATGCCGAGCGCCTGGCTAGGAAGCAACAAGTATCAATTTTAAAGTCATTGGTTTGACTCAACCGGGACTCGAACCCACGACCCCACTATCTACCAGCACAGGAGACGGACGCTCTAACTCATTCGGCCATCGCGTCTGGTCTATCAATTTAATATAGTCTTGTTGGTAAACATGTTTTCTATATGTGTACCAAGCGATTTGTTTCTAGGTGGTTTGGTTTTAGAGATATTTCACTTTTTCTGTATGAAGATTGCTCACGACCATTGACAATGCGCAGACAATGCTTTTAGATGTTGATGCATGCGCAGAAGCGATGTTGAGAACTGCAACTGGTTGAGAACTGAAACCACGACACCGGGTCACAGAATACTGGCATCTTTGGGTGTATATATACATTGTTCTACAATTACAGTGATGTTGTTTGTTGTTTACTTCCTAGCAACATCTAAGGTCATATCAGGACGGTACAGTCATGTTACAAGGTTGTTTGTTGGAGTTTTACGTCCTGACATCATGTTCCAAGGTGAATACCTTAATTGGCCGCTTGTGTTGTGAACAATGTGTACAAAATAACTGCAATTACAACATTAATACTGGAAACACGTGACAAGGTCCAATCATTTGATATCTCATTAGGATTCTCCCATAAGCCTTTGTACTCCTGGGCTACAATGAATGAATAAATGTCATTATTCTGTTCCGAGCAGGACAGTTTTTTTTTTAAATTTAAAAAGAATAGATATATCTGCAGCGTTTCTGTGAAGAACTAACACACTGGTGTACAACCGCTTTGTGTTAACAAAGAACATACTTTTTTATTTTATTTTTATGGATGTATAAAGTATATTAAAGTTGCATAGTCCGATGGCTTTCGAAGTTTTGCCTCATTTTTTAGATAAATGTATCAGGTTGACCATTATAACCTAATATGCATTAATCTACATATCTAACTTAGATACTGAGGCACTTATTAAGAATTTATCGCCACACAGAAGGGAATACTGAGGCAATTTAATAGAACCCATTACTGCAGAAGGCTATGGTATCAGAGGTTTGGCATGCTTGCCAAAATTAATTTTGCATGGTTGCACTTCAAATATCTCAAAAGTTAGCAATTTAAAATAAGTTACTTCAAGCTAAAGTAAGGTACTTATAACAATCAACCTAATGTAGTTATCTCAGAAAATGTCAGAAACTCAAAACCATCGGACCATGCAACCTTAATAGTTTGGGTGAAACCATCTGTCAATTACGATAATGGCCAATTGTTCACAATTGTGCTAGTTACTTTCGACATGCAATGAAAATAGACGACGCGCACTCTTGCGGTCTATGGTCGACCACGAGCACACGGGTCAGCCAATATAACCTTCAGTTGGCCCCGTTAAATTTGGCGTGTAAACACTTGAAACCCTTCATCGATACCAGGGATGATAATGGTTTCAGGCAACAACAAAAAAGCAGAAATCAACCCGAGATTATTATCCCAACAACAAATTTCCATTTACACCTATATAAATAAATGCCCCCAGGCTGTGAAAACCACCTGGTAATCAGCTTAAAACGGAAAAAAATATCACCCGTGGATACAGACGCGAAGTGAGTAAAACTTATTCTCTCACTGTGCTTTTTTTCTCTCTAGAAACTAACATGGCGTCAAAAGACGGTAAAAATTCATGTCAAATGACCCCGACACTTAATGTAGAGAAGTGATAGCAAGGACTCTTAATCTTATCTTCATATAATAAAAGCACTTTCCCCCCGAAGAAACAGCTGGACTTAGGCGTATGCTCCGCTCTGAGCCCACTGACTTAGGCATATGCTCCACTCTGAGCCCGCTGACTTAGGCGTATGCTCCGCTCTGAGCCCGCTGACTTAGGCGTATGCTCCGCTCTGAGCCCACTGACTTAGGCATATGCTCCGCTCTGAGCCCGCTGACTTAGGCGTATGCTCCGCTCTGAGCCTGCTGACTTAGGCATATGCTCCGCTCTGAATCCACTGACTTAGGCGTATGCTCCGCTCTGAGCCTGCTGACGTAGGCGTATGCTCCGCTCTGAATCAGCTGACTTAGGCGTATGCTCCATCTGAGCCCGCTGACTTAGGCATATGCTCCGCTCTGAGTCTGCTGACTTAGGCGTATGCTCCGCTCTCAGCCTTTTGAACTGCCTGCTGCTCAGGCTCGGTAAGAACCTCGGTAGCATGCTCATTGCGCCACATTGTAATCATCTCATCACCAAACTCGGCCTGCAACTTCTCCAGCTTCTGCTTCGACTTGACCACCTCCTGACTCATCCTGTAAATGTAAAAAATAATAATTTATTAACGTAATTATTAATTTGATCAATTGTAGATATTGTCATATGGGTGATGCAAATGGGAAATATTGTGCCTAGAGCAGGATAAAAAAAAAAACACTTCTCGCCATTCGAGGGCTAGCGTCCTAACCATGAGACTATCTAGGCTCCCTGATGCATTCACACTATCCAATGCTACCTGTCCATATGACGCCTTTCTTGAGAGACCAGTGCAGACCCATTGTCTGAGTCTGTAAGAAAAAAATTGTAAAATCAGATGGCTAGTTCTTTAAGCATCGGGAAATGTGCATCTCTTTAAGATGGTGTCATACCTTTGACTTTCGCCAAGTGCCCGATTGAAAAACTTTGTCGTCCTCTCGTCATCCAATTCTGAGCAGGGTTGCATGGCACCGGATGTCTAGACAAAGGAAAATATTACAGTTTAAAATTCACAACTACTGTGTATGTGTGGGTGTGTGTGCATTAGTTGATTAAGCAGGGACAATTTCAATCATGGACAATTGATCGTCCTCATCCCACTGCTCCTTGCCATGTGTCCTAGTAATGCCGAGTGCCAGACTAGGTAGCGACAAGTATCAATTTGTAGGTCATTGGTTTAAAGGTGCATAGTCCGATGGTTTAGAATTTCTGTATTTTTTCTGAGATAAATATATTAGATCAATCACTAGTATCTACTATACATTAGTTCAAAGTTACTTTTATTTTAAATGGTAAACTTTTGAGATATTTTGAGTGCAAACATGGAAAATTAGTTTTGGCATGCTTGCCAAAACTCTGACACCACGGACTTCAGTATTGCAGTAACAGGTTCGGTTAAATTGACTCAGTATTGCCTTCTATGCCGAAACAAATGCTTAATAAGTGCATCAGTATCTAAGTTAGATATGTCAAATCAAATCTAGATAATTGGTTTGGTTTTGAAAATTTGATATTTCATCAGACCATGCAGCTTTAATCAAGGGGTTTCAATCCAATGACCTACCAAAACAGGAAGTGGGCACTCAACTCATTCGGCCATCCCGTCCGTTAACGTATTGTCACGGTGATGACATATTGCGCCAAGAGCAGATTTGGAACCTACACCTTTTGCCATTCCAAGACTATTGTGCTAACCATTACACCAGCTCGGATCCCTGATGCAATCACCCTATCCACGCCTACTTGTCTATGTGGTTACTTGCCTCAAAGGTCAGTGCAGACTACTACACTATAATGATTTTAAATTGAATTTTAATAGTGTATGCCATTGTATATTGGATTAGACTAGGCTTGTACTACACACATGTTACTTGGATGTGTGTGTGTGGGGGGGGGGGGGGGTCACTGTCCTGACATCACAGACCGTGCATCAAAATCACAATATTTGTGTCTCATCCAATCTCCATAAATATTGGCTAATAGACAGAAAACAGGTCTACAAAATGACAATGTGAATGGTAGTTTTAAAAAGAACATCACTCAACGTTTGGTGATTTATATATTGCTTAGATGAATGGAAAAAATTGAATAATTTTCATTCAACTTCTAGTTGACATATTCAAAAGATTTGAAGACCCAGATGAAGAAGAATATGTTAATCACATATCACCCCCCAAAAAGACTTAATATATCTAAGTCTCCCACAGTACTAAGTCTAAAGCAAACCGTGAGCCATAGCACTACACAATAGTCCACATACATGAGTCATAACACAGCCTGAAATGCTATGTTCATAGCCATACATTATTACATAGCCATATTCATAGTCATACTCATAGACAGACTATATGATGCTATGTCTATGAAGTATACTATGTCTATGATAACTCAACGTGTCTATACGGTTAACCAGTTAGTTCTCCGGCCGTGCCTCTGGAGTCTGGTCAATACCATCATTACCACAAGTGTGTCAGTGCCAGTGCATAGACTATTTTCACTATAGTTCGCACCATCAATCAGATTTCAGTGACTGGGTCAAAGAAAAACATTGAGATACATGTATTCAACCTAGATACAACATTCATCCCGTACTTGCAGTACTTAGGCTACTGCAGTACTTAGGCTACTGCAGTACGGGAGGATCTTTTATCTTGGAATAGATAACCTGATGTATCAGTTCTCGTCTTCTACTTAAAGTTGCATGGTCCGATGAAATATAATTTTGTCAAAATTAAAATAACTACTTACATTTGATCCTATATATCCAACTTAGATACTGGTGTATTAGCTAATGATTTGGGACAGCTATACAGAATAACCTGTGAATATATAACCTCACCCCTTTAGACACTCACTTTGAAACACCCATTATGCATGGAGGCCATTAACCAATTAGGCCAATCCCGTGACCTCATTAGCCTCCCCCGACCAAGTAGGCCTACTGTGCAGGGCCATACCTAGACGGGCAGGGGAAATGAGGTGGATGTTGCCCCTCCCCTCCATGTTGGATATTCAATGCTCTTTGGTCAATTCTATAAATATAATTAATCAATTTGGGTAATTTAAATTTTGAAATTTGTATATTTGTCAATTAAAATTGCATCTGTCATCGGGACTATGTATGGTATTAGGGAGGATGAGACATCTGGAACAGTAAATAATATGTACATGAGAAATGCAAGCAGTACGCATATCCTTGATGGTCTAAATGTATGTGAGGATGCACACACATGTGTTTTGCGCGCATCCATTTGAAATTTGTCAGTTACACTGTATATAAAAGGAAAAAGGTTTTTTATTGAATGTAAAAAGGAGTTAACTATATGGAGTGAGATATGTGCATTTGAAAATGTTTGACTTTCAGATCTTTTGTATTAGCTAATGCAGCAGCCGTTCCATGCTGCCCACATCAGCCCGGGCCTGAGCATTAATAGTTTGATGGAATCCACCACAAATACACAGGTTTCGGGTTTTAATGCTAGGATGGCAGCAGCCTTTCTGGTTGTGCCTATGCGCTATCGTTTGGACAGGATCCATCGCAAATGTGCCGGGTTCTGCGCTTAATGCTATGATTGCAGCAGCCATATTCTACGATCCAGCCGGACCTGAGCATTAATGGCTTGACGGGATCTACCACAAATGTGCAGATCTCCAGGTTTAATGCTTTGATGGCAGCAACTGTTCTGGTCATGCGTTATCGTTTGGGTGGGATCCATCGAAAATGCGCCGGGTTCTAGGCTTAATGCTATGACGGCAGCAGCCATTCTGCAGCGCATGCGCTGGCGGACGGCTCGGGATTGCAGAGCATGCAGTTTGTCATGGGTGAGACTAGAAACTGATATGGTGCTACGACCCCAGGCAGTCCTCTGACACATATGCTGTGGAACGGCGCATTTGCGATAGATCCCGTCCGAACGATACCACATAGGCACGACCAGAACGGCTGCTGCAATCATAGTATTAAACCCAGAAACCTGCGCAATTGCGGTGGATCCTGTCAAACCCTTAATACTCAGGCCCGGCTGAATCATAGAATGTGCAGTTGGGTGGGTGGTTGCATAGTTTGATGTTTTGAAATTTCTGCCATTGGGACGATGTCAATCATATACCGATGTATATATGATGTTGGATATTGGATGCTACTTGGTCAATTCGATAGATATAAATCAAATTAACTGTTTTACAAAATAATATTTTGTTAAAAACCCTAGTGCCACGGGCTTATGGTACCAATCCGTTCCCAGAATGTTCACACCTCAAACAGAAATACCTCCTTACAGCCATGTCAGGATTAGTAGGTCATCTCACATCACGTGGTCACTACGAGATGACCATCTGGGTCATAGCCACAGGACTTTTGCCTTTTTGGCAAGCTTGTTGAAATTATTTTGGGTTCTTTCAGCTCAAATTGCTCTAAAACTAGCCATTTTTCATCAAAGGACTAATGAATATTAGGATATAATGGTCAACCTGAGCTATTTATCTCAAATATAACTAACAAATTCAAATGCCATCGGGCCATGCAACTTTAAGTTCTAGCGACTAGAACTTGTACTCTACGACTAGGCCTCTAGCCTGAGTGACTGTCAGTGTTACACAGTATACTCAGTTACTCAACTTACTGTCTTTTAACTCTTTAGCTAGCCTGAGGACTCGGCGAAGGGAAGCGGGCCGTGAATACTCAAAATAGATAACATTTATACGGTAAGAAACTTACTTTCTGTTGTTCATACTGTTCAGTTATGAAATTTTGAAGGCCTGTAGTACTGTTTATCTTCGCTGTTTCGCCTTTATCATCGTCCGGCACTTGGTGCACGGTGCGCTTTTGCTCTTTGTCCGCCATTTATAAACAAACGCTGCTCGTCAGGTCCGTTGTGAAAACTCTTCTCCGACGTCGAGTTCAATGTCCGGACGCGCCATATAAGTATTGAACGGGTTCCCGAGTTCTATATTGGGTAAAAGGTCCCCGGATCTAGACGAAGGAGACGTATGACACAACTGCGTCATTACGCAGACTCGTAAATAGAGATTGTCGAATAGTATTCCCTTGCATGAACGGGAGTACAGGGGATTATATGAAATAACAGCCTCGTATACAACATACAAATAAGCTCAATTACCATACTTCTCTAGTTCTATGGTCATACTTTATAAATGAAAGCATTGTGCTTGCTCATAGGAATTCGCGAAGGTCTGGCATTTATTAAATATTTACTTGTGACTTTGATTATTTGTCATGTCTGGTATAATGGTGTTGAGATATTATGTAACTTGTTGCCATGGTATACCGGATAATAGTACATGTGGTATTTAAATTTTTTTAATTTTAGGAATGTACGGTAATGAGGGGAATCCTCATGACTGATTATTCACATGCAACTTGTAAGCGTATTGTAAATTGTTTTTGGAACCCACTCTAAGTAGTTTGCCCTAATATAACCCAACTGTCTTAATTACGTTGCAGTCATCTCTAATTGTCTCTACTCTGATGATTCGAGACAGCTAGCTGGCAGCTCCCTAATATGTAATATTTGAAAAGGGACACACAGTATAAATACGTTCAGTGTTTATGTTGACACCATAGAGTTCTCACATGTGCACATTATCTGGTTGGCAGAAGTAACTATATATATAGTAACCATAGCCGATAGCACTAGGCCTACATACTATAGCTGGGTCCTGTGGTATTTATGCAGGCCTATGTATACTATTTAAGTTATTTTCTATTTATTAACAAAGCTGTGGGTTATGAAGTTCACATGCACACCAAGTGACAAAATCACAGTGAGCTGATATGCAATCTATCCAGTGTATTTATCCAGGTACTTTCAAGACCTTGGAAGCATTAGATATTTGTTAGCGTTTTACGTCCCGGTGACATCTGAGATCATATCAAGATAGGTACCGACTCATAATGACAGGGGACACTCATGGGGACTTCATAGTGCTGCCCCACTGGGGACCAGGCCACTGGATCGTGGCTTGGCCAGTGTCAGAATAATGTGACGGCGTCGGATATCAGATCATGGTGTGGGCACCTCTGTATTCTAGTGGGGCAGGGCTATAAAGCTACCATATGCCTAAGCGCTCACTGTCACAAGTCGGTAGGGTAGGGTGGGGCAAGACGCACCCCTTAAGGGGAAATTACTATAATTTTGTTCAAGCATGTCATGTTGGTATTCTACTACCACGATATGATTTCTGTGTTAATGCAGGCCTACTATGCATTACTATGTTTTTCGGATAAAAACCAATGTTAGCAAATGTGCATTTTTGAATCAAGCATTTTTTTATTTTATTGAAAAGGCTGTCTTTCCCCAGGAGAGAAGGGGTCGAGTAACTGTCTCAGCTCAGGCTATTTGTATATATGACGCCCATCATATATACTTGTATATATGTATATATATATATACACAAATACCTTGTATATATATTATAGAGGGGTGTAATGACGTCACAAGACAACTTTCGGTGGTCATATTGGATGACATACAGAAGGCTTGCAACTGCCTACACTGTGCTTATTTACTGATTTGTTGGTTTATTTGTCACTGTTTTGAGCAGTTTGGCCTCAGAAGTTGTTGCTAAAGTGCTGTAAGTAAACACGTTGGATGTAAACTGCCCAGAACCTCCCATAACACAAGAAAACTCTGTTTTACTGCATCTGCATGCATTCACAACATGTCTAGGGACCGCTGATTGCTAAGTAATGACGTCACATGTCCTACCCCACCCTACCCTACCCTACCCATCCTGATGTGACATTAGCTATTGCTATTAGGATGTAAAATCCGAACTAACAATCAAAAATGGCAATGCAACGATTGATTGCAACGATTGACTGACAATTAAGGGTTTCATATATCTTTAAAATTATGGAAAATAAAAAGACACAAACGATGCACTTTTAACTGCTATACCCGACAACAACACATGTAACAAATACAACCAGATATACACACACACGAACATTTGCACTAAATATACGTGTATATAATACACACATCACAGAATGTGCTCACAAAGTCACAAAATCACACACCAGTCCACTTCTATTTCAATAAATCCCATGATGACACCTGTTATATAACGGCACTGATAGCAATCAATCAACCTGATAATCTTCACGCGGAGTCAGCCGCAAAATACGTATCTGCGGCAGGTGCTCATCCTGAGACCACGCAACCACTACTCGCCCCCCCCCCCCCCCCCCCCCCCCCGCGCGCAATATTCTCCTCATGTGATCTTCCCCCACCTCCAAAACCCTGCAAATAGATAATTTAATTAATTAATTAATTAATTAAAAAAGCCCCACATCCCCCACAACGCCATTCCCACAAACGAGGGAGCGGGCTTGGCAGACTACTGTGTTTATCGGTTGCTAGGTGACAGGTTGGCTGGCTAGGTGGTGCGTGTTGCCTACGACGTCGACCCAAGCTAATCCCGTGAGCTGGAAGGACCGCTACATCTCCAGGGAGCTGGATTAAATCTCCATTATGTATGACGCTGGCAGCAACGCAGATTCTTCTTTCGCCGCCGGGTCGTATGAAATCTTTAAGGCCGAGGGGGATGTGCTATTTAAACAAGGAAACGCCAGGAAGGCTCTAAACAGCTACTGTAAGGTGGGTTGGGTGTCAGTGGAGGGTTGGATCTCCGGTTGGATCCCAGTGTTTGGTTCCTAGCCGTGCCTGTCTTGTATAGACAGGTGTTTATGGTGTCGATTTGAGGGCGTCAGTTCGGGATTATTCAATAATACATCTTGCAGGTTTATTTTATTGCTTATTAATTTGTTGTCTTTGAATGATTAAATACTTTTAAACTTTTAATAATCGTAATAGTGAAGTGGTTAATCCGCAATTAATTTAAGCACTTAATTCGGATTAATTATTTTAACAAGATTAGCTCTACACATTTACGCATTGCGCATGCCATTTTTATTTATTTATATTCGATATGAGTAATTGCAACATTGAAGACAGTTATTTAAGATTTTGCTCTTCAAAGAATACATATATATATATTTGGCAACTGAACATTGCCAGTCGTCGGTTCGCGGGAGGTACATAAACTGCACGGATACTAACAATTAAGAATACACATGTAAATAATGTGATGATAATAATTACTGTATATCGTGTATGATTGTTTGTTTTAATTTAATTTTACTTGAGAATTCTACTAATTATTAAATTTAGTATTCTATTTTATTCTTGAATTTCTTGTTGACCTATTTGTCATGCTGCACAGGACCCGGTTTTTATTAGGTATACTGTGAACATCTAACATTCATCCTCAGGCATCCCCATTACCTAGATTCTATAAATAGAACCGGGGATTAACTGGGCGGACGCCAAACTCTAACGGGTTGCCTGGATACAAGGAGCGATCACTGAGAGGTGAGCGGGGAGACTGACTTTACTAAGAGAATGATCTTGTAGTAGGAGCCTGCAACAATCAGAACATCCCATTGATACAGCATACAGAGGAAAGAGGCTGCTGTGGGGTACAGGAACCTGAAACGGAATGAACCATTGATGCAGTATTAGAATAAAATTTGATGGAGGAACCTGGACTAGTCATCCCATTTATACAACACAGATGATACTGAAACAAGCAAAACATCCCATACAGCAGAGGAGACCGGCTGTTGTGGGGGAAACAAACCTGAAACAAAATGAACAATTGATGCAGCATTGGACTACAACTTGATGGAGGAAACTGGACTAGTCATCACATTGATACATCATCACAGATAAGACAAAACTATTTGAACATCCCATTGATACAGCAGGAAACAAACCTGAAATAGAATGAATCATGGACTATAGTCACCACTTTGATACAACACAGAGAACACTGAAATAATCAGAATAAGTCGTTGATACAGCATGGAAAGCAACATGAGCCAGAGAAGTTTGAAACACTGAAGAAAGCGAACCTATAGTAAACATATAGCAGACGTGCGCTGAGTTTCTGAGCCGGAAACAGTCATATAGACAATCTGAAACAAATAGCGGATCATCTAAACAAGCACCAACTCTGTAAGCATCCAGTGTGCAGGCAGTGCTGAACAAGTGAGGCTTGTGGATTGATTTATGCAAGAAATGTTTACCCCCGAGAAATTTAAGTAAAGTGCTTTCAAGGCCACACACTGTATGATGTGCTGGACAAGTTGCATGCTATCCTGGAGTGCACACATACATGCACTTGTATCTATATTTGATTGAGATCGATTCACTGCCTTCAGATTCAAGTACGACGACTCAGGTTTAGCTGTACCTCAGCTGACAAGTAATTATATTGTATTGATTCCTGGACATAGCTAGGACGTCGGCACTTGTTGCTGGTTGGGCTTTCCGCGGCCTATTGTGTATATTGACTGCTACTCATTCACTGAACTTGTAACGAAGAAACCACTGACTTGACGCTCAAAGAGACTTAACGGATGTTTTAAAGTTCTTCGTAAAGAGAGGTGGGTTTTTGTCTGTGTAGGGGAACAACTTATTAGGATACGATTTTATCAGTATACCTAGGTCTCAATCAAAGGTTGGTGGGAACTGATAAGTAATAGGAGTGATAGTGTGTTGTAACTCGGATTAAATTAGGGCTTATGCTATGATTTATCTAGTGCATACACCAAACGTTGAGTTACAGAGTACTGATTCATTACACTTCAAATTGATAGCAATATGAATTTATATTATTAAGGCAAACTATTGCTTAGTTCTTTGTGTTTATAAATACACTGGTTTAAAAAAGAAACCTCATGTAATATTCTGACTAGGAACTTCTTCCCGTTCTCACCCCCACCCCCGCCCAACTTTTCTTTTAAACAAAATGGATAGAGGTCTATACTTGCTTAAGTTTAGATAGGTGTTTATTAAATGAAGATTGCTAGACCTGTGTATCCAGATCGTTGTCTGATAAATCTGGAGAGTTATGATTGTCAGTCTGGACTCTGGGACATGATATTGATAAGCTTCGAGCCACTTCATAATTATAATCTCTCCAATATTTGTTTATAATTTGTTTAGGTGCCTTAATACTTAGCATTTCTTCTTCTTCTTCTTCTTCTTCTCCTCCTCCTCATACTCCCCTTCTTCTTTTTCTTCTTCTACTCCCCCTTATCATACTCCTTTTTTTCATGTTGTATTTCTTCATTTTTCTTTTTCTACATTCTTTCTGTCTTTCTTTCTTTCTTTCTTTCTTTCTTTATTTTACTCCCAGGGGCGTAGCTAGGCGTACGCGCGTACGCCAAAACGTCCACATCGTTTTGTAAAAAAAAATAAAGTTAAAAAATAATAGAGAGAGAGAGAGGAGGCATGTAGCAGTCCGGAGTGTCAAAAACTCAAGTCTAAAATGTGTAAAATCCGCCAGCTTAAGCTTAAGCGAGCCCCTAAACCCCCCGCCGAAATTAGGAGTACACATCGTTAAAGGTCTAGCTACGCCCCTGACTCCCCACACTCCCCTTTCCTTTCATACCCCCTTCGTCCTCTTGCGTCTCCTCCTCCTCCTACTCCTTCTTCTTCTTCTTCTTCTCTGTCTTCTGTCTCTCTTCTTTCTTTTCCTTCCCCCTCCTCTTCTTTATCTTCATCTCCCCCCCCCCCCTCCTCCCACCTCCTGGTCCTAGATTTACATGTAGGCCTATGTTCTCCTTTATCCTAAACAAAAACATTCATTAAACAAACCCCATTCCCAGGACCATTGTGGATTAGATCTACTGAATTAACAAGGCGTCTGCAATTCAAACCTCCATCCATCCACTCAGTAACCTAGGAGACACCGCCACACACATTTGGAGAATTACCAGCAAAAAGCCTCATAGCAATAAACTAAACGAGGACCCCGTGCCGCCATGCCGTCGGCCCCGGACCGGCGGACGCCGTCGCACGCTGAAGGCCCGCCACCAGAGGACTCCAGAAGCCCGGCGAAGGAGCGGGTGGGCACGGCCAAGCAGGCAGCAGCCGGGGCGACGTCCCCTAAGAAAGACAAGAAGGATGACTCTGACAACAGCATCAGCTACTGGCCTCCCTGGATGCAGGATCCACACGATCTGCAACTGTTTGAGGTGCATCAATCGGAAGCCAGCGCTTTCCTGCACGCGAGAAATTGGACGAAGGCTATTAGCAGCTACTCGAAGGTAAACACTCCCATGCTGTCAGTTGTACAGCCTAGTCTCTTTTAGAGGCGACTTTTAGAGGCGACTCTGCTCTGAGTGTGAGTGTCAAGTCCGGACATTTTGTCTGTCACATGTAAACAAGTTACAAAGCAAGCTTTCACGCACATAGAACGCATGGCAGATGATTGAAGTGCTGAAATAACAACAACAATCACGGCGACAGTTCACAATGACTGTGCGATTTGGTCACACACCCTCACGACGTCATCATCAGTATTATCATCACATCAAGACCATATGTCACCATCATTAGCATCAGCATTATTAACATCATCATCATCATCACACCCCTCCATCCTTACCCCTTAAACGGACCAGGTATAGACTGCTGAGATACGAACCGTACTCCGACAAATGCTCTCCAAGCATACCTTTGCAGGTTTTCAGTTTATGTAACCATATATACTGGGGGGAGAGTGCTGAAATTGGTTGCTCCTGTTGTGTTGTAGTTAGTCCAGTGGCACTGACAAGTCTTTTAGACAACCATATAGAGAAAAATGTTAGAATTTGCTATCTAAAATGCTAAATATAAAGTTCAAATGTTTATTTCTCATAACCAGCTACTTTTTATGTGAATAATTGATGAATCATATAGATTAATAGACTTTAAAAGTTGAATTGAGAGCTTTCTGTGGCTGCCATCTTGGTGGTTGCCATGGCTTCCCCTGTGTGTGGGGAACCCCTCTATGTCATGTGATGAGGGAATCCCACTTATGATGTCATTCATACATCACATACCTCAACACTCTCCTCCCACATGTTCAGCTGCATGAACTGAACAAACTAAGCAAAGGTATGTTTGGAGAGCTTTTGATGCTGGATTCGTTTGTATCTGGGTGTGGTATACCCGGCCACTTTAACTCCTTCAGTGTATATCCCTGCATTCCCTCACAGACGTGATTGATGGAGTCACAGTGCAAACAAAATAGTGTAGTGGTTGTGATGGTTGTGTAGGCCTATAGTAGTACATGTCTTCAGCGACACCTCAGCCCGGCGGACATCTGCCATGTAGGGACAGTTATTTTTCAATGTACAAACTGTGTTTTGTTTCATTCGATTTGATTAATTGTCCCTCCAGTGGTAGGGATACCTAGTCCTAGATAAAGGATTCACCCCCATACTACAATAGCCTGAACAGAGTCAGAGGTGAATCTTTTATCTATAAGAAACCTAGCTAGCTGCTATGTTAGGACAACATTGGTCTGTATATCGAGTTGTCCGCCCATTGAAGACATGCACTACTGTTGTGTTGTGTTTATAGCAGTAGTGTGCTAGTTGGAATGACAGTAGTAAAAGCAATAGGAGGTTGTTGCAGAAATCTAGCAGACTGAGATCGTTGACAATCACCTAGCACTTGATGATCAGACTGTAGTAAAAATTAAAGGCCTAGATGGTTCAGCCTAAGGGTCTGGGTGACTCAGCCTAAGGGCCTGGGTCGCTTAGCCTAAGGGCCTGGGTGATTTAGCTTAAGGGCCTAGATGGCTCAGCCTAAGGGCCTGGGTGGCTCAGCCTAAGGGCCTGGGTGGCTCAGCCTAAGGGCCTGGGTGACTCAGCCTAAGGGCTTGGGTGACATTAACCTAAGGACCTGGGTGGCTCAGCCTAAGGGCCTGGGTGACTCAGCCCAAGGATCTGGGTGGCTCAGCCTAAGGGCCTGGGTGGCTCAGCCTAAGGACCTGGGTGACTCAGTCTAAGGACCTGGGTGGCTCAGCCTAAGGGCCTGGATGGCTCAGCTTAAAGGCCTGGGTGACTCAGCCCAAGCACCTGGGTCACTCACCCTAAGGACCTGGGTCACTCAGTCTAAGGGCCTGGATGGCTCATACTGAGGCCTATTGGTTATTTCTGCCACAGGCAATGCGCATGTGCGAGAAATCTATGATGTACCCATATGCACTCAGCATGTCTTTAGACTCAACCAAAGCATGCTTAAATGACCTTCAGTGAACTCACAGTGACTTTGTGCCATTGCTAGTCTGAATATGACATCTTCCTTCACGAGATCTGTAGCTTTGTCATCCAACCCATAAGCCCTGTTCACACGGACAAAATGTGAGGCGCATTACACAAATCGAATCCGCATCACGTAAGTCGGTTGCGTCCACACGGACAAAATTATCCGCATCACAGGAATCGATTCACGTAGACTACCTCGCTTAGGTGGTTTACAGGATCCGCATCACGTGAGTCGAATCAGCCCTAATCCGCCTCAGACGTGCGTTCACACGAGAAATGTGATGCGGACTATACAAGTCGCTTTCTACGAATCGATTTACATCGTCCGTGTGAACAAGGCTATAGTCTTGGTGGTGACGTCATATTGCATCTGTTGTGTGTGAGTTAAATATATATATAAATATATTAGGTTCATTATTTTAATCTATCTTACTTTTGTTTAAAGTAACTTATTTTAAAGCCTTGCAGATACTTAGAGTGATAAAATGCTAAATACTTTTGGTGTGCACATCAAAATGTTGCTGGACATGATTCATAGGTTTCAGCAGTGATAGTTTCTCTTAATTGATTAAATTGACTTAATATTTGCTGTGCAGCAATAACTGTTTACACGGTCTGTACAGGGCCTGGAAAGTCTTTAACTTCATTTGCCCCATTTCAAGGCCTTGAAAAGCCTTGAATTTAACCTATTTTGGGTATTTATTCTTGAAAAGCCTTGAATTCCATTAAACTGTCCCCGCTGATCTAAATTAGTGTGAAATTGTCATTTGCCAGTGTTGTTCTTTTCCTGAATTCCAAATGAAAATAGTCTTGAATTCCTATCAAAAACAGCCTTGAAAATCCTTGAAATTGCCTTTTTGTTTGTTTTTTTGTTCAAGTGTTTTTATTCCTATGAATAACACGTTGTCAATGCTATTGCACTGGTCTTCCACCCCTAATGACAATTGCCTCTACACAGTAAACAAATCTACAACAATATACAGGTAGATAATTACAGGGAAACAAGCAAAACATTGGTACATGAATGATAGGTAAAGAACAAGATAAGAGAAAAAAGAAACATATATGGGGAGGTAACTTGAATCCCATATCTTCACATGTTTACTGACCTTGTGTTTACTAAGTACACCTGTGTCTAGGCTGGATACGGTGGCCGATTTGGTAAGAACGCCGGCTGGCTTCCCATACAGGAGACCGTGGGTTTGAATGCCCACTGAGTCAAAACCATTACTTACATTACAAAATTGAAACTTATCATTACCTTCGTAGGCTACCTTAGTACCTTGACTGGTGCTTGGCTAGGGTAGGACAATGACTGGTTTGCTCAGTATTAGGGTAACGTGACTGAGTGGGATATCGGGGCATGGTGCTGCTGGCCCAGTCTCAAACAAAAACAAACCGGTATCGAAGTTGGATATGTATCGGGGCCACCAAGAGCCAAGTTATGAGGATATAATATTAAACATTGAAAAATGTTAATATTTACTCTAGTTGATTCTCACAAGTTTAATATTTATTCTATTCCTTTTCAGGTAGTATATTTTGTGGATAATATTATATTTTGAACTTTATTATATTTGAATCTTTATTTGTGTTAAAGGTTGATTGGAGTTTTGTGTCCTAGCAACATCTGATGTTCTGTTGGGACCAGTGCTGATTTGTGACAGCGCACATTCAAGGTAGATTTATAGTGCTGCTCCACTGGGATGCTGTGATGGTGCTTAGGAGCAGTTAATAAATAGTCCTGCATTTGCCTTTATTCCATCTCATCAAAAACTAGATTATTCTTGTAATTTGGCATGAAATTCATGTTATCGAGTAGATAAAAGATTCACCCGGTACTTGTAGTACACGGGTGAATGACAACATAGTCTAAATATGGGCGAAAATAGCTTTAGTATGGAACATGAAGTAGAAACTGTGGTTCCATGATCAAATGGCTACATATATTGGCACAGATTTGGTGAAATGGGAGAGAGTGCAAAAAGACAAGATGGCGGCCAGAGAACGCCATCGATTTCACTTTTAAATTGCATTAAAGTATATGTTTTATTATATTTTCCAACTCAAAAGTAGTGGGTAAACATGAAGACATATACAAAGAATAAATGTTGCTTCTTAGATTGTGAAATTAGGCTCTCATAACGACTCAATTCATTAGCCCGATTTTTCGACCGTTTTTATATGAGGCTGGTCTTCACCCATGTACTATAAGTACCGGGTGAATCTTTTATCTAGTTATCGAGGTGTTTTGTCTTTGCATTTGTCACATAGCGTTGGAATGCGGACTTTGAAATATTCAGTGTCTTTGCCGTATTTCGAATTGACTGGCCATCTTGAACTGCTTGGACAGCTCTTCTCATAATATGTTCGAGTCCTGGTCGAGTCAAACCAATGACTTTAAAATTGATACTTGTTGCTTCCTAGCCAGGCGCTCGGCATTATTAGGATAGGGCAAGGACTGGTGTGCTCAGTGTCAGGATAATGTGACTGAGTGGGATACCAGGTCATGGTGCCGGCGGCCTGGTTTCCCAGTGGGACAGCACTATAAAGTCGCCATGAGTGCGCACTGTCACAAGTCGGTGCCCGTCCTGATATGACCTTAGATGTTGCTAGGACGTAAAACAACAACAAACAAACAAACAAACATGTGTCTCTGTTTTTCGTTTTCTGCTACGTACCATTATTGATCCTGAAACCGAAAAGCAACAGGAGTCAGCAAAGTCTTAGAATAGTGCACTTTATTTATTAAAAAAAACAATAAGGTGCTGACTCGCATATTATATCACCTTATTTTAAAACAAAATGTCTTGACCTAGTTGTTGGCATATTGCTACAACCACTATAGTATTGTCGTGGGGGTGATGAAAATGGGAAATATTGCGCTTAGAGCGGGACTCGAACCCACATCTCTTAGCATTCCGGGCCAGTGTGCTAACCATTACACCACCTAGGCTCCCTGATATCACCACACTACCCACGCCTACCTGTCTATGTGGTTACTTGCCTGAGAGGTCAGTGCAGACTACTACACTATAATACAATGTAGTAAATGTGAAAATAAAACACTCAATTAAATTATTACCACTGTATTTATTTATGGTGTGCATTGGTCGTAATGCTTGCATTGCGGTTGATGCGAGACAGGGAAGGAGACCCCCCCCCCCTGCCTTTTCCGACCGTTGCTTCTTACATCATCTCCCACGCTTCTTCCCTTATAACCAGCCCGCCTGGCTGCTTCAAGCCACTCGCCCTCCGGCCTCCTCACGCTGCTCCTCTCCGATATTTTTCCCCACCCACCATCCCTCTCCACTCCTCTCCATCTTCCTAGGGTGGAGGGCTCCTCGGCTCCACCTCACGGACATTATTTGACCATACACTGACATTATCCTGATTGACCTTATTTTCTCATTACCTGCATTATCCATATCATGGCATTTCTCAATAAAGTGCCTTTTCTCCACCCATGCCTTATCTTCCTTCCTTGTTGCGCATCGGGACGGTGTCCCAATGCACCCCAATGTGAGTGTCCCAGTGCACCCCATTTAACCAAGGTATGCTTACATCCAAGTATACAAATTATATACATTACATGTGGGCTAGTTATGGCAACAAAGTATGCCTTTGATAAGCATAATTTACCTGCACTTAGAGAACAGTTTTGTTCTTCAGTGGTTTTTGCGCACTAATAGATGCAACCCGTAACCCTAAATATTTAGTAAAAGTACATGAAAATAGACATAATACTTACAGTTTTTGTTCAGTAGCTCCTTTGTCTTGAATTAAAGATGGAGTGGCTTGGGGGAATCCCAGCATGCTATTGATGAGGTCACAGAGAATTCCATGACCTTAATATAGCTACTAGAAGGGGGTGTCACAATGCACCCCATGTCCCAATGCACCCCAGTCTCCCCTACAGATCAATAGATAGGTAGCCAGATAGCACACCACACAGCTACATACAAGCCTATGATATGTAAATAGGAGTAGGCTAGTCTAGTAGTAAGAGTAGAATAACTAAAACACATATATGCCAAGAAAATCAAAAGAAATTAATATAAACTACTAACCAGACCAACCAACTATCTATCTGCTGCTGAAATGCAGGCAATCAAATACCTTATCAGCAGCTACTGTGTGATAAGATAACACCAACACTACAGCTGGCCAGCATTGAAAACAAGCCTGAATACCCAGGCTTGCATGCTATGGACAGTAAATATACAGCCTCAATAAAATTTAAAAAAAAAAAAATTAAAAAAATAGATGGATGGATAGAAGGATGAGCGGTTAGGGTTTCATAATCTGATGAACATTATGACCTGCTTTACCTTAGTTTGAAGCAACTTTCATTTGATATAGTAACCTATGGAGATATTTAAAGTGAAAACATGGATGAATAATATTGGCATGCACATCAAAATGCTGGACAATCTAGGCTTCAGCAATGACAAGTTCCATTCAATCAAAGACCCTATAACACTAAGACAGCTCACTCCCTATCTCTCCATGGTAATTTAAATTTCGCAGTGCCACCTTGTGGTGGGTTTGATCAGCCCGGCTGGTGGTTGATGTTTCACATGTAAACACATACAATTATATTATACATGATATAGGTAAGTATGAATACACATCAATATGAATTTGCTATGAACAAATACGCATCATCATCAGCATCGCCATCATCACACATCTTTCACATTCATATATACATTTATACATATAATATAGCAACTGTGTAACCAAGAGAACAGCCAGCGCACCAGGTGATGGGTTTGATCATTTTGATTACACAGTATAGGCTCAGTGAGCTGTCTTAGTGTTATAGGGTCTTTGATTCAATTGACTTAATACTCCTTCCATGAGGCAGGAATTGTCTACCAAATATGGCAGTAACTAAGTTGGATATGTAGGATCAAATCTACAGGTAAGTGTTTTAGGTTTTTGGCAATTTGATGCAGATTTTAGTTAAGATGTGCGTGTGGTTTATTTGTTTGTTGTTGTTTTACGTGCTAGCAACATCTAAGGTCATATCAGGACGGTGTGCGTGTGGTTGTTGCAGGCATTGGACTTGAAGCCAGAGGACAAGACATGTCTCGTGGCCCGCTCCCAGTGCTACCTCCAGCTGGGAGACGCTCAGATGGCACTCGACGATGCAGAGGCCACTCTGGAAGGTGACCCAGAAAACACAAGGGTAATCAAAATCCCCCTGCTCCCCTTCCCGCAACCTCCCTCCCCCTTCCCCCCCCCCCCCAACAAAAACAAGAAGTAAAATCAGGAATTAGTATTTCCCACCAATTGGCGGTTCCCTGCCTTTTTAGGTCTGACCTAAAAAGGCAGTTTCCTGCCTTTTTAGGTCTGACCTGTTCTCATCTGTGTTATGTACAGGGATGAATATTTCCCGCCAATTGGCAGTTTCCCGCCTTTTTATGTCTGACCTGCTCTCATCCGTGTTATGTACAGGGATGAGTATTTCCCGCCAATTGGCAGTTTCCCGCCTTTTTAGGTCTGACCTGTTCTCATCCGTGTTATGTACAGGGATGAGTATTTCCTGCCAATTGGCAGTTTCCCACCTTTTTTGGTCTGACCTGTTCTCATCCGTGTTATGTACAGGGATGAGTATTTCCCGCCAATTGGCAGTTTGCTGCCTTTTTCGGTCTGACCTGCTCTCATCTGTGTTATGTACAGGGATGATTATTTCCCATCAATTGGCAGTTTCCTGCCTTTTTAGGTCTGACCTGCTCTTTGTTATGTACAGTGATGAGTATTTCCTGCCAATTGGCAGTTTCCCGCCTTTTTAAGTCTGACCTGCTCTCATCTGTGTTATGTACAGGGATGAGTATTTACCACCAATTGGCAGTTTCCTGCCTTTTTAGGTCTGACCTGTTCTCATCCATGCTATATACAGGGATGAGAATTTCCGGCCGATCAGGAATTTCCAGACTTTTGTGCAATGACCCACCTTTTCAGGTCTGACCTGTTCTCATTTGTGCTATATACACGGATGAGAATTTCCTGCCGATTGGCAGTTTCCCGCCTTTTTTGGTCTGACCTGTTCTCATCCGTGCTATATACAGGGATGAGTATTTCCCGCCAATTGGCAGTTTCCCGACTTTTGGCAATGACCTGCCATTTTAGGTCTGACCTGTTCTCATCCCTATAATATAGACAACAACAAAAACTACCAATGTATAAGCTCAACCCTGTAAAACCTGACTGAACTTATAAAGCATATATATCAATAACCACAAAGCCATAGTTGACCAAGACAATTTAGATGAATGCGTTATCTGCACAATCCCAAATTTACTACTAATGATTGCAAGGTTGGCGACCAGTGATGACCATTTTGTCAACACTTGTGACCATTTTGTGACCTCTTTGCGACCAACCTATTTTGTGTGGTTGCAAAGCAGTCGTAAGCAGTAGTGTGATACCCCAGTCACACTACAGCTTGCGACCACTTTGCGACCACCTCAGACCAAAGAACCAACACTCACCAGTGATGTCCTTGTGATCAAAACAACGGTTGCTGATGTCTGGGCATCACTGGTGACTGTGGGTTCTTTGGTCTAAAGTGGTCGCAAGCTGTAGTGTGACTGGGGCTTGACTCGCTTATGTAAGTTAGATACAGTATAACCCCGTTAAACCAAACTTGAAGGGACCCTAGAAATATGTTTGGATTAACCGATCATTGGTTTAACCGAGCTTTGACTTTGACTTGGCTTTGGCAAAAACGGGGGTGCATTATGAATGTACAATGTATGTGGACACTATGATTATTGTGTTTTTATTTATATACAGTTTAACCCCATTAAACCAACCTTGGTTAAATCAAACAATCGGTTAATCCAAACTTTTTTTGGCGACCTGGCAAAATACTACCATTTATCATATAAAAAAGTCTCAGATGACCTTAAAACCACATGAAAGTTTGGTTTAACTGTACCGGAAGTGGCCTGGGGCCGACAATTTTATTTGGATTAACCGATACTTTGGATTAACCGACTTTGGTTAAGCAACTTTTTTATATGATAAATGGTAGTATTTTGCCGGGCCGCCGAAAAAAGTTTGGATTAACCAATCATTTGGTTTAACCGAGCTTGGTTTAATGGGGTTGTACTGTATGTAGGATCAAATATAGGTAATAGCTTTCGTTAAAAAAATTTGATGCTTTCATCGGACTATAAGTAGAAATATTTTGTGAAGGTAAAATTGCAAAGATGTAGTTCCGTCTTTGTCCACCAGGGCCTGTTGCAGAAGGCGGAAGCGTTGTACTGCAAGGGAGACTTTGAGTATGCGCTCGTGTTCTATCACCGGGGGAACAAGCTGCGACCGGAAGTGCAGGCATTCCGTCTTGGCATCCAAAAGTCACAAGAGGCCATTGGGAACTGCATTGGTAGTAAGTAGTTTAATTTGATTTTTACTATAGATATGTGTGTCTTATATTCTTGCCTTTCTTAAACAATTTTAATAAAAAGAAGATAATACTGGTGTATAATCCCTTATCCGAAATGTTAACCTAAACTGACCTATCCATTTCTCACCCACAAACACCTTAATCCTAACCTAACCAAGATTGAATAATTGATACTTGTCGCTTCCTCGCCAGGCGCTTGCCATTATTAGGATAGGGCAAGGACTGGTAGGCTCAGTGTCAGGATAATGTGACTGCATGGGATATCAGGTTATGATGCTGTGGCCTGGTTTCCCAGTAGTGCAGCACTATAAAGTCGCTATATATGTGCACTGTCACAAGTCAGTACCTGTCCTGATATGACCTTAGTTATTGACAGGACGTAAAACTCCAACAACCAGCCAACCAACCTAACCTAACCATTCCTCACCCACAAAGACCTTAGACCTAAACTAATCTAATCATTTCTCACCCACAAGCACCTTAAACATAACCTAATCTAACCTAACCTAACCATTCCTCACCCACAAAGACCTTAGACCTAAACTAATCTAATCATTCCTCACCCACAAGCACCTTAAACATAACATAATCTAACCTAACCTAACCATTCCTCACCCACAAACACCTTATAAATGTATACCTAACCAAAACTAACCATTCCACACCCACCAACACCTTAGTAATAAATGTAATATCTAAGGCAGTATTCGAGAACCTACATACAAGATAATAATAAATGTAATGTCTACTGGTGCTAAGTCAGTGTTAAAAAACTTACATATGAGATAGTAATAAATGTAATATCTACTGGCGCTAAGGCAATGTTTGAAAACTTACGTATGAGATAGTAATAAATGTAATATCTACTGGCGCAAAGGCAATGTTAGAAAATTTACGTATGAGATAGTAATAAATGTAATATCTACTGGCGCAAAGGCAATGTTAGAAAATTTACGTATGAGATAGTAATAAATGTAATATCTACTGGCGCTAAGGCAATGTTTGAAAAGTTATGTATGAGATAGTAATAAATGTAATATCTACTGGTGCTAAGGCAATGTTAGAAAACTTACGTATGAGATAGTAATAAATGTAATATCTACTGGCGCTAAGGCAGTGTTCGAAAAGTTACGTATGAGATAGTAATAAATGTAATATCTACTGGCACAAATGCAATATTAGAAAACTTACATATGAGATAGTAATAAATGTCTACTGGCGCTAAGGCAGTGTTAAAAAACTTACATAGGAGATAATAATAAATGTAATATCTATTGACACAAAGGCAATATTAGAAAACTTACATATGAGATAGTAATAAATGTAATATCTACTGGCGCAAAGGCAATGTTAGAAAACTTATGCATGAGATAGTAATAAATGTAATATCTACTGGCGCTAAGGCAGTGTTAAAAAACTTACATATGAGATAGTAATAAATGTAATATCTACTGTCACTAAGCTATCGCTAGTTATGATTGATGCATATAGTATCGGTCACTGTTATGTCTGCAATTGTAAATTGTAGTGAGGTTGATCATGCTAGGTTGTGTTGTAGGATATGGGTGAGTTACTAGTCAATGTGTGTATGCATTGATTAGACCATTCAGTTACGGAGTGGTTAGGTTATGGTTTCACTTTCCCCGTTTGCATCCTGTCGTGTGTTGTTCTTATAATCATCATCATCATCATCATAATCAGCATCAATCCCTTAAAGTTGCATAGTCCGATGGTTTTGAGTTTCTGATATTTTCTGAGATAAATATATTAGGTTGATCGCTATAATCTACCTTACTTTAATTTGAAGTAACGTTTATTTTAAATGGCTAACTTTTGAGATATTTGAAGTGTAAGCATGCAAAATTAATTTAGGCAAGCTTGCCAAAACTCTGACACCATAGGGTTCTACAGTAAGAAGTTCTATTAAATTGACTCGAGCTTCCCTTCTATGTAGCGACAAATGTTTAATAAATACACCATTATCTAAGTTAGATATGTAGAATAAAATCTAGATAATTCTTTTGGTTTTGAAAATTTGATGTTTTCATCGGACTATGCAGCTTTAACCACGAGGGTTGTTGGGGCACCACAGATGACTTTGCAACCACTGTTCTCCAGTTTTCCTTATTTTCAACTTCCCTCTTGGACTTGCTGAACTTCAGGCCTGTCCATTCCGTGATGTTGTCTCTTCCATTGTCCGCCTTGTTTTCTTTGTTAATGCATTGCATTTATTAACATAAACAAATTGTGAACAAATGTTCTCTTACCATTTGCATCAAATAGAAGAGGCGTCCATCCAATTGGAGAACAAAGGTGACATGTCCTACTTCTTCAAGCAGGATGAGGTAAGTGCTAACCCTAGTGGGCAGTTTGATAAACAGGGATGAAAGGTCTTTGCGATTTCGTGGATTTCCGAGATTTGTTATCATTCCCGATTAATGTTCACAAAAAGCCAAGGATATATGAGATGGTCTCAAAAGGTGCTAAGCAATATGGGACAAAACTTTGTCCATAGTAACGATCAACATACTATCTACTTATGCATTTGCTCAGGTTAAACTGATTTGTTTTTTACATGGTGTTTCATAATCCCAATAGAATACATATTGATTTGAAGCAAATGTCTTTGTGTTTTCAGTGTAACCGTTTCTGTGCTGTTTTGTGTCAATCGTTACAATGGACAAAAAAACGAAGAGTTAGCACTTTTTGAGACAGGCTCATATATGACAGCAATTGATCAGCCCAAATACCGTTCTTATATTACCTTAGCTATTGCTAGGGCATAAAACCCAAACAAACAGAAAAGCAAGGGGTGATTGTGTTGAGAGAAAAATGGAATTGGTGGCATGTAATACAGTCATTACAAGGATAGTGGAATGCTCTCCAAGGATAGTGTGTACTAACTGATTAGTGGAATGGAGCTATGATAGTGCTAGGAGAGCAGTAGATGAAACCTGACTTCCGGGAATTGTCCACGATTCCTGGACAGTATTAACCCTATGAGAGAATATCCGCTGTCAATGTCTGGGTACAGCAGCATTCAGTACACTCAGTGTGTGTTGACGACAGTATTCAGTACACTCAGTGTGTGTTGACGGCAGTATTCAGTACACTCAGTGTGTGTTGATGGCAGTATTCAGTACACTCAGTGTGTGTTGACGGCAGTATTCAGTACACTCAGTGTGTGTTGACGACAGTATTCAGTACACTCAGTGTGTGTTGATGGCAGTATTCAGTACACTCAGTGTGTGTTGACGGCAGTATTCAGTACACTCAGTGTGTGTTGACGGCAGTATTCAGTACACTCAGTGTGTGTTGACGGCAGTATTCAGTACACTCAGTGTGTTGATGGCAGTAATAAGTACACTCAGTGTGTGTTGACAGCAGCATTCAGTACACCCAGTGTGTGGGGACAACAGTGTTTAGTACACCCAGTGTGTGGGGACAACAGCATTCATTACACCCAGTGTGTGGGGAGAACAACATTCAGTACACTCAGTGTGTGGGGACAGTAGCATCTAGTACACCAGTGTGTGGGGACAACAGTGTTCAGTACACTCAGTATGTGGGGACAACAGCATTCAGTACACCCAGTGTGTGGGGACAGTAGCATCTAGTACACCAGTGTGTGGGGACAGCAGTGTTCAGTACACTCAGTGTGTGGGGACAACAGCATTCAGTACACCCAGTGTGTGGGGACAGTAGCATCTGGTACACCAGTGTGTGGGGACAACAGTGTTCAGTACACTCAGTGTGTGGGGACACCGGTATTCAGTACACCCAGTGTGTGGGGACAACAGTATTCAGTACACTCAGTGTGTGGGGACAGCAGCATCTAGTACACCAGTGTGTGGGGATAGCGGTATTCAGCGCTCCAGTGTGTGGAGACAGCAGCATCTAGTACACCAAGTGTGTGTGCACGGCAACCGGAAGTAATATAAATGCTTATCACCAGAAGAGGTTACAACGTTATATAATAATTAAAGCTGCATAGTCCGATGAAGCATCAAATTTTCAAAACCAAAGCAATTATCTAAAATTGATTCTACATTCTAACTTAGATAATGACGCATTTATTGAACATGTGTTGCTACATAAAAGAGAACACCGAGGCAATTTAACAGAACCTGTTTCTGCTGAAGTCTATGGTGTTAGCATTTTGGCAAGCTTGCCAAAATTAATTCAACATATTTGCACTTCAAATATCTCAAAACTTTAGCCATTTAAAATAAAAGCTACTTCAAACCAAAGTAAGGGAGGCTATGCCAATCGATTGAATATATTTATCTCAGAAAAGTGGTAGAAATTCAAAACCATTGGACTATGCAACTTTAATATTACAACCAAAAGAGGTTACAACATACATTTCTCTTACATTCTACAAACAAGCTATGACAAAACAAAGTTGAAAAAAAATGTATATCCTTTTACTTCCTTCAAACACTCTATCGTCTCCTGTTTAGTTTCAATGGGTAAGTCTTGCAAACCTAACTGAAATATTTTCGGTCATATATCGGCTGAAATTTGCTATTTTCTGGTCTTGATGAAAGCTTTGTGATGCCATGTTTGCTCTATAGGCCTACATTCTTCTCTAAGGCCTACATTCTGCCCAAAGGCCGACAGTCTGAGCAAAGGCCTACAGTCTGCTCAAAGGCCTACATTCTGCTCAAAGGCCTACATTCTGCTCAAAGGCCTACATTCTGCTCAAAGGCCTGCAGTGTGCACTTTAAGCCTCCTGTTGGTTCTTTGGGCCTAATGTTTAGTCTATATGCTGTTTTGCCCTATAGTCCCACAATTTGGTCTATAGGCCTGTAGTAGGCTATGGGGCTACATTTTAATTTACAGGCTCGCAGTTTACCCAATAGGCCTACCATCTATGCTATAGGCCCACAGTCTATGCTATAGGCATACAGTCTACGCTATTGGCCTAGTGTACATTATAGGCCTAAAGTCTACGCCATAGGCCTACATTCTACGCTATAGGCCTACTGTCTACGCTATAGGCCTACAGGTTACACTATAGGCCTACAGTCTACGGTATAGGCCTACAGTCTATGCTATATATCTGCAGTCTACGCTTCAGGCATACATTCTACTCCATAGGCCTGCAGTTTGCTCTATAGGCCTACAATTATGTTTTATTGGCCTAGAGTTCCCCAATCTGGCCTATATGCCTCCAGTGCGCTATATGCCTAAAGTCTACTCTATATGCCTACAGTCTGCTATATAGGACTACAGTTTTCTCTATAGGCCTGTCAGTGTCAGTATGCTATATTGGCATATAGTTCCTTAGTTTGGTCTAAAGGCCTACAGTATACTCTATAGGCCTACAGTATCCTCTATAGACCTACCATATCATGCTGTATAAACCAACAGCTTGTAGAGTTTTGTCTATAGGCCAATATCAACATAATTGCCTATGCATGAGTGCATATTAATACTCATATTTACTCCGTATGAATGTCAACCATAACGAACTAATACTGCAATTAGTTACTTAATTTGGCAGGTATTATTTATTTAGTTTTGTATGTTTCATAACAGAATGCCGTTGTTTTTATTAATCCATTTATTTGGTTCTGGTTAGCTTAATAATTGTGTTAATATTAAGCTTCATTGGAGTTGGTCACTACAAGCTGAACTTTCAGTGTATATTAAGACAAAGACCCTATAATACTAAGACAGCTCACTCCCTATCTCTCCCATGGTAATGTAAATTTTGCAGTGCCACCTTGTGGTGGGTTTGATCAGCCCAGCTGCTGGTTGGTGTTTCAAATGTAAACACATACAATTATATTATACATGAGATAGGTAAGTATGAATACACATCAATATGAAATTGCTATGAACAAATACACATCATCATCAGCATCATCATCAGGATCGCCATCATCACACATCTTTCACATTCATATACACATTTATACATATAATATAGCACCTGTTTAACCAAGAGAACAGCCAGCGCACCAAGTGGTGGGTTTGATCATTTTGATTACACAGTACAGGCTGAGTGAGCCATCTTAGTATTATAGGGTCTTTGATTAAGATATTGCCAGAAGTGCTCGCATTGGCCTGTGTGCATATGTTTGCCATGCGGATTGAAACCCTGGTCCTTTCCATGCATGTGCTGAAAAGTGCACCATATTGTTTCTATATGGGCATCGTGTTTCTTAGTCAAACACTATGTCACATTTTTCTTTGTGTAATATTAAATGATTATTAAATCTTGTTTCATTTATTGGTAAGTATTTTTAGGGTAGTCTGACTAGGCCAGTTCGATATAATTTTTATCGGACCTGGAAGGTCGCCCCATTTAATATTTTTAAAGTTGCACCAGATATAGCCCTCGTACGCCACCTGGTGTGGTGTGGACGAACCTGCTAAAAGGGATACAGGCTAAAAACAATATATTTTATATTAATTTCACAATTGTGGTGTTCTCTGTGGCGGAGTGGTCAGAGTGTCTGACTTTTTCTAGGTCGGACTCCATAATCTGAAGGTCAGTGGTTCAATTCCCCGTGCCCCCACCTCTGCCAATTTGGATTTCCACCGCTGTGGATAACTTACAGCTTCATCAAAGGCCAGTTGCTCTCATACCATGTATATGTGGTGTGGGAGGTTAAAAATCCCTTGGGTCGGTAAAAGTGTAGGCTCAGGCTTTCTATCGACAAACTGTCTAATGGTGAAAACAAGTCTATTCAGACTTATCCATGATATGCAGTATAAATCTTCAAGAAAGAAATAAGGGTGCACGATTAAAATAAAATATTAGTTTGGTTTTATGCTATTTTACACGACGTTACTATTAGTTACATAGGTATTACACTCAATCTATATAATATATATTTTGGGGTGAAATTTATGTAAATTTTGCTGACACTTTTAACTGGTGAATATTGCAATATTGAATATTGTGTATATTGCTTTAAACTAACAGGATCTTCCCGATTACTTCAATAGAAGATCTAAGAAAGCAGAGGTACCAGATTCAACCATTGACATTTTGTTAAAAGCACACACAATAATATGAATTATGATTCGAAGAAGGGAAGCCGGAGACCAATGTGGCAGTTGAAGGGTGGTTTTTATTTTAACTTAGCACAACGAGGGGACAGTTAGTCGACATCATCCAGGTCGACGTAGCCTTCCCTGATCACCTGTTAGGGGCGTAGCTAGACGTACGCGCGTACGCCAAAACGTCCAGATCGTTTGTCAACAACAACAACATTTTTTAAATAATAAAGAGAGAGAGAGAGGAGGCATGTAGTAGTCCGGAGTGTCGAAAACTCAAGTCTAAAATGTGTAAAATCCGCCAGCTTAAGCTTAAGCGGCCCCCTAAACCCCCTGCCGAAATTAGGAGTACACATCGTTAAAGGTCTAGCTACGCCCCTGCCTGTACCTCGGAGGCCACCGGAGCCAACCCCTATGAAGTAGTCATTAAAAAAGAGGGTGGGTGGGTGTGGTAAATTGAGGTTAACAGTAGAGTGTAGCGAGGCCGAATGGCGATCTAGGGTGGGGGTGGGGGGGGAGGTTCTCGGTCCTTAAGGTTCGTTTCTGCTGCTTGGAAACCAGACGGGATGGCCGAATGAGTTAGAGCGTCCGTCTCCCGTGCTGGTAGATCGTGGGGTCGTGGGTTCGAACTCCGGTCGAGTCAAACCAATGACTTAAAAATTGATACTTGTTGCTTCCTAGCCAGGCGTTCGGCATTATTAGGACAGGGCAAGGACTGGTGTGCTCAGGGTCAGGATAATGTGACTGAGTGGGATACCAGGTCATGGTGCCGGCGGCCTGGTTTCCCAGTGGGACAGCACTATAAAGTCATCATGAGTGTGCACTGTCACAAGTCGGTACCCGTCCTGATATGACCTTAGATGTTGCTAGGACGTAGAACAACAACAAACAAAACAAACAAACTGCTGCTTGGGGCATGGTGGGTACCCGGCTCCCCTCCTCGAATCAACCACAATTTGGAAATTATCCGCCAATTAAATAATTTGTCCAATATAACTAACTACATAGCGATTAACACGATTACCTAAGCCACGTAAATGTCACCTTCAAAATGATGAAAAGATTGACACATAATTTTGATGGAAATATTGAAAAATTCATCAAGACTAATGAAATAGTAGTAATAGATACTAGTGCTATTGATAATAATTAGTATATTATTTCACTTTCGCTTCACATTTAACTACAACATAGACTAGAAATATCTGTTAATTGGTTAGAAATATATGTTTATTAGGACTGGATAATAATAGAGATGCTTTAAAAGTGTACATTTAACTGGATAATCCACACATCTTTGTTGTCTGAACGAATCAAACAATACATCAAACCAGCCAATATATAAGTAATGAATTATAAATAATTACATTTCCAATTTACTAGAACATTTATGTAAGTTCTATAATTAATAGTTGCACCCATCATTGCGCTTGTCAAATATTAACCCCGGAACAAACATTATGAGTAATACTATTGTTTATTTGTGATACTTATCATATATCTATTTTAAGTGCTTCTCCCCCCCCCCCCCCCCGTTCAATGAATAATACAAGATGAAGTATAATGATTAAAGTTGCATAATCTGGAGATTTTGATTGTTGTAACTACCTAGCCTTGCACTGCGAATTATTAGGATAGGGCAACGATTGGTTAGCTCGTTGTCATGATAACTTCACTGGGTGGGATACCAGGTCATGCTGCCGACGGCCTGATCTTCCAATTCGGGACACAAGACGGAGCTATAGTATGGGAGTTTATTGAGGTATAGGCAGAGAGCGTGTATACAGATGAGAGGGACAACTCTCATACTACACCATGTAACAGCTGCCGACTGTGGTGCTGCAAGTGGTGGTTGTTGAACAGTTTACGCATATGGGCAAACTCAAGGCATTGTCAATGGTCGTGTGCAATCTTCATACAGAAAAAGTGAAATATCTCTAAAACTACACCACATAGAAGCAAACTGTTTGGAACACATATAGAAAACATATTCAACGATGAGACTATATTAAATTCATATGGTTAGGGTTCTGTATTTCTATTAATTTTGAATAAAATAGACATTTTGCACTGCACGTACGGCAGACTCAATGCATTGTCAATGGCGGTGAGCAATCTTCATACAGAAAAAGTGAAATATCTCTAAAATCACATGACCTAGACACAAACAAACCGCTTGGAACACATATAGAAAACATGTTTACCAAAAATATTATATTAAATTTATAAGGTTAGGGTTCTGGATTCCTATTAATTTTGAATAAAACTGATGTTTTGCACTGCGTGTATCGTCAAACTCTCTTTAAGGCTTGTTCAACAATAACCGCGAGAGGCGCCACTGTAGCCTGTGTTACCGATTTTCGCGGGAGTTGTCCCTCTCATCTATATACACGCTCTTTGGTATAGGTTACAATGGGTCGGATCAAAGTAGTTAGATTAAGTGGGGATCAAATTGAGAGTAGAGGATAAGTGAATTAAGAGCAGTGGGAGAATCAAGGTCATCAAGGTAACAGTAAGGAATAGGACAACAATGCAGTAGAACAATAAGCGAATAAGGTCATAGCGATAATTAGGTCAGGTCGGAAGCCCGTTACGGTAATTAAGGACAGTGAGAATGATAGGACAATAGGGGCGGTCAATAGGGGCAAGTGAAATAGAACATATAGGGTAAGTCTCTGCATGACCCGGGCCTCAACCCTCGGTGTTGTAGGTAGGGTAGTGGTAGGGGGTGAATGTGGGGTGGGTGGGGCGGTGAGAATAGGGTAGGTGTTGCTGGGTCAGCGTCTGGAGGAGAAGTGGGGTTGTGGCGCTGTAGGGGTGGAAATGACGTCACAGGGGTTGCCGGGTACCGGCGGCGGCTCCAGCGCGTGCGACGGTGTCGCCACCTGGAGTTAGTCGGGGGCCTATGAATAAAAGGGGGGAATGGGGGGGGGGGGGGTGTTGCCAGTAGGGATAGGGAAGTGAGGGGGGAAGGGTAGCTCCGACTCAGTCCCGAATTACACACATAGCCTAGCAATATGGACAATGGGGCAGCACTATAAAGTCGCCATGAGTGAGCACTGTCACAAGTCGGTACCCATCCTGATATGACTATTGCTTTAGCGTAAAACCGCAAAGAAACAAACAAAATGACTTTATTAGTCTTTAAGAAAGCTCCCACTATAATTCTGCTTTGCTATAAGCACATTCATATAACACTTGAATGAAATCAATTAGATCCAAGCGCAAGTGTTAGGAACCAATTGTGCCATTTAAAAAAAATTGAATTCTGAAAGTAATTGCGTATTTACTAAATTTGTTTCCATGGCAACCGTGTGTAGCTGTCTCCACTCTTTACACCGTATACTCGGAAAGTGATAGCGCCTGAAAAGACTTATGAAAACAAGGACTCCAGCCGTGAACATCTCTATGTACATCAACTCTAAATCAATCATATTTTCCTCCAGAGCTTTTGTCAACATGGGTCAATCCAGAACATTCAACAACGCAAACCATTTCCAAATTCCAATTAAAATTCTTCCATTTTTTTTATTGTTTCATATCCGTTACAAAGCCTTTCTGAATGGAAAGTTATTTTCGTAGTTATATAAACATCGAAATTAAATTTGTTGTTATTTTCGTAGTTATATAAACATAATTAAATTTGTACAGTTGTTTGAATTAAATCGCTTATTTTGTTGCTTTGCTTTCAACTGGACCCATTTTCGCAAATGCTTTGTTAAACTAAACTGGTGTTTAAAAAAAAGAATTGCTTTCTCTATTTCCCGCACTTGCAACGAATAATTAGCAGCAAAAGTACACAACTCACATTATTAGTAGTTGGTGTATAATTAGTGAAAATTTAAATCGCGACACTTAGGGCAATGCAAACTGCAATGTTTACATGTTTCTTAATCGCTTAATTTCCATTTTCCTATGTGGGATTTTTTTCTAAAAGAACTAAAGTTATCTTTATGTATTAATATTAGTAACACAAATATATTCACAAATTAGATTTCTTGTACGCACTTTTCAGACTAGTGATTTCCATCTGGGTTCACAAAGGTTCATTCTTTTCAAGGTTCCTCACAACATATTTATCATTTTTTTTAATATATTAAGATTGACACTGTGCTACATTAAACGGACCCGTTATAGGCTGCTGAGACACAAACCGTACTCAGACAAATGCTCTCCAAGCATACCTTTGCAGGTTTTCAGCTTTTGTAACTGTATACGTGGGGGAGAGTGCTGAAATTGGTTGCTCCTGTTGTGGTGTAGTTAGTCCAGCAGCACTGACAAGGCTTTTAGACAACCATATAGAGAACAATGTTAGAATTTGCAATCTAAAATGCTAAATATAAAGTTCAAATGTTTATTTCTCATAACCAGCTACTTTTTGTGTGAATAATTGATTCAATCATGTAGATTGATAGACTTTAAAAGTTGAATTGAGAGCTTTCTGTGGCTGCCATCTTGGTGGTTGCCATGGAACCCCTCTAGAGGAACCCCTCTAGGTCATGTGATGAGGGAATCCTGCCTATGATGTCATTCATACATCACAGACTTCAACACTGTCCTCCCACATGTTCAGTTGCATGAACTGAACAAAACTAAGCAAAGGTATGTTTGGAGAGCTTTTGATGCTGGATTCGTTTGTATCTGGGTGAGGTATACATGGCAACTTTAAATTGCATGATAGAAATGATGTAAAACAAATCAAACTGTAACACAGACGCTCGGAAGAACAGTGCTACGGCACTGACACAAAATATATATGAATGAAATTCATTTACAACAGAAATTATTTTTTTTTAAATGTATAGCGATAATGAATGGAATGCACTATTTGGGTTTATGTAAATACCCCTCAAGTAACCAGAGAAAAGAAACTACCATATCCTAGTTACTTGGTATTACAGGTGGACAGAAAACAATCTGTGCATTTAGCAGCTTACACTTCTAGTTAGTTGGCTTTTCTTTGGTGGTTTATTATTTAATGAATTCCATATCCATCATATATTTAAAGAGATCAAAGATCCATCATATATTTAAAGAGATCAAAGAGCATATTTGCCGTCATTTGACACCAATTTGACCATTTCAGATGTAAGATGTTTGTGTAAATTTCAATGTAGCCATATCAATTTAATTAACAAAACTGACAATAAATACCGCTAACATTTTGCTGTGAATATGGCCCCTGCTGCCAACACAGCATCGTAGTCATCGTTGTCGTCATCGTTGTCATCATCCGCATCAGCATCACCACCACCACCATTACCATCATTATCACCTTCACCTGGGAGCGAGACCTAGCTCAGGCGGTAGCGTGTCCACCTGTGAAGGTGTCGGTCATCCTATCGATCCTGCTCAGTGGACCCATTTGCAGTTTGGGCTATTTTCCTTTTCAACCAATGGTCCATAACTGGTTCCTCAAAGGCTGTGGTATGTGCTGTCCTGTCTTTGGGAAAGTGCATATAAAAGACCCATTGCTGCTTATTGGAAAGAGTAGTCTATGTGGCAGCAGCAGGCTTCCTCCAAAGAAATATGTCAGAATGACCATGTTTGACATCCAATAGCCGATGATAAAAATCAATGCGCTCTAGAGCTGTCATTAAATAAAACAAACTTTACTTTTTTTTATCACGATCGTCATCATCACCATCATCATCGTATATTGACCAGACGGGATAACCGAATGAGGTAGAGCCTACGTCTCCCGTGCTGGTAGATCGTGGGGTCATGAGTTCGAACCCTGGTCGAGTCAAACCAATGACTTAAAAATTGATACATGTCGCTTCCTAGCCAGGCACTCGGCATTATTAGGACAGGGCAAGGACTGGTGTGCTCAGTGTCAGGATTATGTGACTGAGTGGGATACCAGGTCATGGTGCCAGGGGCCTGGTTTCCCAGTGGGACAGCACTATAAAGTTGCCATGAGTGCGCACTGTCACAAGTCGGTACCCTTCCTGATATGACCTTAGATGTTGCTAGTACGTAAAACAACAACAAACAAACAACAAACAAATCATTGTATATTTAAATACTACCAATAACATCATCATCATCATCATGCTGTCGGTCGCAATGCGACAAAGACTGCTTTTATTTCTTAACCACCGCTATTTCGTGTGGTTGTACATTTCATAAAAACTGCTTGCAAAGTGTTGAAGTGCTGCTGGCTTTTGCAAGTTACTAGCAGCACTCTCTCGGGGAGCAAATAGGGGTCTCACACCGGCAAGAACACGTCAAGACAGGCGCAAACTATTTGTCCCTGCAGTGGCTGGCTGGGAGATGTTGGGAGTTCATTCATCACCGCCCTTAATGTGCCACGGAAGCATGGTTTTCTGTTCGGGTTTGCTCCCTTAGCCTTTGGTTCTATCAAGAACCTATACCACAAGGCAGTGGTTTATAACTTTGCAAGGCAGGTGCGTCAAACTCCCTGAGGTATTTTAGCAGATAGGTACTGCATTACCCGCATACCCATATAACAGTAATAGTAATAACAGTACTAATCATAGCAGTACTAGTAGTAACAGTACTAGTGAAACCCACACTATACTTTCAGCAGTCCTAATATCAACGCTACTAGTATCAACAGTAGGCCTACTGGTATCACCGGTACGACTATCATTGGTACCAGTGTCAATGATACCAGAGTCAACGGTACCAGTGCCAATAATACCAGTGTCAATGGTACAGGTGTTAACCATACCAGTGCTAATGGTATCAGTGTTAATGGGCACCAGTGTCAATGGTACCAGTGTCAATAGTCCCACTGTCAATGGTACTAGTGTCAATGATACTAGTGTCAATGGTATTAGTATCAAGGGTACTAGTGTCAACGGTACTAGTATCAGTGAACTAATATCAGTGTTACTGGTGATAATAGTCATCATCATGCTGTCGGTCGCGATGTGACAAAGACTGCTTTCATTACTTGACTGCCGCTCTCCATTTAGCCCTCTGCTGTGAGAGTGATGTCCATGAGTCAGTCTTAATGTCTCTCAGCTTCAGGTTTCTCTTGATGGAACTAGGGATAATAGTACTTATAATGCTTATCAATTGGTACTAGCTATAATAGTTTTTTTTAAATACTGATACTATTACTACTAACAATACTTGAACTAAGCATACTAGTACTAAGTACTAAGTACTAAGAGTGGTATATGGATCTCAATACCAGTAGAAATTAGAAACCTAAAAACTATGAAAAACTTCTGTAAAAAACTAAAGATAAGCTATCTCAATGCATTCTAAATCAATTACCAGTAAAGAATATATATAAATTATAATAGGACATAGTTGTCATTAACTAGTCGCATAATTTAAAATATCAAGTGGCTATGGAAAAGAACATAAAATTTACCCATATTAACATACATGCAAAATAACTACTGATACCGCATGTAAGTACATGAATCCATGAGCGAGTGGGGCGAGGCAGGTACTCCGATGGCGTATATATAGGCCAACACAGGACTGAAGTACTGCCGAAGCTGGCTCACAGAAAGGTGGCATAGTGCCAGTGAATCAATAGACCTTTTCGTAATAACATTGGTTAACATATTCAAACGGACATAATGTATTTTACGCCTACCTATGTTCGCATAATTCTTTATACGCCTTATAATATTCCTATCATTACTTAGTTTTTTACTAACTGTGAAGAGACGAATCAGTATCTCATCATAATCATTAGTTAAAAATGTAGCTTAAGTTTAATCATCTGTTATTGTCATCACTTGTTCCTTCACATCATGGAGACCAGCTAGATAAGCATTGCTTTTCTGGGATCCTTTCTGTCTGTAAGGAATTTGTATGCATTTATTGTATCACCTCAGTTTATTGTAAACATACCTTGCAGAGAGTTAAAATTGAGTGCTAGTCCTGGTAGTACTAATGCTAGAACTCCTAGCAGAAACTAAGGCGCTACTAGTGCCGATCTGAACTAATGCCTAAAGTGCCATCATAAAATGGATCTGTTGTTATTGTACTATCACTTCGACTGGATAATCGAAGAACTGGGATAAGCGCATCATGTTGGCACTTTTCCCACCGAAAAAAGAAAGTCACGAGGAGAGCGCAGACAAGTGGATGGAAAATATGCGCGCGCTAGCTGCAAACAAACAAGGCGATGATCTGATGCTGCCTGATGAGGATGACGAAGAAGTTGAGGTGGGCTGGGTGACTTGGCTAATGGCAGAGTGTGCATGCTGCTGATGGCCTACACTGCTACAGGCTCATCAAAACATCACTGCATGACTTCACACCAACTCTGGAGATAGGGTTCACTTGAGGCAGCCATGCCAGTACATCTTGTGGACTCCATGCATGGCATGTGGAGCGCTGGTTACTTGGGGTTTGTTAGTAAGCTCGTCACTGGGCTGGAGTTGTGTATGACCTGATTAGTTGTATGTTCACAGCCATGGATGATATTTCACACATCACACCTTGAGTTGTGGTTTAATTAGTTGTATGTTTAGAGCGCAGTCTGATATATCACACATCACGCCTTGAGTTGTGATCCAATTAGTCGTATGGTTACAGCATTGACTGATGTTTCGCACATCATGCCTTGAGTTGTGGTTCAATTAGTCATATGTTTACAGCGCAGTCTGATATATATCACACATCACATCTTGAGTTGTGGTTCAATTAGTCATATGTTTGCAGCACAGTCTAATATTTCACACATCACACCTTAAGTTGTGGTTCAATTAGTCATATGTTTACAGCGCAGTCTGATATATATCACACATCACGCCTTGAGTTGTGGTTCAATTAGTCATATGTTTGCAGTGCAGTCTAATATTTCACACATCACACCTTGAGTTGTGGTTCAATTAATTGTATGTTTAGAGCAGAGTCTGATATTTCACACATCACGCCTTGAGTTGTGATCCAATTAGTCGTATGTTTACAGTGCAGTCTGTTGTTTCGCTCATCACGCCATCATTTATGACCTAATTAATTATATATTTACAGCATCGGCTGGTGTTTCACTGATCGCATTTCGAGTTGTGACCCAATTAGTCGTATGTTTACAGTGCTGTCTGATGTTGCATTCATCACCTTGATTGCGACCTAATTAGTCATATATTTACACCCCAATCTGATGTTTCACTCATCACGTCTTGAGTTTTGATCTAATTAGTCATGTATTTACACAATCTGATGTTTCACTCATCCCGTCTTGACTTGGGACCCAATTAGTCTTATATTTACACCACAATCTGATGTTTCACTCATCATGTCTTGAGTTATGATACAATTAGTCATATATTTACACTACAATCTCATGTTTCACTCATCATGTCTTGACTTGTCATCTAATTAGTTGTACATTTACAGCATAGTCTGATGTTTCTGATATGTGTATGAGTAGTTCTCAGAAACTGTGTACCACATATCTGGTTTCCATGTTACATTGTTATGAGTAGGCCTAAGCCTTCTTTTTATTGGGGGGGGGGGGGGGGAATAGGAACTTGAATAGTTATTGTTACCTCTGTGTGTTAAGTATGTTAGCAATAGTATATGAAATATTTTAGCAATACTATTGAATCTCTCCCATACATTTTTTCCTAAATATGCTTATATGATTTTGTGCTAAATTGAAAATGTGCATAAGGACACCATACATCTACTCAAAATCTGTTCAACTTTTTTTCTTGTAAGACATAATCTATTTTGATTAACTGTAATCAGTAAAGCCTCATTTGGATTTGTTGTGCGGGTTAAAATGATGTTATGGATGTGTGTGAAAATGATGTTCCGGATGGATGTTACACAGTTAATTTAAACATTTTTCTCAATTTGTATAAGATCATAACCAAAAAGTGAATTTCACTCTTTTTTTATTTTTTTTTCAAATCTGACATATGCACAAAATTCTTCTATTATGTGGAATGTTTTCTGATATTATTTGGAATGTTTTCACTTTTAGCTTCCAGGTCACAAATGTGGTACGCAGTTCCTGAAAATGACCCATATGGATGTAATATTCCCCAATGATAGAAATAAGCAAAACTTATCACTTCTCCACCAGACAAGTCTGATGTGATTTTCACTTGTCCGTCTGAATTTTCACTTGTCCCAGACAAGCGAACAAGCTCTTATTTTGAAATCTGTTCCGTAATTACAGTTATTAAGTTGAATTTAGAAGGACTGCATAGCAACCACTTGGTGACCTCTGGGTGGTCTTCTCTTGCAGGCTTTACTTCCTAAGTCACCCCATCCAGCCGGGCCGGAAGAACCTGGGGTAACCCAAGCTGCGCACGCGCATAACCCTTTAGGGGAACGCTGTGGTTTCACGGCATGAGGCAATGCACACAGTAGATAAAAGATTCACCCCATACTTGCAGTAGGGTTGAATGACACCGTAGTCTAAATATGGACGACATTCCAGGATCCAGTGGCTACTTATATCAGCACACAGTTGGTGAAATGGGAGAGAATGCAAAAAGTCAAGATAGCGACCACAGAATGAAATCAGAATATAAATTCTTAATTTAAGAATCAAAATATGTTCTTTATATACATCTTCATATTTACCCGCTACTTTTGACTTGAAAAATATAATAAAACATGTAGTTTAATGGACCTTAAAACTAAAATCAACAGCATTCTGTGGTCGCCATCTTGTCCTTTTGCATTCTCTCCCCTTTCACCAACTCAGTGCCGATATAAGTAGCCATTAGATACCGGAACCAGGAATTCCACTTCCTGTCCCACACTAAAGCAATTTTCGCCCGTATTTAGAGTACGTTGTCATTCACCCCTACTGCAAGTACGGGGTGAACTTTTGTATCTACTTATTCAGCTGCTCAGTCACAGGAACAGGGCTGTGGGAGTAACTAACAGATGCCCTGCCGTGATCTCACAGCAAAGCCCAAGTAAATGTCTATAGCCGATATGTATTGACAGCAAGTCCACAGGAATTTTCCTTTAAGAGACACTAACACATTTACATCTCTGTCAACCCTAACCTGTTGCTTCCTTTAGATTTACGGAATTCAATCATAATAAAAACCAGTTTTGTTGTGGCATTTTATTTCGGGGGTAGGAGCATCAGAGGGGGGTCGTACATCATCTGATTAAAGTTGCGTAGTCTGATAGTTTTAACTTTCTGTCATTTTTCTGAGATAAATATATCAAAGTGATTGTTATAATCTACCTTATTTTAAGCCGTGTTCACACCCACAACTTTAGGCCGAACTAGATAAGGTGAACTAGATGAGGCGAACTAGTGTTGTGTCCACACATGGAGCGGATTAAGGCGGAAATTGATATCTGCGCATGAGCAAGTCCATACTAACCAGCGCCAGTTTCGGTTAATCGACGTCGGCAGAGAGAGTGTGGGTTTGACCTAGATCTGTTTCGGTCGAATTGTATTGTTTTGGAACGGTCAAAACTTCGGCTGGGCAGTGAAACCCTAAAAATAAATGCTGAAAAAAATATCTGTGCACTTCTAGCCAGTTCATAGACCAAATTATATTGTACAGTGTGATGTGCTTAATCCGCTTCAAGTAAACCGCTACCGTTCACACAAGCAAGATGGGCCGACCCAAGCTAGTTCGCTTCATTTAAACCACCACGCGAGGCGAACTAGATGAGGCGAATTACATGCGGCGACTCAGCCCTAATCCGCCTCAACATCGGGTTCACACGGCCAATGTGAGCCGACATAGATTAGGCGCACTAGATGAGGCGAGTTAGCGCCCAGGTGTGAACACGGCTTTAGTTTGAAGTAACTTTTATTTTAAATGACTAAATATTTAGATATTTGAAGTACAACCACATCAAATTAGATTTGGCAAGCACGACAAAACTCTGACACCATGGGCTTCAGCAGTAACGGGTGCTATTAAATTGACTCAGTATCGCTTTATATCTGGCAACAAATGCTTAATAAGTGTATCAGTATCTAAGTTTAGATATGTAGAATCAAATCTAGATGAGTGTTTTAGTTTTAAAAATGTGATGCTATATCGGACCATGCAACTTTAATGTAGAGGATAATTTCAATAACAAACAATTGGTATTCCTTATTCCCCTGCTCCTTTCCCTCTCCAAGGATGAATGTCATTTCTCTGGGCTTGCTGTCAAATCTTGTTCCCTCAAGTAAACCACTGTATAGATCTGTATTTGTTTGTGTATCAGTTGACACTGGTACTTTTATTTAATTCAAAGATCTGGTCGTGTGATTTTACCATGGATATTTGTGGCATTTTAATGAATGATCACATTTAGAATGGGCTATTTGAGCTAGAACTCAATAGATCGCAATTAATCTGGCCAGCACCATTCGACTCTTGATTACCCCCTATGTGTTGTAGTAGTCTGCACTGACCTCTCAGGCAAGGAGCCACATAGCCAGGTAGGGTGGTGACATCAGGGAGTCTAGGTGGTGTAATGATTAGCACACTAGCCTGCAATGCAAGAAATTACGGTTTGATTCTCGCTCTAGGCGCAATATTTCCCATTTTCATTTCTCCCATGACACTGGTTGCCATGACCATGATCATGTACAAGCTACGCACTGTATGGTTGTTGAATCTACCCTGTGCCTATATGTATGTAATTATAAGCATTAAATGACCATTTAAAAGGCTTACGTATCCAGGGGGATGAGTGTAGTAGTCCGCACTGACCTCCCAGGCAAAGAGCCACATAGCCAGGTAGGCGTTGGTATGCTGGTTACAGCAGGGAGCCTAGGTGATGAAATGGTTACACAGTGGCCCGGTGATGCGGATTCCGAGGGACACCAGTTTGCCAGGGACACTTCCATTCAAATGCATTGTTAACGGCCGTGAGCAAATCTTCATACAGAAGTCAAATATCTCCCAAATTACACCATCTAGAAACAAATTGCTTGGTACACATATAGAAAACATCTTTACCATAAAGACTATATTAAATTTATAAGGTTAGGGTTCTTGAATTCTATTAATTTTGAATAAAACTAACGTTTTGCACTGTGCGTACCGTCAAACTCAAGGCATTGTCAATGGTCGTGAGCAATGTTCATACAGAAAATACAGAAGAAGTCAAATATCTCTCAAATTACGCCATCTAGAAACAAATCGTTTGGTACACATATAGAAAACATCTTTACCAAAAACATTATATTAAATTTATAAGTTTGTGACGATGCTGTTCGATTTTGACGCATGTGCAGAAGCGATGTGTCCCTCGCAAACTGGTGTCCCTGGGAAACCGCAACACCGGAATGCAACATGTGGGTTCGATTCCCACTCTAGGCTCACTATTTCCCATTGTCATCTCCCCCATGACATTGTCATCTCCCCCATGACAGTATTAGTAGTAGTTTTGTGACGTCACACAGGGAAGGGGAAGGTGGACTTGTATAGATTATGAGACATGCTCAAAAACCTTGAACTTTTCTTTCAAAGATCAGGTTTGTATTTAATTGCTAAAAGGCTGGTATGTGCCCTAGTCTACCTCACTGAGGACAGTCATTAGGGCTGAATGGCACAGAGTGCAGGCTTCCCGTGCGGAAGGTCGAAAGTTCGATGCCATGTCGAGTCAAACCAATGACTTTTTTTGTTTGTTTGTACATTAGTTGTTGAAGCAGGGGAAATTTCAGTCGCAGACGACTGGTCTTCCTCATTCCACTGCTCCTTGCCCTATCCTAATAATGCCGAGTGTCTGGCTTGGAAGCGACAAGTATCAGTTTTTTAAGTCATTGGTTTGACTCGACCAGGATTCGAACCCACGATCTGCCAACACGGGAGACGGACGCTCTAACTCATTCGGCCATCCCGTCCGTACACTTGCCGCTACCTAGCCTGGCGCTCGGATAGGGCAAGGATGGTCAGCTCAGCATTGGAATAATGTGGCTGAGTGGGAAATTGGGTCATGGTGTCGGCAGCCTGGTCTCCTAGTGGGGCAGTACTATAAAATCACCATGAGTGCGCACTGTCACAAATCGGTACCCCTCCTGATATGACCTGAGATGTTGCCAGGACGTAAAACGCCAACAAATTAAACAAATTAGACTCAGACCCTGGTTGGGCCCTAAATGACTCCTAGAAAATAGCTTGTTTCAAGCTAAGCAAATATGACTAGTTATATTTGATCATAGTAATTGTGAAAAAGTAGTTTTAGTCTTACTTTTTCACTGTTCCTTGCCCTGACCTGTTAATGCCGAACCTCGGGCTAGCCCTATCTGCTTCAATGTAAACCCCAGGGTAGGTAGCGACAAATATAATTTTGTTGTGTCGTTGGTTTGACTCGGTCGAGGATCGAACACATGCCCCATCACATGGAAATCAAATGTTCAAATATGGAAAAACTGTAGCAACGACAGTATGGCCAAACAAGTTGAGCGCCCGCTTCTACTTCTGGCCGGGTCATGGGATTCAAACCCCATGTTCAAACGCTGGCCGAGTCAAACCAATGACTTTGTTTTAAAAGTTATACTTGTCGTTACCTAGGTACAAGATTCACCCCGTACTGCTGCAGTAGGGGTGCAAACCAACCCTATGTAAAAGGTGGTGAAAATGCGGGTCAAAGAATTGAGAGCCTAATTTCACAATCTAAGAAGCAACATTTATTCTTTACATATGTATTATTGAGAGCCCGCTACCTTTGAGTTGAAAAATATAATATAATATCTAGTTTAATAAGATTTAAAAGTGAAATCGACGGCGTTCTGCGGCCGCCATCTTGTCTTTTTGCATTCTCTCCCATTTCACCAACTCTGCGCCTATATAAGTATCCATTTGATACTGGAGCCACAGTTTCTAGGTGATGTTCCATACTAACGCTATTTTCGCCCGTATTTATATAAGGCTGATCTTCACCCGTGTACTACAAGTACCGGGTGAATCTTTTATCTAGTCGTTACCTAGCCTGATGCTAGGCCTTATTACGAACGGGCAAGGAGCTATGGAATGAGGAAGACCAATTTTTGGTGATTTAAATTTCCCCATTTAATCAACGAATGTTAAAGTTGCATAGTCCGATGGTTTTACGTTTGTCATTTTTCTGAGATACATCCATTAAATTGATTGTTACAATCTACCTTACTTTAGTTTGAAATAACTTTTATTTGATATGGCTAAGTTTTGAGATATTTGAAGTGCAAACGTGTAGAATTAGTTTTTGCAAGCATGCCAAAACTCTGACACCATAGAATTCAGCAGCAATAGCTTCTATTAACCTGTTTCAGTATTCTCTTCTATGTGGCAACAAATGCTTAATAAATGCCCCGGGATCTAAGTTTAGATATTTAGAATCAATTCTAGATAATTGTTTTGGGTTTTGGAAAATTTGATGCTTCATCGGACTATGCAGCTTTAACAAACCTCTCCCCCCCCCCCCACCCCCCACCAACAACAACAAAATAAAAAATAAAGGAGGGAATATCTAAACTAAGCACTTGGGAGTTTTATTGTGGTTTTGTGAATTTGGTTTCCGGTTACGTCGTGTAAATAAGGTGTATTGTCAGAGCTGATTCATTGATTGCAACACATTGCAACTTATAGTGAGCACGTACTGACGCTCTGACAGTGTTACTGCCACACGGGTGATAATGTTTAGACAATATTTAGATGATAAACTGCACCGCGCGATCTCTCCCGATGTTTCCCTTATATTTCAGTGTTGCAGAACGTGTGCAGTGTGCTCATACAAAAAAAAAAAAATACCAAAAAAAAATGTTTGCTGTTGTGATAAATGTTTGATTTATTTACATGACATTATTCCTTCCGTGAATATGACCACAAATCCTATTAGTATAGAGGGGGTGTAATGACATCACGAGACAACTTCCAGTGGCCATATTGGATTACATATGAAAGGCTTGGAACTGCTTACATTGTGTTTATTTACCGATTTGTTGGTTTATTTGTCACGGTTTTGAGCAGTTTGGCCTAAAAAAATTGCGGAAAAGGGTTTTTTGATGGAGGGGAAGTATTTTTTTCCATCATGTAGCCTCACATCGTTGCTAGTATGTTGACACTTTGGATGCTCTGTCAAAGAATTAGAAAGGTTCGGGCAGTACCCGCTAGGTGATGCCACATACTTCGGCGGCCGCCGACTAGGTAGGCCCAGTGTTGGCCGTAGTGTTCTTGGTATAAGACAGGGGTGCCATAGGTGGTATTAAGTGTAATCCAAGATGGCTAACCGCTGAGTGTTGATGTCAAGTGCACTCCCTCTATTAGTTTAGTGTGGTGGTTTTTTTGGGGGGTGGGGGGTGTCTTCAATTGATGGAGTGATCTTGTGCCATGGTTGATGACTTGATATGTGTACCACTATTGTCAGAATATTAGTACCATTTATACAATTTGTACCATGTGTGCCATTTGTACCGTTAGCATCCTGGGCGTTAATGTATGTGTACATATGTATGAATAATTTGGACTAAGAATGCCATTTGTACATTAAATTACTTAATTGCTCTCAAATTTAAATAACCTAGATTCAAGTTGTGTAGCCCAATGGCTTTGAGTGTCCATAAATTTCTTTGATGATTCATCTACCTTACTTTTGATGATTATAGTCTTACCTTACTTTTGTTGGAAGTAACCTTTATTTTAATAGGCTAACTTTGGATATATTTGAAGTGAACTTTAGTTTGAAGTAACTTTCATGAAAATATGGCCAATTTATGTTAGCATGCGCATTAAAATTTTGACACAAAGTCAATTTAATAGAACCTGTTACTGTTGACGTGTATTGCAAATTATGTTTGCACTTCAAATATCTCCTAAGTTAACAATCTTAAATAAAAGTTGCTTGAAGCTAAAGTAAGGTAGATTATAACGATCAACCTAATCTCTCTCTCTCTCTCTCTCTCTCTCTCTATATATATATATATATATATATATATATATATATAAATTACAGGAACCCAAAACCATTAGAATATGCAACATTAATAATTCATTCTGAGATTACCTTAGTTGTTGCTAGGAAGCAAAGCCCCCATCAAACAACTAACTGTTACTAATATAATAACTTGCTAACTCACCTCCACATAAATATTAAATTAATTAATAATTTGCTGGTGCTCCAGGGTAGGACATTAACTTTTGTACCCACATGCCCGATCGGGTAAGTGACTGAATGTTCTACTTGCCCGAGTGGCAAAACTACTTGCTCAAGCCCAAGTCAGCCAATCGACAATATCCACAATGCATGCGACATCTGACGGCGACGACGAACACTACGCTTGTGTGACTGTTGCCACAGCGCATACAAAAGCTATGGAAATTACTAACTTTCAAATGCACTTATGTCAGTCAAATTTTGGGATATTTTGAAAATTCCAAAAGTATATTGCTTTTGGATCATTGGAGCTTCCAAGAAAAATATAATGTTCATGTTTGGACCCTTTTGAAAGTTTTAGGAGGGTACCAAACTAGTCAGTCACTATTAATACACAATATTCACAACGTATGTCACATCTGACAGCGACAATGAACACTACGGTTGTGGGACCATTGCCACAGCGCATGCATGTGAATATTGTGTTTTGAAACTGAAATCTGCTACTGCAGATCAGAAAGATAATGACTTGCCCGTTCGGGTAGGTCACCGAGAACTTCACCTGTCCGACCAAGTAAACTAGGTGCCCCGGGCAGCCGGGCAATCCTTATTGTCCTACCCTGCCAATCCTTGCTCGTTGTTTATAATCAGAAACCTGATGGCTGACTGCAATTGCTATTGGCTTATTGAAAATGAATTTAGAAAAGCACCAAGAAGGACGAGAAGAAGAGTTTCAACAAGCCAGCATCCAAGAACGAAGTCAAGGTGCAGCGCAGACCTCGCAGTCACAGGGACAAGAAGACTGTGAAACATCTGCTTGGAGAGCTGTATGCCGATCGGGACTACCTGGAGCAGCTTCTCCAGGAAACAGGTCGGAATCTTACTTTTATTTGTGTTTCTTTGTTTATGTGTTCTGGTCAGAATCTTACTTTTATTTGTGTTTCTTTGTTTATGTGTTTTGGTCAAAATCTAACTTTTATTTGTGTTTCTTTGTTTATGTGTTTTGGTCAGAATCTTACTTTTATTTGTGTTTCTTTGTTTATGTGTTTTGGTCAAAATCTTACTTTTATTTGTGTTCCTTTGTTTATGTGTTTTGGTCAAAATCTTACTTTTATTTGTATTTCTTTGTTTCTGTGTTTTTGTCAAAATCTTACTTTTATTTGTGTTTCTTTGTTTATGTGTTTTGGTCAAAATCTTACTTTTATTTGTGTTTCTTTGTTTATGTGTTTTGGTCAGAATGTTACTTTTAGTTCTCTTTCTTTGTTTATGTGTTGGGTCAGAATTTTACTTTTATTTCTCTTTCTTTGGTTATGTGTTTTGGTCAGGATGTTACTTTTATTTGTGTTTCTTTGTTTATGTGTTTTGATCAAAATCTTACTTTTATTTCTGTTTCTTTGCTTATGTGTTTTGGTCAAAATCTTACTTTTATTTCTGTTTCTTTGTTTCTGTGTTTTTGTCAGAATCTTACTTTTATTTGTGCTTCTTTGTTTGTGTGTTGTGGTATCAGGTCATAGCAATATTTACAAATCAGACGGGAGGGCCCAATGTGTTGAGCATCCGCTTCCTCATGTGGCAGGTCGTGGGATTCGAATCTGTGCGGTTGCAAACCCCAGCCGAGACCATCCGATGAGTTTGACAAATTTATACTGTCACTACCTAGCTTGGCGCTCGGCATTACTGTGATCAGGGCAAGGAGCAGTGGAATGAGGAAGACCAATTGTCCACGATTGAAATTTCCCATGTAATCAACGAATGTTTAATACATAATCAAAAAAGTCAGATCAGCAGGGTTTAATTTAAATCTAAAAAAAGAAGATATAAACATATAAAGTAATGAGAAATGTTTAAATAAAGAGAACTTTAGATGTTACTAGGATGTAAACTCCAAACAAACAGGCATCTTAGCTGTCCATGTCTGGAGTGAATATCCCTATAAATATACCCAGTGAGATAATGCCCAGGTATCATTGCGTGTATCTCTGCCACCCACATTTATAAGCAATAACCCTATAACTATTAGAGCTGAGATAATTCCCTAATTTTATCGTGCGTAATTTTGCTGTCCACTTCTATTAGCGATACACCTATAACTATTACAGCTGAGATAATTCCCTAATTTTATCGTGCGTCATTTTGCTGCCCACTTCTATTAGCGATACACCCTATAACTATTACACCTGAGATAATTCCCAGATATCATTGTGCGTATCTTTTGCTGCCCAGGTCTATTACAACTAGGATAATTCCCGTATAATATATCATCGCACACATATCTCTGCCGCACACATTTTTTAAGCGATAACCCTATACCTATTAGAACCAGGTTAATTCCTGTATAATATATCATTGCACACATATCTCTGCCACCCACATTTATAAGCGATAACCCTAGACCTATTACAACTAGGATAATTCCCATATAATATATCATCGCACACATATCTCTGCCACACACATTTATAAGCGATAACCCTATACCTATTACAACTAGGATAATTCCCATATAATATATCATCGCACACATATCTCTGCCGCACACATTTATAAGCGATAACCCTATACCTATTACAACTAGGATAATTCCCATATAATATATCATCGCACACATATCTCTGCCGCACACATTTATAAGCGATAACCCTATACCTATTACAGCTAAGATAATTCCCATATAATATATCATCGCACACATATCTACTAGCCAGCACACATTCTATAAGCGATAACCCTATACCTATTACAGCTAAGATAAATTCCCCATATAATATATATCATCGCGCTACTCGACATATCTCTGCCACCACACATTTATAAGCGATAACCCTAGACCTATTACAACTAGGATAATTCCCATATAATATATCATCGCACACATATCTCTGCCGCAACTAGGCCCACATACAATATAACGCAAAATCGACATAACCCCCATAAGCGATACCTATATACAGCTAAGGATAATTCCCATATAATATATCATCGCACACATATCTCTGCCGCACACATTTATAAGCGATAACCCTATACCTATTACAACTAGGATAATTCCCATATAATATATCATCGCACACATATCTCTGCCACACACATTTATAAGCGATAACCCTATACCTATTACAGCTGAGATAATTCCCGGATTTTATTGTTGTTTGCAGAAAGCGCGTCGAACAACTCTGAGACGAACATGTCCATCCGCGACCTGGTCATTGAGGGCCTCGAGTACCTCGACACTCGGACAGACTTCTGGCAGCAGCAGAAGCCCATGTACTCACGGAAGCGTGACGGGGACATGCGCCAGGGGGCGCGCAGCAGGGCGGGCGTCGGTGCGCATGACCCCACGGCCTACATCCTTAAAGCGCTCGAGGATATCGATGAAGGTGACTTGTTCTCTTTTCTTCTCTTTTTTGTTTTGTTTAAAGGAGCGCAGGCCTCGCGTGCGGGAGATCGGGACGTTGGTTCCCGGTCGAGTCAAACCAATGACTTATAAAATTGATACTTGTCGCTTCCTAGCCTGCCGCTCGGCATTAATAGGATAGGGCAAGTATTGGTTTAGCTCAGTATCAGGATAAAGTGACTGTGTGGGATATTGGGTCATGGTGCCCATAGCCTGGTGTCCCAGTGGGGCAGCACTATAAAGCCACCATTAGTGCACACTTGTCACAAGTTGGTACCTATCATGATATGAGTTACTGATAAGACCTTAATGTGACTAGGACGTAAAGCAGCAACAACACTGTAATTAGAGCTGCATTGGTTGGTTGTTGAAGTTTAAAATCCTAGCAACATCTAAGGTCATATCAGGACGTGTATCGACTCGTGACAGTGTGCACTCATGGTGACTTTATAGTGCTGTCCCACTGGGAAATCAGGTCACCGGCACCATGCCCTGATATCCCACTCAGTCACATTATCCTGATATCCCACTCAGTCACGTTATCCTGACACTGAGCTAACCAGTCCTTGCCCTATCCTATTTATGCCGAGTGCTAGGCTTGGAAGCGACAATCATCAATTTTATAAGTCATTGGTTTGACTCAACCGGGAACTGAACTCCTGATCTCCCACACGCAAGGCCCGCTCTCTACCAATTAGGACACCGCACCTGGTGTTTCGTTATCCTGCCTCTTGATTTTTATATTAAAACCATACATATAGCCATTGTTATTTCTCATGCTTATTCACAATTCACATCTTACCCAGTGAATTGACGATGAATACAGCTGTGTTTCGGGGCACTTTAATTTAAAATTGCATTGTCCGATGGTTTTGAATTTCTGCATTTTTTCTGAGATAAATATATTAGATCGATCACTAGTATCTACTTTACATTAGTTCAAACTTACTTTTATTTTAAATGGTAAACTTTTGAGATATTTTGAGTGCAAACATGGAAAATTAGTTTTGGTAAGCTTACCAAAAGTCTTGACACCATAGATTTCTGCAGTAACAGGTTCTGTTAAATTGGCTCAGTATTGCCTTCTACGCAGAAACAAATGCTTAATAAGTGCATCAGTATCCAAGTTAGATATGTAAAATCAAATCTAGATATTTGGTTTGGTTTTGAAAATTTTATATTTAATCGGACTATGCAGCTTTAATAAATGTCTCAAAAATGTCCTGTAATTTCTGGACTAAAAGGTCTTACAAAGTCCTGGAATTTGATATGACAAAATGGGTATGAAGCCTTTTTTCTTCTTTTATTTTTCTTGAAGATGTATACTGCCTATCATGGATAAGTCTGAATAGACTTGTTTTCACCATTAGACAGTTTGCCGATAGAAAGCCCGAGCCTACACTTTTACCAACCCAAGGGATTTTTAACCTACACCACATAGACATGGTATGAGAGCAACTGGCCTTTGATAACGCTGTAAGTTATCCACAGTGGTGGAAATCCAAATTGGCAGAGGTGGGGGCATGGGGAATCGAACCACCGACCCTCAGATTAGGAGTCTGACCAGAAAAAAGTCAGACACTCTAACCACTCAGCCACAGAGAACACCACACCCTGTGACAACATATGTTATTCAGAGGAATAAAACCACTTGAATAAATCTTTTTTGTTTTAATATAATTTTCAGCCCAAGCTCAGTGTAAATTTGAGGACAGTTTGAAACTAGCCAAGAAGACGCTAAAGACCGTTGACCGCTGGTCAGACAATGACCTTCCAAACCGACCGGAGTTTGTGGCAAATCTTCACAGCGCCATGGGCAACGCCTACCTGGAGATGGCGGAGTATGACAAGGCGCTGGAACACCACAACATAGACCGTGAGATAGCAACCCAGCAGTAAGTACACACAGATTCTGTCCTCTGTACCTGACAGGGAGAGTCACTGTCTCAAAATAAAAAAATTTCCCCGGTTTATTTTGTTATTTTCAGCTTAATGGAGTAGGTTTTAATGAGGGTGAGATGTATTGATATTAATGGTATTATTACTATTATTACTGTTATCAATATTATCAATATCAATATTATCAATATTGTCATGGGGGTGATGAAAATGGAAATATTGCACCTAGAGCGGGACTCGAACCCACATCTCTTTGCATTCCGGGCCAGTGTGCTAACCATTACACCACCTAGGCTCCCTGATATCAACACACTACCCACGCCTACCTGTCTATGTGGTCACTTGCCTGAGAGGTCAGTGCACACTACTACACTCGTCCCCCTGGAATTGTAAGTCTTTTAATGCTTACAGTTAAATATATACAGGCAATGCATTTACACACACACATGGTATGTTCAACAACCATACAGTGTGTAGCTTCTATAGGATCATGGTCACGGCACCAGTGTCATGGGGGTGATGAAAATGGGAAATATTGCGCCTAGAGCGGGACTCGAACCCACATCTCTTTGCATTCTGGGCCAGTGTGCTAACCATTACACCACCTAGGCTCCCTGATATCAACACACGACCCACGCCTACCTGTCTATGTGGTCACTTGCCTGAGAGGTCAGTGCACACTACTACAATATTATCAATATTATTAACATTGTAAATAAAATTATTAATAATATTTGATCATATTTACAATGTTTAAAATATTAGCAATGGTCTAGAATGAGCAGGGTACTCATTCGCGGTCATTGCGGGGGTGCAAATGGCCGTGAAACTGCACCCCCGCCCTCTCAGTTGGAGAAGGGGGTGGGGTGGAGGGGGGGGTGACAACACCCTCCACTCATCTCACCCACTTGCTAAAACTGGGCCGCACTTCGTCCACATCTCTTCTTCTCCTCTCCGCTGCGTCTCGCTCCTCCTTGATTATGTCTGAAAAGAGGTCCAGGAGGGGGAGCCAGCCAGCATTTCACTTTCTACCTCTTACTGCGTCTGTATCTCTGGCTAGCTGGCTGGTCACCATAGAGCAAAGACACATGGCCTTTTGACTTAACTATCCTCATTTCTCTTTCCTCTATACTACCCTTTCTTTTTTTCTCTCCCGGGCTTACTCCTGCCCCTGATCAAGGGAGTTGGGGCCCCGATTCCTTTTTCGCTGTCTTGCTTTGTCCTCACTGCTGAACCCGCCTTTACCCGTCCCTTCCTCGGAACCCCTTGCTGCTGGATACAAGTGCACTGTCTACCACCGGGCCAGAGTGATCTGGAGCCGCCTCAACGACTATTTGTTAATTGTTGTAAAGAGATCCCCGCTTCTACAACCGCCCCACCTGAAGTTTGATCTTCAAACCAAAGATCCCAGATAGCACACAGCTGTCGGCCCGATGGCGGCCGCTCCGGCGGCCGCTCCGGCGGCCCGATGGTGGAAAATGCCGTCGGGCCAACGTTGTTTTGTCCAACCTCCCGCCGTGGGGGCGACGGCGGCTGCCGCCGTCGCCCCGACGGCAGAAACCGCCGACGAGCCGACAGCGACAAAACAATGTCGGCCCGACGGCGATAAACGCTGTCGGGCCGACGTCGTTTTGTGCAACCTCCCACCGTCGACTCGACGGCGGCTGCCGCCGTCGCCCCGACGGCGGAAACCGATGACGAGCCGAGAAGACACTGTCACTCTAGTGTCAATACGTACAGGTGAAAGATTATTAGTTTTATTCCAAATTAATAGAAATCGAGAACCCTAACCTTATAAATTTAATATAGTCTGTACGTATTGACACTATAGTGACAGTGTCTTCTCGGAAAAAACCAAGATGGCGGTTCTTATTCAAATCGTATTAACACGAATAATTCCATTAATACATCGTAATAAATTACAAAACTTTCACAAAATAATCTAAACATAATGATAAACAAACCTGTTAAATAATTCCTTAAAATTCCTCCGATTTTTGGAGTTATTTGTAGAAAAAGAACTCTGGTCAACGATCGCACGTGCTCCGCTGGCGAATCGAAGTCAACAAACCGTACCGGATAATTCAAATCGCATTAACATGAATAATTCCATTAATACGTCCTAATAAATTACAAAACTTTTACAAAATAATCCACACATATTAATTAACACACCTGTTAAATAATTCCTTAAAATTCCTTTGATTTCTGGAGTTATTTGTTGAAAAAGAACGCTGCTCAACGATCGCACGTGTTCCACTGGTGACTCGAGCCGGAAACCAAATTTAAAGAACTGCGCACGCGCGGATCAACACCGTCGGCTCGACGGTGGAAAGGGATTGAAAGCCAACGTCGGAACACCACCGTCGGCCCGACGATGGCTCGACGGTGGCCCAAATGTGGAAAGACAATGGAAACCAGCGGCGAACCACCACCGTCGGCTCGACGGTGGAAAGGGATTGAAAATCAATGCAAACCAGCGGTGGGCTACCGCCGCCGGCCCGACGGTGGCCCGACGGTGGCTCAAAAGTGGAAAGGGATTGAATCATAACGTCGGAACAGCACCGTCGGCCCGACGGTGGCCCGACGGTGGCTCAAAAGTGGAAAGGGATTGAATCATAACGCCGGAACACCACCGTCGGCCCGACGGTGGAAAGTCGATGGCGACGGTGCGACCAATAGCCGACGTCGGCCCAACGGCTGTGTGCTATCTGGGATAGGGCCTATTTATCGGTGCCTTTCTATATTGCTGCAGTTCTGCAGCAGGTAACCGTTGTAAGGTTACGAACCCCCCAAGAGAGAGAGTCATCTCAATTATCACTCAAACCTTTACTCCATCCACTTAGGCTCCCGGCCCACACCCAATCAAAGCCCCTCGCTCCACCAGGGGTCAGGGGAGGGGGGCTCAATCTCACCCTTCAATTGATCAGTCCCTATTAGCATTACGCTCTAGGACCGACCGCATACTCCCCTTCTTAATGTTAATAATGTTAACAATATTAATATTAGTAATATAGTAACGATACTAATTTGAGTAAATTTAATCAATTTAGTCACGTTAATAATATTAATGATTTTGATGATATTAATGATTTTGATTACATTGATTATATTGATCAATAATATTAATAACACTGTGCGTTCCAGGAGTATTGAGGAGTGTAGGTCACGTGCGCTCGACAACCTCGGACGAGTCTACGCCAGAATGGCCAAATTTGACAAAGCGCTCGAATGGTGAGTATAACCATATGATATAACTGTTATAGCCATGTAATACCGTATATGTCCCAATAGATGCCCACTGCGCGAGTGTAGACACATGGATGCGTGTCTATTCAAAGTTAAAGAATTTCATGGATTTGTTTTTGTCGCGCCTCTGAAATAAAGTGGGATTGTCTTATTTTATGTGTATTCAGTCTGAATGTGATCGTATAATTGTGCGTGCTTTCAATCTTGAAATGGGGAGTGTGCTTCTATTGGGTAGCATGCTTCTAGTGGGACATATACGTAAATGTTATAGCCGTGTAATAAGTGACACTCCAACTAGCTCGCATCTCTACCATGATCGGACCCGAGTACGTATCGCGTAGCCTAAACTAATGGCATATTCGTGTGTAGTTATATAGCAGTTAGCAGAAAAAAGTAGAACTTACTTCGTCTGAAACATAGATGAAAGAGAATCTTCGGGATTTATCCGGAATTCCGGATTTTTTTATCTGTCCGATTTTATTTCCAGATCTTGTCAAAATTTACGACTGGAATGATTTCTGCTATTATTTCGAATGTTTTTAATGTTGAATGGGAGGGGAGGGTAGGGGGGATTCATCCATGAGAGGATAGGAGTATGTGCCCTTGACTAAAATATCGGTAAATCTTGCAAACTGTTTTACTGCTTTTTTAATTAATTTAAAAAAGAATTAATTGAAACTCTTTTTTTTTTTTTTTGGCGCCCCTCAGCTGGGAGGAGAAACTGCCCATCAGTAAGTCTGCCCTGGAGCGGACGTGGCTGTACCACGAGATCGGGCGGTGCTACCTGGAGCTGGGCAACTTCCAGACGGCGCGCGACAGTGGCGAGAAATCCCTGAACGAGGCTCAGGAGGCTGGAGACGAGGTCTGGCAGCTGAATGCCTCAGTGCTCGTCGCACAGGCAGAGAGTGAGCCAGCTTGATTGATTGATTGATTGGTGGTTGCTTTACGCCATGTCGACAGCATAGGCCATATTCACGGCGAGAAATGTTTGTTTTTGTTCAAACCCTCGCTTTTACATGTAAAAGCATACAATCAATTTTGTGTCAATGGACACTCATGAATTTTATAAACTCACGATCATATAGTTTCTGGTCAACTAAATAAAATTCCAAATGATAGTATTATTCGCCGATGAAATTTTTTTTTAAACCTATATGAGGTGGTACAAACCAGCTGCCCTCAAAAAGGCTAAAATGTTTTCTTGTTTTACTTTAGTAAAAAGGTCATGCATGCTATTTGCAGTGTAAAATTGTTGGCGCAGGGCCATGAAATCCACACAGTTTAATAAAGTGTGTTTTAATGTAAGTGGGGACTGACATCCAATACATTCAGAGGGAGGGTCCCCCTTGAGCAGAAAAACGTGCGTTAGCCACGAGTGGCCAATATGGCATCTTCTTAAAACAACCTGGACGTGTCGCCCTTCCAGGTGAGTCTGCGGCAGTCCGTTCATGGAGGGGGTAATTCTATGGAGTTTGTTGTTTGGGTGTTCATCCAATTCGATCTGCCATAGGTTCCAGATGTATTTTTGAGTGGTAGGTTTCAGATTAGGGTGGGGAATATGACAGTGTTCCAAAGGAGCAGTCAGGGCTCGAGTGGCCGCTTGATCTGCTCTCTCATTTCCTGGGATACCCACATGACTGGGCACCCAACATAGGTGAATGTCAAATTTTGCTATTGAAAGAGAGTTTAGTTTAATAAGTACTTTAAGTAGTATTGGGTGGGTGATTGGGTATAGTGACTCAGCACCGGTTGTTTGTTGTTAGCGGGCTTTGAGGTAGATAAAAGGATTCACCCCTTAATTGCAGTAGGGGTGAAAACCAACCCATTAGAAAAAGGGGCGAAAATTATCTACATGCTAGGTAAATGAAATGAGCAGATAAATTCTTAATTTAAGAAGCAAATTATATTCTTCCATATATCTTAATTCTTTTGTTTTCCTTGAAGATTTATACTGCCTATCATGGATAAGTCTGAACAGACTTGTTTTCACCATTAGACAGTTTGTCGATAGAAAGCCTGAGTCTAACCTTTTACCGACCCAAGGGATTTTTAACCTCCCACACCACATACATATGGTATGAGAGCAACTGGCTTTTGATGACGCTGTAAGTTATAGACAGCGGTGGAAATCCAAATTGGCAGAGGTGACGGAATGGGGAATAGAACCACCGACTTTCAGATTAGGAGTCCGACCTAGAAAAAAGTCAGACAGTCTAACCACTCCGCCACAGAGAACACCACATTTACCCGTCAAATCGACCACATTCCTATGATCGCCATGTTGTCTTTTTGCATTCTCTCCCATTTCACCAACTGTATGTCAATATGAGTAGCCATTGGATACTGGAACCAGGAATTCCACTTCCTGTTCCATACTAAAGCAATTTTTTCTCATATTTAGACTACCTTGTCATTCATCCCTACTGCAAGTACGGGGTGAATCTTTTGGGCGTAAGGTAACCTATGAGGTTTTGTTTGTTTGTTGTTAGAGGGGTGTGAGGGGAGAGGGATGTGAGGTAACCTGTGAGATGTTGTTTGTTGGTAGAGGGGTGTGAGGGTTAGCAGGGTTTAAGGTAGCCTGCAAAGTTTTGTTTGTTTGTTGACGCAATACTTCCCTTTTTTTATCAATCCAACGACATTATGTACAATGCACACTGACATGTATAATATATCCCTTTTATGTCCAGAACCTTTTATAAGTTGTATTCAAAAGACAACTAAATTATCTTTGAATGAACATTAATATTTGCAGAACAGACTGAAGCATGAAGCAAAGAACCAGGTATCACTTACAATGGAGATGTGATTAATTATTCACACTATTCACGCATGACCTAATTCGTCATCAGAATGAGGCTGATTACGCGTCAGGTATTGGAAATTGCCATAAGACACTGCTGTGTGCCGATGTGTATGAACTACTACAGAAATTAAAGGAGTAAAATTTGAAGATATTCACTTTTGAAACTATCATATTCATTTTTGCATACCTTTTTTCTATTTGTTGGTCAATTTTCATGAAGATTGAGTGATGATCAGATGCATTTCAGTAGGCGATGTCAACAAAGTCGCTCACCTTGGCTGCCAATCTTTTCTTAATTTCAAAATTGCATAACTTTCTTAATATATGTAAATATAAAAAATATATTTTGACCCTTTTAACGCTTTCATTAATTTGTAATTACTAAGACTAGTTGTTTAACTGTGTTGCACAGATAACTACGCTGACAGTGCTGCATTACATGATACCACCATAACTATGCAGACTTGAAGTTGACAGTCACATTGTAGTTAAAGAATGGGAAAATCACCATGCAAGGGTCACCCAATCTTTGTGAAAATTGGCCAATAAATAGAAAACAGGTATGTAAAGATGAATATGGTAGTTTCAAAAATGAATACCCTCAAATTTGAGTGATTTTGAGAGGTATAGGTCGACGAAAAAGTATTCGCATTACTTTTCATACAGCGGCGGCTCGCAGATGCGTAAGTGGCCTCGGTCTGGTTTCAACATGGCCGCGGCATGAATAGTGTGAATGGAGACTATTTGTTATAATATGAAAAACTGACTTCTAATGAATTAATTTCCTTTGTTTGCATATCCCAGTGAAACTGGGAGATTACCAGGCTGCACTGGAGTTCTTTGAGCGTTCGCTTGAGATGGCGAAGGTGCAAAATGACAAAATGGCAGAAAAGGCGATAAAGCATGCGATGGAAGACGCAAACCGGAATATTGCGAAGTCCATTAAAAGCGGAAGTAAAGATGGACGCTCCACCGCCTCAGCCAAGTCTACGACAAAGTCTGATCGGCCTTCGTCGGAGCAAGGTGAGTGGATGGAAAAGACATCGCATTGTGGAGAATATATCTGAGAATAGGGAATATTACAGAATGCTGGTGTTTTTAGGAATTCAAGTGCTGCGTTTTCACCTAAATCCTAATGAGAGAAAGTTGGTGTTGAGAGGAAACGAAGTGCCTAATTTTCACCTAACACTAATGAGAGAAAGATGTTGTTTTTAGTACCTCAAGAGATGAATTCTCACCTAAACCCTAATACAGTAAAACCTCTCTAAATCAACCGACCATGGGACCGACTTTAAAATGGTCCATTTAGGGAGGTGGTCGGTTAGAGAGTTTAAAGAAATCATTACAGTGATATTGTATGGGCAATCATTTGGGACCCAAATAAAGCTCTCGATATAGGGGAGCGGTCGATCTGTTGTTTGTGGGAATTCAAGTGCCGAGTTTTGATCAAAGTTCTAATGAGAGAATACTAGTGTATATAGAAATTGAAGTGCTAAGTTTTCCCCCTTAAAGTCACCGGTTATACCTCACCCAGATACAAACGAATCCAGCATCAAAAGCTCTCCAAACATACCTTTGCTTAGTTTGTTCAGTTCATGCCACTGAACATGTGTGAGGAGAGTTGAGGTCTGTGATGTATGAATGACATCATAGGTGGGATTCCCTCATCACATGACCTGAGGGGTTCCCCACACACAGGGGGAAGCCATGGCAACCACCAAGATGGCAGCCACAGAAAGCTTTCAATTAAACTTTTAAAGTCTATTAATCTACATGATTTAATCAATTATTCACACAAAAAGTAGTTGGTTATGATAAATAAACATTTGAACTTTATATTTATTATTTTAGATTGCAATTTCTAACATTTATTTCTCTATATGGTTGTCTAAAAGTGTCAGTGCTGCTGGACTAAATAAAACACAACAGAAGCAAGCAATGTCAGCACTCTCCCCCCACATATGTAGTTGCATAAACTGAAAACAGGCAAACGAATGCTTGGAGAGCATTTGTCGGAGTACAGGTCGTCTCTCAGCGACCTATAGCTGGTCCCTTTAAACAATAATGAGAAGGAGTTTTCTACAGAAGGTTTGTGGGGATCTAAATGTCGAGTTTAGACCTAAGCACACATTAGGGGGTGTTATGTTTGGAGGTAATGTGAGGGTTTAATTTCTGAATCTGTGTTCTTATTATCAACTGGTTGGCTCAGTGTCAGGATAATGTGACTGAGTGGGATATCAGGTCATGGTGCTGGTGGCCTGGCCTCCCAGTGGGGCAGCACTATCGCAGTTGCCATGAGTGCGCACTGTCACAAGTCAGTATCCGTCCTGATATGACCTTAGATGTTGCTAGGACGTAAAACTACAACAAACTAAACAAACAAGCAACATCTTATTATCATAAGTAAGAGCAGCATATGTACGAAGACTTTAGAATTATCAAAGTGGCGGGTCTTCCCTAAAACCAATAAAATAAAGATTATGTACAGAAATGTTGTCAGCTTTGTGCTGAGTTCCAGGCACAACTGACGTTAGTTTGTATATGTACAAAGTCTTGGTCAGTATCCAAGTAATAAATGTTCCCCATAACTTAAAATAACAAAGGGGTTATTGAAAGGAGATATACAACCAATTCAGTAATAGCTAATCATACACATTTCCTCCAAGGTATTTCTGGATTGAAAATTAAAGCTCCCATCACATGTAGGTCTATTCCCTACACGAATATTTGCTCCCTCTCTCTTAGCAACATAGTCTTATCTTCGACTTGCTCACTTTAGTTTTTCTTGAAGATTTATACCGCCTATCACGGATAAGTCTGAATAGTCTTGTTTTCACCATTATTCAATTCAATTCAATTCTTTATTTCAGACTCAGGATTATGGTAGTTACATAATTTGGTCCATAGTAGGTAGATATAAAAATTAATGTGAATAGGATATAAGTAATAGTATGAATACTACCATACTAACCAATATCAAAATGTTGGTCTACATACAGTAGTTTGTACCAATGCCTCCATATGGTAGACATAAATCTGAGATCACTCTCTTCTATTTTTACAAGTCCCTGTATTATAACATTTTCTGACTTGTCAAGTCTAGTAATAAATTTGAATATTAGATTCCTGATAACAGCCTGGAAGGCTGGCACATCAATATTGGCAAACAGCTGACTAGCACTGTGATACCTAGGTAGCCGGAGTAATAACCTCATAATGTCATTATAAGCTACATTCAGTTTTCTAATGCTATACATTCTATAGTTCCACCAAATCTGGGCAGTATACAAGGGAGTACAGAAAGTTCTAAATAAATTTACCTTCACATCAGCTGTACACATATGAAATTTCCTGATCAGCATATTTCCCTGAGCATATAAATTGTGACACTGTCTATTAATATCCCAGTCATCTCTAAAGTCATCGGTCATAAAGTGTCCGAAGTACTTGACTTCAGTAGAGATTGACAGGGGGGCACCAGTTAACATACAATCAGGAAATACAGTATCCTTGTCATATTTTGATCGAATGATCATTCGACAGTTTGTCGATAGAAAGCCCGAGCCTACACTTTTACCGGCCCAAGGGATCTTTAACCTCCCATACCACATAGACATGGTATGAGAGCAACTGACCTTTGATGATGCTGTAAGTTATACACAGCGGTGGAAATCCAAAATTGGCAGAGGTGGGGGGGGGGGGGAGCACGGGGAAATGAACCACCGACCTTCAGATTAGGAGTCCGAACTAGAAAAAAGTCAGACACTCTAACCATTTGGCCACAAAGAACACCATGTATTGTTTTTCTTCTAATAGAAAAGAAAGAAAGAAAGAAAGAAGAGATGAAAAGAGGAAAGAGAAAAAAGAAAGAATAAATGAATGAATGAACGAAAGAGAGTAAGAAAGAAAGAAAGATTAAAAGGAAGAAAGAAGGACATTATAACCACAGTACATTATTTCGCTAACATGGGACGCTCAATGATAATAATTTTCAGACAATAAATCCAAGAAATCAGAATCGCAAGAAACGAACAAAGACAAAGAGAAGGAGAAAAACAAAGAAAAGTCCAAGAAAAAGAAACGTAAATTTTTACAAACGCATATTCCTCTTCTCTTAAGGTTGTCAAATTGTGTCTTTCACATATATATTTTTTAAATACACTTGCACCATATTTATATTATTACCAATGCGGTAACGTGGTTCACAAACACTTATATTATCTATTGGTCACACTGCAATGCTTGTTTGTAAATCTGACCCAATCTGGGTTAAGCCGGTAAGGAGTGCCTGATGGTTGTGGAGGATTCCCCTCTTTATCATTATTACACAGAGCTTCGTCAGCATAAATATAATGTTGTCTTCACGGTTCACCAGCCTCCATGTCCATTATGTGTCATTTTTTTTTTTTTTTTGGTCCATTAGTTGTTTAAGCAGGGGAAATTTCAGTCATAGACGACTGGTCTTCCTCATTCCACTGCTGGTCGATAGAAAGCCGGAGCCTACACTTTTACCGACCCAAGGGATTTTTAACCTCCAACACCACATAGACATGGTATGAGAGCAACCGGCCTTTGATGATGCTGTAAGTTATACACAGCGGTGGAAATCCAAATTGGCAGAGCTGGGGGCACGGGGAATTGAACCGCCGACCCTCAGATTAGGAGTCTGACCTAGAAAAAAGTCAGACACTCTAACCACTCTGCCACAGAGAACACCATGTTTGCGTTTATTTTACTTTGCCTTATTTGGCTACAGAAAGTGTGTGAGGATCTAAATATCGAGTGTCTACCTAAGCACACATGAAGGGGTGTTATGTCTTGAAGTAATGTGAGGGTTTAGTTTCTGAATCTGTGTTCTGCTTATCTGGCGCAGTAGAACAAACCCACCGAAAGTTTCATTTAAATGATTTTTGTTGTTATGATGCCATTTGTTGATTAAGCAGGAGAAATTCCAATCGCGGACGTTTGGTCTTCCTCATTCCACCGCTTCATACCCATTCATATTAACGCCAAGTGCTGGGCTAGGTAGCGACAAGTATAAACTTTAAAGTCATTGGCTGAACTCGAATATGGTTTGAATCCCATGGCTTCAAATCCCACAACCTGCCACGAGGGATCGAAGGGGGCGCTCAACTCATTTGGCTATCCCATCTGGTAGGCCCCCCCTATATATATAAAAAAACACATAATATTTTGCAAACTTAAATATTTAAGTCAGAGGTTCTCAAAGCTAGTGTGGCACTAGCCAGTGGAGGGAGGGGAGGGGGGAGGCGGGGGGGGGGGATCTCGCAATATCCCAGCCTCCTTGTGGATTGTATGGAGAATCTTAGAGAGGGATTCACTTAATTTGAATAGCCTTTTAAAGATTTCATCACCTCAGTTTAACATGTGGTCCTTACATGAATATTCGCCGCATTGAAAATCTAGAAACATTAATTGAATTGCACATAAAAGAAATACTAAGAATAGTCAGGGACACTCTGTCAATTGGTCCTGTACATGTTACATCAAATTCACTATTATTCAAAACAGAGTTTGTGCTATTTTCCCCGAAGAACTCTATTGCAGTGATAAATAAAAAAAAATATATAAACAATAAGTTGCATAATATCGCTCCATACATTGAAGTGTCTAAGGAATGAACGTTCGCACAGCTCAGTGGCTAGTTAAAGTTGCATGGTCCGATGGCACTTGAATTTTTGTCTTATTTTTTAGATAAATATATCAAATTGATCGTTACAAGCTACTAATCATTAGTCCGGAGTGATTTTGATTAAAGATGATTGGTTTTGAAGTAATCTGAGCTGAAAGAACCAAAAATAATTTCGACAAGCTTGTCAAAAGTCCTGTGGCTATGACCCAGATGGTCATCTCGCGGTGACCACGTGATGTGAGATGACCTGGAACCTTACAGGACTGTAGGTAGGTATTCCTGGTTGGAAAAGGCCTTCTGGGACTGGATTAGTGCCATAGGCCCATGGCACTAGGGTTTTTAACAAAATATAATGTGTGTCTGTTGTCTGCTTGTGTCTGTCTATGTATGTCTGTATGTATCTGTGTGTGTGTGTATTTCTGTGTTTCTCTGTATGTGTGGGTATGTATGTATGTGTGTGTATGTATGTGTGTGTGTCTGCCTCTATCTGTGTGCGTCTGTCTATGTGTCTCTGTCTGTGTGTGTCTCTCTCTGCAAAGTCAGGTCGGGTGTATGTGTGTGTGTATGTCAGGTGTGTGCATGTCTGTGTGTTTCTGTGTATGTGTGTGCTGTCTATGCATGTCTGTCTGTGTGTGTCTATCTATGTGTGTCTGTGTGTGTGTATATGTATGTGTGGTAATGGCTGTGTGTGTATGTGCGTCTGTGTGTATATCTGTGGGTATGTATGTGTGTGGCTGCCTCTCTGTGTGTGTCTGTGTGTGTGTCTCTCTCTCTGCAAAGTCAGGTCGGGTGTATGTGTGTCTGTGTATGTATGTGTGTGTCTGGGTGTGTATGGGTGTGTATGTCTGTATGTGTGTGTCTGTGTGTATATATGTGTAAGTGTGTGTCTGCCTCTGTCTGTGTGCGGCTGTCTATGTGTCTGTGTGTGTGTGTGTCTATCTCTGCAAAGTCATGTCGGGTGTGTGCATGTATGTGTGTTTGTGTGTCTGTGTGGGCTGTCTATGCATGTCTGTCTGTGTGTGTCTATATATGTGTGTGTGTGTATATGTATGTGTGGTAATGTCTGTGTGTGTATGTGCGTCTGTGTGTATATCTGTGGGTATGTATGTGTGTGGCTGCCTGTGTCTGTGTGTGTGTGTCTCTCTCTCTGCAAAGTCAGGTTGGGTGTATGTGTGTCTGTGTATGTATGTGTGTGTCTGGGTGTGTATGGGTGTGTATGTCTGTATGTGTGTGTGTCTGTGTGTATGTATGTGTGTGCGTGTAAGTGTGTGTCTGCCTCTGTCTGTGTGCGGCTGTCTGTGTGTCTGTGTGTGTGTGTCTATCTCTGCAAAGTCATGTCGGGTGTATGTGTCTCTGTGTATGTCGGGTGTGTGCATGTATGTGTGTTTGTGTGTCTGTGTGTGCTGTCTATGCATATCTGTCTGTGTATGTCGGGTGTGTGCATGTCTGTGTGTTTCTGTGTATGTGTGTGCTGTGTGTGCATGTCTGTCTGTGTGTGCCTATCTATGGGTGTCTGTCTGTGTGTGTATGTCTTGTGTGTGTATGTCTGTGTGTATGTCTGTCTCTGTGTCTCTGTAAAGTCAGGTCAGGAAACACACAGACACATACACACACATCCACCTCATATCCCCTTCCCCTCTATGACCCTGCACAGCAGGCCTACTTGGTTGGGGGGGCTAATGGGGTCACGAGATTGGCCTAATTGGTTAATGGCCTTCCTGCATAATGGGTGTTTCAAACTGAGTGTTCAAAGGGGTGAGGTTATAAACTCACTGGTTCTTCTGTATATACTGTCCCAAATCATTAGCTAATACACCAATATCTAAGTTGGATATATAGCATCAAATGTAAGTAGTTGTTTTAATTTTGACAAAATTATATTTCATCGGACCGTGCAACTTTAACAAGTGACTTTATTTATATACAGGTTAGCCCGCCGCGATGCCTCACCGCACACGCGGGTGGCGGCTCACATATATATACATATATGACATTTCCCTTTTGGAATGCAGAATCGATAACTTTGCTTGTTTCGTGTCACCATAATATATTCTATTGAGACAGGTTTACGTGTCGTATGTTTGATGCTGTTTATACTCGCTACATCTAGATTGCAGTTTCTTGTTGGATCTGATTCCCCATTTCAGATCTATTCTCTGTACTCTGCCTATACATTTTGATATATCTGCTGTAAATTTTATCAGGTTCTGGTTTGGTCTTCGTACATGTTATACAATATACAATGTTGTCATTACTTTGCTCTTTTACCTCCCTTTTTATAAACAATTTTGTATTTCATTTAAACATTAGTACTCTTAACTTACATTAATATACATGTTATACAATATACAATGTTCATATTACTTTGCTCTTTTACCTCCCTTTTTTTTTTTACAATTTTCAATTTCATTTAAACATTAGTACTCTTAACTTACGTTAATCTACATGTTATACAATATACAATGATAAATGAGGAGGTTTATTCATATTTATATTTTCACTGCATTTCAAAGTGCATTCACTACATGATGCTGGGGGTCGGCGGGACCAAGTAGTCCTCACTCGATGCTGTGTTGGTAACTCTTGGCGACTCATGCATTTTTACTCAAGGAAGAGTGCCCCTGAGAGTGCCCCCGAGTGCATTGGGTATCAGTGCCCCCTAGCACTCAGACACATTCTGTTTAAGTGTTCAGATTGCATGGCCTTGTGTCAACACTTCTTAGGGGTAAACCAGACGGAATGGCCGAATGAGTTAGAGCATCTGTCTCCCGTGTTGGTAGACCATGGGATCGTCGGTTCGCACCCTGGTCGAGTCAAACCAATGACTTAAAAATTGATACTTCTCACTTCCTAGCCAAGCGCTCTGCATTATTAGGACAGGGCAAGGACTGGTTGGTTCAGTGTCAGGATAATGTGACTGAGTGGGATATCAGGTCATGGTGCCGGCGGCCGGGTTTCCCAGTGGGACAGCACTATAAAGTCACCATGAGTGCGCACTGTTACAAGTTGGTACCCGTCCTGATATTACCTTAGATGTTGCTAGGACGTAAAACAACAACAAACAAACAACAAACCCTGGCCTACGTCACTGTAACAGCTGAGAAGGGTCATATCGCCAGAACTACCCGAGTACTCACAGCTTGATGACGTGGCCCGCAGCCTTGATTGGGCCTCAATTTAATTCTTTACTCAATGTATTTTATTCAGCAAATAATGTTTTTTGTCAGTTCCAGAGCACTGGTCTTCCGGCCATTCACTACAATTTGTTGGTACATAAATGACAATATATCAGTTGCAATAATAACCACATGAAAATCCTGTTCGATGATAGAAGCATAATATAAATGAACTATTATAACTCCCAGACAGGCGGTAGTTTCAAGATATCCAAAACTATGACTCATCATATTTGATCATGGTAATTCTGACTAAGCGCAGTTGTGTTGGTCAAGAACCTAACCCTTTAGGTAGCACTACCTAAGTTTCCTGCACCAAACACAGGCTAATGACCAGGTTAATGACATTTAAATTACAAACAATATGTTCCTTAGGTGATGAAGAAGAGGCCGAACACTTGAACGATGAAGAATTTGATGAAGGTATTTTATAGTTGGTTAGCTAGATCCTCAGATTTCGTCAGAATTTCAAACTACTTCTAATTCTATTGGTCTTTTCTCTCTGAGTTTGTGAGTGAGTTCTTAGTTATAGAAGTTAATCCTTACTGGTAACCTGATGCATGTATGACCAATATATATGCATTATTCTATATATGTATATGCATATACATATATATATATATATATGTATATATATATATATATATAGGTTAGGCTATCTATGCATATATGCATATATTGTTGATATACATTATATATATTTGTCATATATAACTGTTTTTGCATATATGACTTTATGTGTGCATATATGACTTTATGTATGCATATATAATTTATATACATAAATTAGGTATGCATATATGACAAATACATAAATATATATAAACATATAGCAGTTATATATGCAAACATGGTAGTCATACACCTGTGAATCTTTTCGTGTTCCCTGTTTGAAGTAGAACAACTTATGCCTGGTACACACCTCCCGTATACGACTTAAAACTGCCCGTTTCGCGACTAAGTTTGAGTTTTAGTCATTAGATGTGCGACCCCCTAGCACACCAGAGCTTTGCGATTCGCGACTTAAAACTCAGTTTTAGGGCTTAAAACTCGAATCGCAAGACATTTGAAAAATGAATCTGCCAGTTTTACGTCGTGAAACGGGACGGGTCGGGTTGTGAATCGCAGTCAGTTTTAGCGCGTGAATCGTATACGGGAGGTGTGTACCAGGCATAAAACATTCTTATTTCTCAGTTTGTTAACGTCATGCTCTCAGATCTGTCTCTTAATTGGTTGTGTTTCTGGTTTGTCTCTTCCTCGTGTATTCTAAAAGAATAAGTCGGTGAACTTGTAGAGCGTCTTCACACTCTGGCTGGCCCTAAAGACCTGCCATTATATTTTATTAATGCATTGGATGCGTTGGCCGAATCGGTAGAGCGCTGGCTTCCCTTGTGGAAGGTCGGGAGTTCGAGTCCCAGCCGAGTCAAACCAATGACTTATATAATTGATACTTGTCGCTACCTAGCCTGGCACTCGGCATTATTAGGATAAGACAAGGACTGGTTCACGCAGTATCAGGATAATGTGACCTGTGTGGGATATCGAGTCATGGTGCCAGTGGCCTGGTCTCCCAGTGGGGCAGCACTATAAAACCGCCATGAAAGCGCACTGTCACTTTTGTTTGTTTAGCGACCCCCCAACACAAAAAGTAAACATCGGCTATTGGGGGTCACGCACTGTCACAAGTCGGTGCCCATTCTGATATGACCCTAGATGTTGCTAGGACATAAAACAACAACAAACACACTTTATTAACTTAAATCTGGCGATGAAATGGGAAAAAGTGTAGGGGGCATCGGACAGTAAGAGGCGAGTTTGTCTGCTTATATGCAGGCCTACTTGTGATCCAGGCGCCTCCGCCACCTCCACCAAACCAAATAGCAGTTACATTTAATAAATAGTACATCAAAAAAAGGTATAAATACATACAACTGCCGATATTAAACTAAAGCCAAAGTAGAATCAATAACATAGATCCCGTGTAATTATGAAGTATGCACAAATTAACTAGTAAATATTGCCGGTGCATATTTGATCTATAGGCGGGCGCGGACATCCGGGTACTTAGCGCATTGCGCCCTAGCAACTATTCGAGCCGGTGAAAACAATGGCACTCACAGCATTGAAGCAAATGTAAATAAAACAAAAAAGGCAAATCTATTCACTGCTACAATCTAATTCTGTTAGTTAGAAGCATGAATATTCACTCGGTGGTTGAAATAATGTTATTTAGGAGCATAACTTACTCAATAAGTGAAATTTGGCGTTATTGCGAATGTAAATAAAACCGCGTCAACCAGAAGTGACATGAACATGCGCCCTCCTATTGTTCTAACCTGAGATCTCTCCCTTGAAGTATAGAAGAGAAAGGAAAAACTCATGTAAGCACCACTGATCATTAATACTTGTAGTGTAAATATTTGCAATGCATATGTGGCTGCAAAATGCATATTCTGATGAAAAAAATCTTTTTATATACTGGGATATATTTTTTTAATTGGTGAAAGTAAATATAAAGCAGGATAGTCAAGGTAATAGAACCTGTTATTGTAGGTATGTGTCAAAAAAATTCAAACTCATTCAATAATAAAACAAAAGGCATCACGGGAAAGAGCTTGAAAATACCTTTAAAATGACACCAAGATTATGAGAATATGTGGAGTATTAAGGAAGTTATGGCATTTTTACATCTCTGCAATTGGGCCTTATTTTCTTCCATTAAATTAAGGTAAAAGCAATAGATTTCTGTGACTCAGGCATGAATGCCAAGTCACACGAGGCAGAGGTGAGTCTCAGAAAAAGTGATAAACACAAGTGGCTGAAGTGCATACCTGTTGCATCCCTGATAGCACCAATCTTGATGTAATCATCACAATTTCCTCAAACTCAACAGTATATAAGATTAATAATGGTTATTCAGCACATTCTACTTTTCAAATGTTTCAGATGGCTATAAAAGTGTGAATTTGCAGGTTGAAATTGAGTGAAACATTTGAAGTTGTTATTGGAATAGCAAAGCTTGACCAAATTGAAATATTTTAAAACCAAGCTGTAAAGGGATTCCCCCACTACATAATAGACTAGGAATACCCAAGATTGACCAATGCAAACCGACCATAGAAGGGTTTTTCTACACCCCTCCACAAACAAAGTGGGATTTGCTGGATCAGTTTTGTGGTAAGAAAATATCCGCCGCTGATCGGCGGTTTGGCACATATCTAGTTATTGCTGAGCCGATGGTGTCAGAGTTTGGACCAGCACACCAAAATTAATTTTACATGTTTACACTGCAAATGTGGCCAAAGTTAGTCATTTAAGATCAAAGTAACTTCTAATGAAAGTATGGTAGATTATAATGAACAACCTAATATATTTATCTATTTTTTTAAATGACAAAAACTCAAAACCATCAGACTATGCAGCTTTAATCTTATTTCCCCCCCCCCCCAACCCCATGGCATGTGTAGTCGTTTTCTTTTTCTGTTTTTTTATTGGGCTTTCTTGCTAGACGTTTATTTGCTGTTGATTTTGCCGTGGTTTTAATCAATTCTAATAAATGTTATGCTACTAACCTAATTGCATCTATTACCTCTACATTATCTGAACCAGACAGTTTTATTTAAACAGGGAATATGGCGTTCCAGTCAAGGTAACGCTAATTGGCGCTTGTGGTCTATGAGTATGTACTCTTTGTGTACTATCGATAAGACCAGAGGACAGGTAACAGGAACCTCCCCATCCGGAGAGGAGACCAGGGGACCAGACTACTCTGCATCTCGATGCGCGAGAAGGAAGAAAGCGAGGCGGGGGTGGGAAAAGAGACGTTTATTTTTCGCCTCTCAGACAACAGAGCAAACAATGTAACAATGTAGATAATAAAATGACAAAGGTAGAAAGTCTGTAAGGTAATAAGGTAGAGAGTATCAAGAAAGTTCATGGTTCAGGTGGTATAATGTCAAAGGCCTGAAGGGGGGTGCCGAGGAGCCCTCCACCAGAGGGTAGGAGAGAGAAGAGAGAGTTGGGTGGGTGGGTGGAGAAGAAGACACGGGCAGGAGGACGGCAGGAAGGTGAGTGCCTGAGGAGGGCGGCCGGCGGCCTTATAAGGGAGGGAAGGGGACGGCGGCGGCAGGAGGTGTGAATGCTGGCAGGCCGGGGGGAGGGTGATAGGTGGCGAGCAGCGGGGGTCGCGCGAGGCGTGAGCCGCGCGGACAAAGGCGAGTGGCGGGGGAGGGGGGGGAGAGAGCGGCGGCGGCCGAGGTGAGAGGCAGCGCGACACGCGGGGCGGGGGAGGGTCTCTCCCTTCCCTCGCATCAAACGTAATGCTTCGCATTACGACCGATGCGCGAGAAGGAAGAAAGCGAGGCGGGGGTGGGAAAAGAGACGTTTATTTTTCGCCTCTCAGACAACAGAGCAAACAATGTAACAATGTAGATAATAAAATGACAAAGGTAGAAAGTCTGTAAGGTAATAAGGTAGAGAGTATCAAGAAAGTTCATGGTTCAGGTGGTATAATGTCAATGGCCTGAAGGGGGTGCCGAGGAGCCCTCCACCAAAACGGCGGAGAGGGCTCGAGGGGCGCCCGAGGGTGCGAGGCGGGGGACGTAGGCGTGCACCGCCGCCGAGGTCCAGGTGCCTTGGGCCATAATGTCGGTGATAGGGACCCCGGCGCGCTGGCAAGCCTGGGCGGCCCCCCGCCGGAGGCTGTGAAGGGTAAAGTCCTCGGGCCGCGGCACCCCTTGGGCGGCGAGGGCCCCTCGCAGCAGCGCGGTGAGGGAGCGCGGGTCGAGAGGCCGGCCGGAGGGCATCATGAACGCGGGCGCGTCCGGAGCAGCCGGGCAGAGGGCGGTGGCTCCGAGCCAGGCCGCGACGGGGCATAGGGCGGAGCCCGGGATGGCCGGGATGAAGAGGGCGACCGCGCCCGAGGGGCTTGAGATAGTCTTTGAGCTTCTGATTTGCAGGCGGAGGCCCCCGGGCGCGGGGCGGACATCGGCGCGGGTCAGGGTGTGGGGACCGCCCCAACCCTCGGGACTCGGGGCCAGCAGATTAGACTGGCGCAGCATCCCGAAGTACCCGAGGAGGAGGGCGGCCCGAGGGACGATGGAGGCGGCCCCGGCCCGGGCGAGGTGTCTTACGGCGAGCGTGAGCTGCTGCGGGGAGAGGGGCGGCGCCTGCCGCTGGACGTGGTGTGAGGCCCGTTCCCCGCCTCGGCAGACCTCCCTGGGCAGGCGGGCGTCGAAGCCCGAGGTGAGGCCCCCGGCGCCCTCGACCCAGGAGCGGGCGCCCGAGACGGAGTTTTTCACGGAGGCGGGCGCGAGCCCGCGGAGGAAGAGAGCGGCGGTGAAGGCGGCAACATCGAAGGGCGTGGGCGCGAGGGGGTCCACACCTCGGGCCACCGCGAAGGCGACGAAGTCCTCGGCCTGGCGACGACGGTTCTTCCAAGTCGCCGGGGCGAGGGAAGCGGCGCGGAAGCGGGAGACGGCTGCTACCTCCTCGGGGGGAAAACCTAAAGGCCGGGGTAGAAGGGAAAAGCGTCATGGGTGATGCTGGTGGGGAGAAGCCCGAGGCGGGCCACCTCGCGGCGGGCTGTCGCCTCCCAGGGGCCTGTTAGGTGGGCGCGGCTGAGGGCATCGGCGAGGAGGAGGTCCGCCCCGGGCTTGTGAACGATGCGTAGGTCGAAGGAGCCCGTGGCCGCGATCAGCCAGAGCTCCCGCGCGCATGTCCCGAGGGTGGCGTCTCGGGCGCGCCCCGACTCGAGCGCGAGGGCGAGGGCGGAGGCCATGTTGTCAGTGTTGACTATGACCGTGGCCCCTGCTGCGTCCCCGGGTAAGAGGGCGCGAAGGGCCACGACGAGGTTGACCGCCTCGAGCTCATGGATGGTCGGGAAGCGCGCCTGGAAGGCCTTGGAGTACCCTCGGGCGTAGTAATGGGTCGGGGAGAAGGCCCCCCCCCCGGTAAGGCAGGAGTCGCACTCAATCACCCAGCGACGGACCTCGGGAGCGCGGAGGAGGTGGAGACCGTTAGAGATGCGGCCGTAGGCGGCAAACCATTTCAGGTCCCGGAGGGCGTCGTCGGTGAGGGTGAGGGTTGGGGCCCCGAGGCAGCTGCGCAGCGCCCCGAGGAGCCGGGCCATGAATTTCCGGCCGGGGAGTACGCAGCTGCTCACGTGGTTTAGGCGCCCCAGGAGACTCTGGAGCTCCTGCTTCCCGAGGGTAGGGCGGGCGACGCGGGCCTCGCAGTCGTCGACGAGGGCCTGGATCTTTTCGGGGGCGACCCGGATGGTCATGGCCTCGCTGTCGAGGGCAAAGCCGAGCCAGAGGAGGCGGACAGCGGGCGGGTGACACTTTCCGGGCGCCACGTCGAGGCCGAGGGCTGTGGTGAGGGCGAGGAAGGCGTCAAAGGCCTTGCAGGCCCTCAGGTAGGAGCCCTCGCAGCCGATGAAATCATCGACGTACACGAGGGCGTGGAACCCCTCGCGCCGAAGGATCCAGGCCACCGCCGAGGTGACGCGGACGCAGGCCGCGCCCGAGGAGCGGCATCCGAAGGGGAGGGCGAGGTCGATGTAGGTGGCCCCGTCCAGGGTTATCCCGAAGAGGGGGCAGGAGAGGGGGTCGGTCCGGAGCTGCCGGTAGGCCCGGGAGATGTCCGCCGACCAGGCGTAGGCCCCTACGCCCTCGGATATGATGCGGCGGCCCACGTCGGCGACGGAGGGGAGGGTGTAGGTATGGGGCTCCCCGAGGTATTCGCGTCGGGGGATGCCGGAGTTGACGCTGGCACCTCGGGGGTAGGAGAGGTCCACGATGACCCGCCTCTTACCAGGGTCGGACTTGGGGCGGGTCATCATGGGGGAGACCTGGGTCCAGGGGGAGAAGGGAGGAACGTGGAAAGGGCCGATGAGGGCGCCGAGGGCCAGCTCTGTTTTGATGAAGGCCTGGATGTGAGGGAGGCATTCGGGGGGCTCACGGTGATTGGTGAATGAGGGGCGGGGGAGGGTAGGGGCAGAGTAGTTTGCGGGGAAACCGAACTCGAGGAGGTCGAGGACGGCGTGGTCAGGGTAGTCTCGGAGGCGGGAGCGCCAGGCAGGGATGCTGAGGCCTGAGGGGAGGGGGATGCGGGCGGCCAAAAAATTAGGGAGGCCCGCTTCCCGGAGGGCGGTGTAGGTGTGCCGGAGGGCAGGGTAGCGTTCCCACGCCTCGCCGGAGGTGTGGGGCCAGGAGGCGAGTATGGTGGGCCGGTACAGGGCGGGGGTGGGGCCGCAGGTGGGTGCTGCGGGGAGGGTGGCTTGGAGGACGGGGTCGATGACATCGACGGTGGGCTCATCTAAGGAGGGGGGTTGGTGGTGGTTGTGGGGGCGGGGGGAGGGTGAGGAGGTGCGGCGGGGGCGGGCGAGGGGGGCGGCGAAGGCCTGGGCGGTAGGGGGGGGGGTCAGGGGGGTCAGGGGGCGGGTCGTGGGGGGGGGAGAGGAAGGCGGTGTCGCCAGGGTCGAGGTGATCTTCGGGGCCGGGGTTGATCGGCGGCTGGGGCCGGGCGGCGGTGGGAGCCTTACTGAGGGGGTGCTGAGACCCGGGGAGGGGGTGGTTGCCGGAGGGTACGGCTTTCCCGAGGCGGCGGTCAGGCCGCGCCCCGGGAGGCGGAGAACTGCTGGGATTGGCGGTGGGAGCCTTGTTGAGGGGGCGCTGGGGCCCGTGAGGAGGGTGGCTGCTGGTGGGCTTGGCGGCTCCGGGGCGGCGGACTGGCCGCGCCTCGGGCAAGAGGTGAGTGAGGTGGCTGATGTCGGGATGGCGGGAGCATGGTCGGGGGGCGGCGTCGTGGTTAGTGGGCCGGTTAGGGGCCTCCGGGCCGGGCTGGAGGTACCGGCTCTTCAAAAATCCGGGGAGGGCGGGGCCGCCGTGCGGGCACGCTTTGCCAGGCATGCCTCCTCGCTGTGCACGGTTAGCATTTTCCGTACGTTTGCGCAGTAGGCACAGGCGTGGCGCATCCTGGTGGCCCCTTGGCCATGAACCTCCCCCGGGGCGGCCTGGGTGCATGAGGTGGGGTCCCGATTCCAGGCGTAACACAGGGGCCCGTGGGTCTCCTTAGAGTAAGCTACCCGGGTGTCGGTGTGGGCGCGGGGCTGGGGCTGTGGCCGGGGCTTGGCAGGGTCGAGTGGGCGTGGCTGGGCGGCGGCAGGGTGGGGGGGGCGTGGCCAGGGACTCTAGCCTAAGGAGGTTGATGGCTACTGGGTCGTGCCACCCGTGGGGGAGGGTCCCGTCCGCGATGGCAGTAAACACGCTCTCTGAGTACCGGCGGACGGTACCCCACGGGTAGATGAGGTTGTCGCGGCACACCGCGAGGAGGTGGTGGTGGAGTCCCTTGGTGGAATGGGAGGGGAAGTCGGGGTGGTCGAGGAGGGTGAGGAGGGCTAGGACGTATTCCTCCCTGGTAGCTTCCCCTCGTTTCACCGACCTCCTCTCCGCCCCCCGTTTCACGAGGTCAGAGGGGAACACATAGTTGGGCGGAATACCTTGTCGCCTCGTGGAGTGACGGGCCTCGGCGGAAGCCAGTATTTCCCGGACAGCGTCGGCCGCGGAGGAGGGGCTGTGCCGGGTGAAGTCCTCCTGGTAGGCCGGGGATGCGGTGTGCGGGCTCTGGGCGTCGAGGTGGTGGTAGCGCTCGTATTCCGGGTGGGCCTCCCCGGGCAGGGTCGCGTGAGGCGGCGGCGGCGGGCGCTCCGTGATGGCGCTGCGCGCCCGAGGTGTAGGCGCTGCTGGGTGTTTTGAGGCGGGCGTCGGGCGCTCTGGCACGGGGCGAGCTTCCCCGAGGGCCAGGGCGTCGATCCGGGCGTGGATGTCCGCCGTGGCCTGGCGTGCGTCGGCCGCGGACTGCCGCGCGTCGGCTGCAGATTGTCGCTGGTCGAGCTGGATTCGCTGCATAGCCTCCAGTAGGGCTGAGATCTCGGACCCCGAGCCGCGGTCCGAGGGCGCCTCGGGCGTCGCCGGGGCGGAGGCGGGTGACTCCTCCCGGCGCGGCGTCGCGGCGGGCCCCGGTGTCTGAGGGGCAGCCCGGGAGCTCTTCCGTGCGCGGCCCTTTCCTCGAGGCATCTTCTGTGTTTCTGTAGGGTTGGGCAGCGGTCCGAGGTGGAAAGTCCAAAGAAGAAGAAGACACGGGCAGGAGGACGGCAGGAAGGTGAGTGCCTGAGGAGGGCGGCCGGCGGCCTTATAAGGGAGGGAAGGGGACGGCGGCGGCAGGAGGTGTGAATGCTGGCAGGCCGGGGGGAGGGTGATAGGTGGCGAGCAGCGGGGGTCGCGCGAGGCGTGAGCCGCGCGGACAAAGGCGAGTGGCGGGGGAGGGGGGGGAGAGAGCGGCGGCGGCCGAGGTGAGAGGCAGCGCGACACGCGGGGCGGGGGAGGGTCTCTCCCTTCCCTCGCATCAAACGTAATGCTTCGCATTACGACCAATGCAGATCATTCAGCAATAAAAGGGAAACAATCAACAATAAACAAAACTCTTTCTCGCGATTCTTAAGATACATCTGATCAAAGGAAGTTTACTTATGCCATCTTAGATATGTGTGACAATATTTACACAAATTTGGTTAGCATAGCCTGCATAAATAAGGAACAATGATTCTGAGTGAGCTGACATGCCGGTGTTGCAGTTTCAGCGGCACACCTGTTTGACAGGGACACATCGCTTCTGCGCATGAGTCAAAATCGAACAGCATCGTCACTAACCTTATAAATTTAATATAATGTTTTTGGTAAAGATGTTTTCTATATGTGTTTCTAGGTGGTGTGGTTTTAGAGATATTTCACTTCTGCTGTATTTTCTGTATGAAGATTGCTCACGACCATTGACAATGCCTTGAGTTTGACGGTACGCACAGTGCAAAACATTAGTTTTATTCAAAATTAATAGAAATCCAGAACCCTACCCTTATCAATTTAATATAATGTGTTTAGTATATGTGTACCAAGGGATTTGTTTCTAGGTGGTGGGGTTGTAGAGATATTTCACTTCTTCTGTATGAAGATTTGCTCATGGCCATTGACAATGCATTTGAATGGATGTGTCCCTTGCAAACTGGTGTGCCGCGGAAACTGCAACACCTGGACTGATAGTACATGACCACCACCTAGCGTTCTCTCGGCTGGTGTAGCAGGAAATCGCAAACCCCTGGACATCACACACCATGGGGTTGCGATTTCCTAGGAAATCACAACCCCCGCCCCCACTAGAAATTGCAAACCCCCCATGCTTTGTAGCATTTATCACCCCAAGCATGGCAGCTATATGTTTGATTTTGAACTTCTACCAGATCTGGGGGGGGATAAAATGGATTCAAGGAGGATCAAGATAGATTAATCCTTATGAACACATCTTTGCGATAGTCCAGTTTGTAATTCTGACCACACATGTGCTGAAAACAGTAGCCTGGTCCCCTGGCCTTTATTCACCTCAGTGTCATGTAGGATAATGATACAGATAGTTGTACTGGCTTTTCTTAATGATATAGTCTAGTATCTTTGACAAAAATTGACCTGTTCCCCTATCCTTCTTGTGAGTGATCGCAGTGAATATGGCCCTTGCTGTGACAGGCATGAAATTAAAAATAATCAATTAATCCATCTTGTGAGGGATCCCCCTTATATAAAAATAAATGTGGCTTAATAATGCTAACATAAATACAATTTTTACAATAGACCAGTTCGTAATTCCAGAGTCACAGTGCATTGTGGGAATTTTAAAAGCAAAACAAACCTGCACAAAGCACATGTGCTTGCTTTAAGACTGCCAAACATGGGGGGTTTGCAATGTCCAGGGGGGATATGTGATTTCCTAGGAAATTGCAAACCCCCCATGTTTGGCAGTCTTAAAGCAAGCAGGGGTTTGCAATGTCCAGGGGGGATATGTGATTTCCTAGGAAATCGCAAACCCCCCATGCCCATATATGGTATGGGGGTTTGCGATTTCTAGGAAATCACAAGTGTGGGTTTGCGATTCACAGGGTTTGCGATTTCCTGCTACACCGGCAAGCCCGATTGGACAGGAAAAATGTTGCCAAATATCTACCCATACCACACAGCTCATCAGAAGGTGTTGCGGTTTCCCAAGGACACCAGTTTGCGAGGGACACATCGGTTCTGCACATGCATCAAAATCGAACAGCATCATCAATAAGCTTATAAATTGAATATAATGTTTTTGTTAAAGATGTTTTCTATATGTGTACCAAACGATTTGTTTCTAGGTGGTGTCGTTTTAGAGATATTTAACTTTTTCTGTATTTTCTGTATGAAGATTGCTCACGACCATTGACAATGCCTTGAGTTTGACAGTATGCGCTGCAAAACGTTAGTTTTGTTCAAAATTAATAGAATTCACGAACCCTAACAGTATAACTTTAATATAGTCTTTATGGTAAATATGTTTTCTATATGTGTACCAAGCGATTTGTTTCTAGATGGTGTAATTTGGGAGATATTTGACTTCTTCTCACGGCCGTTAACAATGCATTTGAATGGAAGTGTCCCTGGCAAACTGGTGTCCCTCGGAATCCGCATCACAGGAAAGCACCAAGGTGTCCGATTTATTAAGTGTTCTTTTTAATCAGTGAAAGCTTCAGGTTAATAGTTTGATCGAACATGGTGAAACACAAGATAAAGGTGGCAGACGTGGAATTTATTGGCGAGGGAGGTGACATGAGGTAGTAGTGGAGGTGAATAATGAGGTGTTTTATTGCAGTGACAAAGAGCCATCAAGCCCTACAAGGGTCAAGGTCATCAAGGACATATTGATAAATAGTAATCAAGAAAGGTATATCAAGCAATAAAATGATATAATCAAGTAACGCGTGTAATCAAGAAAATACACTGTAGTTAGATCGGTGGAGAAAGTTGGTATAGTCCGCTCGGCTACCAGAGGAGTAGATAAAAGATTCACTGAGTACTTGCAGTAGGGGTGAATGACAATGTATTCTCCATACGGGTGAAAATAGCTTTAGTATGGAACAGGAAGTGGAATTCCTTGTTCCCGTATCTAATGGCTACTTATATCGGCACAGAGTTGGTGAAATGGGAGAGAATGCAAAACGACAAGATGGTGACCAAAATGCTGTCGATTTCACTTTCAAAGTCCATTAAACTATATATTTTATTATATTTTTCAACTCAAAAGTAATGGATAAATATCAGGAATGCGAAATTTCCGATTTTCGATGGGTTTTCGATTTTGTTCACGGTCTGGGGACATTTTTGATATAGATGTAAATTTGAGGAGAAATAAAAATGATGGGGTTACGTTTCATGTAGTACTCTCCAAGCATGTTGTTATTAATGGGACTGTATTAATATTACGCAACTCTCACAGCAGAGAGCTAAATGGAGAGCGGCAGTCAAGTAATGAAAGCAGTCTTTGTCGCATCGCGACTGACAGCATGATGATGATGATGATGATTACTATTATGGCCCACCTCACCATCAATTTCCGATTTTTTCATTCCACACCACTATCATCCCTGAATTTGAAGATGCATATGAAGAATATATTTTGCATCTTAAATTAAGAATTTATGTGCTGATTTCATTTACCTAGCCTTTTGCCATTTTTTCTAATGGCTGCTCCATTAATGCAGAGTGCCGTTGGCACCATGTTGGTAATGTCCATCCATAGCCGTGTTTACACGGGGAATTGTGAAGCGAATTAGGCAAAGCGATTTATATGAAGCGAAGTAGTGGCGCGTTTACACGAGCTAGTTTGAAAGTGTGCCAGCGACCGGGAACCAGCAGCCTTAGTGGTGCGCCTGTAGCCGGAGAGCACTGCTATTGGTTTAGTTTACACTCGTCGATTCGACGCCGATGTAGCTTCTACGTTAATATCGCTTGGAATTTAAGGTTAATTTAATTAAATTTCATTATTTGAGTATGTAATTCTGTTAAATATGATCGCATTCAATAGATTTCGGCCTAATCGGTCCCTAACACTGCCGGGCACCACCGCAAGTTACACCTGAGCTTGTAGCCGGCGAGCACCGCTACTTTACACTATCGCCACCCGGGAACCAGCTGAATCGCTTCATATAAACCACCTCGCAACGTGGTTTACATAAAGTGAATCATATGAAGCGAATCAGCCCTAATCCGCCTCAGAGTCGCGTTTACACGGCGAATGTGAGGCGAACTAGGCAAGGCGATTTATATGAAGCGATTTAACTCTCCCGTGTAAACACGGCTCATGAACCCGCTACCACTTTTTTTTTTTTTTTTGGTCCATTAGTTGTTTAAGCAGGGGAAATTTCAGTCATAGACGACTGGTCTTCCTCATTCCACTGCTGGTCGATAGAAAGCCCGAGCCTACACTTTTACCGACCCAAGGGATTTTTAACCTCCCACACCACATAGACATGGTATGAGAGCAACTGGCCTTTGATGACGCTGTAAGTTATACACAGCGGTGGAAATCCAAATTGGCAGAGCTTGGGGCATGGGGAATCGAACCACCGACTCTCAGATTAGGAGTCTGACCTAGAAAAAAGTCATACACTCTAACCACTCCGCCACAGAGAACGCCACGTTTGTAGAGTCTTATGCTCGGATCTGTGGCTGTGTACATAGGCTATGAGGAAAAACAATACAGACAAGGAGAAAGTAAGAGAGTAAAGTATAAGAGTCCAGCCCTCTGGTTTATTCTTATATAGTTACACGGGTTCTTGGTAGAGTATCATACCACCTTCTTCCACCAATAGGAATCCAGCATTCCTCGTTTCACCGATAGGAATCCAGTATTCCTGGTCTCCATGGACACCAGTGATCTGCCCACCATCAGTAGCTGTCTGGCCCCTTAGCCACCACCAACCTTGACCTTTTGAGTGTGGTGACCCCTACCCCAGCAGAAGGGCTAGGCCCTGTGTGCAATCACACCCAGACCTGCCAGCACCACTAGGTCTATTTGCATCCCACTCAGGCACCACTAACCCACACATATATATGTAGAATCGCATTTAACAAGTCAAATGTAGTTGGCCGATTATTATTTTATTCGGCCTAATCAATTAATTGCATAATCCTGGCTGGGCTAACCGCCACGACCGAACTCAGCTCACCCAGCCAACCTATAGAAGCCTTCTAAAGCGACTGCCACCCGCATGTCGCTGATTAGCCGGTCTGACAACGGGGTTCCCATGTATTTATAGGCCGTATCGCTAGCCCAATCCCCCCTACTTTTAATTTCCTGAATAGTCGCCCCCTGTGCTGCCAATTAAGTGGCACCACCTCTACGTAATGAGTGGCAGGAGAAGGTCTCCAGATCCAAGCCTACACAAGCCGCAAAGTATTTAATGGCTGATTGTAGCACGGCATAAGTTAGCGCCCCTGCCCCAACATCTGCTTGGGTTGACCAACGAGTTCATCAACAGGCCAACTGACTTTAATTAAACTTTCAACTGTTATTTCGCTTGAATTCAAAGTCAAGGTCACAAAATTAACAGGTGCGGGAACAACATAATTCAATGTCTCAACGGGTGAAGCAACAATACAATTCAAGGTTTCAACAGCGTTCCCGACCCCCACCACCAGTCCAGCACCGCAAGTCCCCCCAATGGGAGGACACACATTATCATCATCCTCACAGGCAAAGTCAGGGTCATTCAACGCTCGCCCAGAAGTCAATTCCTTGCCAACACACTGGCGTTCCTCCACCTATGCCGTTGCACCGTTCAGTAGCCCTCAGTCCTTCTGACACCCGGTGCGCTTATGGGAACAACTCCCACACTTCGAACACCAGTGTCGATAGGTGCATGTTTTGTCGTCCCTGGTGGAACCGCCCTCCTCATTATGACTAAAGCAGGGGCGCTTACCATCACATGTGAACAATTGCTTCGTTGCACCCCCCACTTTGCCGGCACCGGAGTCCTTCTTCTCCTTCATATATTCAAGGGCATAATACTTTAATGACCAGACGGGATGGCCGAATGAGTTAGAGCGTCTGTCTCCCGTGCTGGTAGATCGTGGGTTCGAACCCCGGTAGAGTCAAACCAATGACTTACAAATTGATACTTGTTGCTTCCTAGCCAGCCGCTCGGCATTATTAGGACAGGGCAAGGACTGGTGTGCTCAGTGTCAGGATAATGTGACTGAGTGGGATACCAGGTCATGGTGCCGGCGGCCTGGTTTCCCAGTGGGACAGCACTCTAAAGTCGCCATGAGTGCGCACTGTCACAAGTCGGTACCCGTCCTGATATGACCTTAGATGTTGCTAAGACGTAAAACAACAACAAACTTTAATGAAGCCTCAGAATTATCTGCCGAGAACCCATGCTTTGCTGCATGGTTTCTTATGGCTATATCAAATCTGGTTTGTGCACTATCTGTATACCTATCCACTTTGGCTTTGCCGGTGTCACAGTTTGAGCGCCCTGCCAGTTTGAGCGCCCTTCTGTTGCTTCTGCGCATGCGCGGATAGAGACAACATTAAAACCACCCTAACTATCACAGTAATTTGTGATTGTTGGTGCTTTGAAAGCAAATTTCTCTTGTTTCTATTAAATAGTTCAGATCTTTCTCTACAATTTCACATTCAGCTTTTTTTTATCAGCCAATTGGAAGTTCTTGAATTTATTTTGCGAAAATAGTTTTTGAGGCCATGATCTGGTAAGGCTAACACTGGCACTGACACTCAGAATATCCCAACTTTCACTATTATCTGTTTTTAATACTTTCAGAGTAAATTGCTCTTAGGTTACATTAAATACTTCAGATCTTCCTCTTCAATTGCGCATTAAGATATTTTTAATTGATCCAATGAAAGCTTTTAAATCTATTTTACAAAAAAAGTATAGAACCACTGGCAGGGCGCTCAAACTGGCAGGGCGCTCAAACTGCGACACCGGCCATATAGCCAATGTGCTCCACCACTCCCAACACTTCTTTAACAGTTAAGTCAGGTTTATCTACTAGCCAAGCGCAAGTAGCCTCAATAACTTCGAATAGCCTATGTGGCGGCAGTGGGTTTCCTCCAAAGAAATATGTCAGAATGACCATATGTTTGATGTCCAATAGCCGATGATAAAAATCAATGTACTCTAGAGGCGGTGTTAAATAAAACAAGCTTTTTCTTTCGGTTCTGAGGTTTGTGTAGGGACAACCCACCTCCCCTTACGGAGGGCTTCCAACAGTCCAGCCACAAGAGAATCATGGGAAAACTAATTAATACTTAAATGGGGGTGGGGGTGGGGGGGGGGGGGTTCGGTCAGGAGCCTTAGTATGCATCAGTAGTATGTATCGCATTAATATGTCTGCTACAATCTAGACGCGATCGATGGTTTTTGTTTCTTTTCTTTTCGAGTCTTAAAGCTGCATAGTCCGATGAGAACATCAAATTTTCAAAACCGAAGCAATTATCTAGATTTGATTCTACATATCTAACCTAGATACTGGTGCACTTATTAAACATGTGTCACCACATACAAGGGAATACTGAGGACATTTAATACAACCTCTTACTGTAGAAGCCTATGGTGTCAGAGTTTTGGCGTGCTTGCCTAAATTAATTTTGCATCTTTGCACTTCAAATATCTCAAAAGTTAGCCATTTAAATAAAAAAGTTACTTCAAAATAAAGTAAGATAGATTATAACGATCAACCTCAGAAAATCACAGAAACTCAAAACCATCGGACTATGCAAGTTTAGCACACTTGTACTTGCAAAGATGCTCAATATGCTCAAGAATGATTTTAATTCAACTTTCCTATTTTTCACTTTTGCTTGTTGATTTAGTAATATAATTGTAGTAGAAAAGGTCGTATTGTTTTGTCTCCCTTT